>CVMT01000010.1:6673-115886 GCA_000985935.1 Talaromyces islandicus | reverse complement strand
AAAAAAAAAAAAAAAAAAAAAAAAAAGTGCGACGATAATCTGCCAGCGATAGAGTATTTGTACTGGGCGAGACAAAGAGATATGCACCGATGAGTGTTTCAGGATGTTAAAAAGTCGTTGACTCAACTAGTCATCAGGATGATGTCGTAGTGGCGAGCTGCTTTTTTTATACAGTATACGGAGCGATTATCAAGGAAAAGACCAGGATTCCCCAGGCAAAAAAGAAAGAACCCCTGCAACGGGGTGGCTTGTGGCTGTGGAGATGGACAAAGACAACGTGCTCTTCCAAATCACCTCCCGTATACGACAGACAATGGGGGGTTTAGGGGCTCAAACCTGCCGA
Organism: Talaromyces islandicus; assembly: GCA_000985935.1. NCBI lineage: Eukaryota > Fungi > Ascomycota > Eurotiomycetes > Eurotiales > Trichocomaceae > Talaromyces > Talaromyces islandicus. The sequence continues at coordinate 115,543 of CVMT01000010.1, read as the reverse complement.
TCCTCGTGCAAAAGTGACCGATGGCTGAATCCGTGTGCCTGCCCAGTCGGGGCTAGCGGCGCACGAACCGGCCGGGTCCGGTTTAACGCCTTGGGGCTATGCTGCGTACCGTATTAGTAACCGTATTATCGCCATGCGGCTGAGGCAGACTTCACTCTGTTCCGCGGTACAGAGTACGCTGGTCGATACTTGTACTGTATGGCTCCGTACTCCGTTATTATTAGTATGCAATAATATCGTGAAAGGCTTATTATTTTATGCCCCAACAATATTTAATGGTGACGAGCCCTAATGTTTGGCAAGGCAGTGTTTTATGAAGTTATTATGAATAATAATGTGTTCGCTCGTATTTTTTTTATGGCGTTGTTGTACGGACTACATACTGTACTATTCTCTTACGGTGCTTTGGCTTAGCACTGCCCCTACACGTTGATTAATATTACATGCAGCTATCCAACATATTACAATCTTATTGGAAATACGCATTCCGTAATTGATAATGTTATTAGTACAATATTATAATATCAGACAAGATTATCGAGTTTCGTCTTATCTCCCCGCACTTTCGTGGCACTGCATCAGAGTGCTCCATACACACCGAGTAATTGATTAATATGACCCTTATTATGTTGGATCACGCCTTCACCAACGGCCGGTAGACGGCATCCCACATCTGCGCCCGAATCCATCCCTCCAACTCGCCCTCCTCCTCAGGAATCGCCTTTTCCTGGGCGAGCCCTTCCTGCACCGCAGCGCGAATCACCGCTTTAGAAATATGCACGCTAATCTCTCGCACGTCGACTACGTCGGGCAGCAAGGGCTTGTTGGCATCCTTGAGCGCCGGTGACTGAGCAGCCAGCGCTTTGACTGCTGCCACAAGCATTTTGTCGGATAGTAAACGGCTTCTGCTCAGGATGGCCCCAAGTCCGATCCCGGGAAAACAGGTCGAATTGTTGCATTCCGCTGGAGTTTTATTAATAAAACCTTTCTTCAATAGTAGTAGGACGACATCTCACCAATCTCATATTTGACTCCGTTGTATTCAACGGGAGGAAATGGGCTGCCCGTGGCAATCAATGCTCGACCTTCCGTCCAGTCGTTGATATCCTTTGGCTGCGCTTCGTGCAGTCGTGTCGGGTTGCTCAGAGGAAACACAATCGGCCGTTCAACATGTTTAGCCATCTCTCTGATGATGTCTTCTGTAAACGCATTCGGCTTGGTGGATGTTCCAATCAGCGCATGCGGTTTGACCTCTTTGATGACGTTGTAAAGATCGGTCTTGGTGTGGTCATTCCATTCTGAATCGTCTCTTGCAAACTGTACTTGAGCTGGGGTCAGGTTGTCTTTCTGGGATGTGAGAAGAAGGCCGGGTTTGTCGATACACCTGTGATCACTAAGCATGGTCCCTTTAAACAGTAGAGATTGTCTCACCATATATGTTTGGCTGCCTCATGCTTTGGTTTCTTGCTGTCCGTTGCAATCGCATCGCAAATTTGATCCGCTATCCCAGTACCTGCAGACCCCGACCCGAAGATTACAACGCGGACATCAGTGATGTGAATGTTGCTAACATGTAGGCCAGCCATCAACGCCGCCAGAGTGACGCAGCCCGTTCCCTGTACATCGTCATTGAAACAAGGTATCTGCGGGCGGTATCGATCCAGCAATCGTCGAGCGTTCCGAAGGCCGAAATCTTCACTATTTAAAATGAATAACTTCTCACGGTGGCGGCTTGGTTTAGAATCGACACTTACAAATGAACATATGCATTGGGGAAGATCTTCCTTGCACTCGTGACGAACCTATCCACGAATTTCTCGTACTCCTCCCCTCTAACCCGCGGCTGGCGTAGTCCCAAGTAAAGTTCATCCTTTAACAGCTCTTCATTCTCCTAGGTGTTAGCTATCCATTCGCACAAACATAACAGAGAAAAAGAAATTCTTTGACCCACATCGGTTCCACAGTCCAAAACTACTGGAAGTTGTCTAGTAGGATGAATCCCGGCACACAATGTGGTCAAGACAAGCTTGGCAACCGAAATAAGCACTGATCCAACACCCTGGTCTCCAATTCCCAGGATCTATGTCAATTACCTAGTCAGCACGACCCCATTTCTTGTAAGACGCAGAAGGACATACCTCTTCCCCGTCTGTGACGACAATATAGTCGATGTTTTCATTCTTTCCACTCTCGGTAAATCTCCGTAGATCGTCTTCGATTCTCTCCTGATCATGGATATTCAAGAAACAGCCCTCTGGCCTGCGGAAAAGCCCTGAATAATTCTGGATGGCATCTCCCTCTGTTGGGGTGTAAATGATACTGAACATCTCCTTCAGATGATCTTGGATAAGCTGAGATATGCAATCAGCTAGCTATCGCCAGTGCTCGCATGAGATATTGCATACCCTGTAATACAAAACTTGGTTCTGTGCCTTCATGCTGGCCATGAATGTATTCTTGGCCAGATCGCTGGGCCTAGAAGAGTACTGCTCATACGCCCGAGCTACTTGTTCGTCCAATGTTTGGACATTAGGTGGAAGAAGCCCGTGCAGGTGGAACTCATGGCGCTCCTCTTTTGTAAATGCGGACCCCTTGTTGAAATATGAATCGTGCAGAAGAGCATGACTCTGCGTGCCATTAGAATCTGTCTTGCAGGAAACATCCATAGTGTTCTTTAACTTGCCTCTAGGGGACACTCCAGAGATCCCGAAACTGCTCGGGGCAGGTGGCGGAACTTGGAGGCCATGGTGATATATATCAAGCTAATTCTTAGTCCTCGGCCGTCATATATATCCGCCCTTCAGCTAATTCAATCAGCCACGATTCGTCTGCAGCAGTGATCCAACTTGCCGAACGAAGAGCTCTGTCCAAATCCATTGAGTTTCAGTTTTACACTGCTCAACCAAGTGGCTGCTAGCCGGGGCGGGGAAACATGACGTAAAACTTCAGTCACATGTGTTCAGGTACGAAAACGCCATTGCTGTCCCGGACGGGGGACATGACTCACTGGTGATGGAAAGCAAAAAAATCTCAGCGAGTTCCAAAATATCGACCAAGGTTTACCAGTTCATTGCAGGGTGAACAACAACTGAAGATCGATGTGGTTGGCAACTGCCCAAAAGAGACGATGACTAATAATGCCCAGAGAAAGGGCAATTGGTCAGCAATGCCTCGCGCTGCTGCTTTAAGCGGCAGAAGCCATTCTGACATAATCTGTTCTCGGCAAATCACACAGGGGCCAATCAAAGCCTCTCAACATCCTGCATCCAACCCCACCAGATACCGCCATGCCAATCATGCAAACCCAAGACGACGCCGCTTTTTGCATTATGTTTCAGCCTTCTGCCTTATTTATAATCCCTCCTATCTCTGATTAAGCTGCTTGACAAAGTATACCCACAGAGAGAAACACGAATATCGCAGTCGCCCTGTTGTGGCAGATGTCTCACAGTTTCTCTCCCAAAGTCCTGTCTTCCTCTTCATATCCAATCCCCGACCCACCGGGAACGGAGAAAGGGGCGATGGACGGAGCAACGCATTCAGAGGTGCTCTTAGGAGGCCTCACACTGAAAAACCATGATGTCTTTGCTGAAGCCGAACGAGCCAAAGCAAAAAAGAACAGCAGTCGAGCATCAACTCGAAAGAGGGGCCGCCCACGTCTGCTGAATAAAGACGACAATGCTGCCGAGGTCTGTCAGCATACTTCATTAGCCACGTTGGACGTGTTACTGAGCAGCATGACAGCGCCGAAGAACACAAATACGCCTGGCCCAACGGGCTTACCGATCGCGCAAAGAGGCGACTATTTCGTCCCTGAATGACCGGGTTTCTGAAATAGACTCTGCGGTCGAGGCCATGGCCCGGTCATTCGCTTCATTTCATGACAAGCTGATAAACTCAGAACTGTTAGAATCGCATCCCGATTTACTGCGTAGTCTGCGCAGTGTCGCTGGAAAGACTGCCTCCTTGGCTCAGCTGTCTAAAAGAGAAGCAATCTTCTCGGGTAAAATGTCTAGAGAAGAAGCAGCCGGAGATTCCGCCATGTCGATGGGTGAAGACCAACTAGTCTCTGGTTTTGGAGAACACAACACTATCAATCAAAACTCAGTCATCTCGGAAGATGGTGTGATCGAATATCTGGCTTCTTATGCTGCAAATGATGCTTCTCCCCGAAGCAAACCTTCGAATAAGGTCAAAGGATCTCATATTCCTCCAAAAGGAAACATTTACCCCGCCCAAACATTCAATATATACCCCCAGCTGTCGTCCACTCCTCAATTCTCTGCAAACTCATTTGCACACCGACTGCAACTTATCTGCTGTGAGCGTGCTTACCAGTTACTACTAGACCCGTTTGCGGATCCAGAGACTCTATTCCGCGCTTTTCGCTTTTCGTTTGGATCAACCAGTCGCGAGCGTCTGTTAGCTCGTTTTTATAGAGTCCTGAACCGGGAAAACAGTCGTTCTGAATTCCGTGACAGTCAATCATGGACGCATTATCCACATAGAACCCCATCTGGCGATCTTGTCCCTCCTCAAATCCCCAAATCGGCCGGGTCGTGGCCATTGCAACTGGCAGAGACCCTTTACTCACAACGCAGCGTTGACGGCAATCTGGTATACCCTGCTTTCGATGGCGAATGGCTTGACGCCAATGACGTTGAAGACTTTTTGCACGAGCAGGGCATTGCCGTCGATGCGCATTCTTCCTTTGTGGAAATATCAAACTCGCATTCGGATTTGTTCCAGAAGATCATGATGAGCGGGCCATTTCAAGAAATAGACCTCGCCCGAGCCATTCCCGGGCAATACGGCACGTCCCAGGAACAAAGTGACGTGATCGACCCACGTATTTTTGAGTCTTCTTCTTCTCCTTCTCTCTTTATGTCCGATGTGAGTGCGATGATGTCCATGGAAAGCGGCTCTTTTCCTACGCCTGACGATGGATCATCGACTCAGCTATCGAACGCAGCAGTCATGTCGTCGATAATATCAGAGGAGAGTATGAATTCGGGATTGGTTACTGATGGCTTTGACAATATTTCTCTGACTTTTGACGTCAAGCGCTTCATGGACCGTGAGTATTAACTTTTTTATCCTAAAACGTTACAGGCCTTGCTAATAGTTTTAAAAAAAGGACTTGTTATGAAAGCGGTATGCCTGGGAAGGTCACCGGGATATCGTAAAGTCGACGTCGAGGAATCTTTGTACCATGCTATCCGATTTATACTTTGAGATTGTTTTTTAAACATATCAGTTATGGTTGGTGCAGTTTATTACTTAATAATTATGCAGTTATTTCCCATATACAAAGGCCCGCTCGCTCCATATAACACTTTCTTGCAGTCTAGATTGCTTTTGTTGTCAATATAAAATCGGAATGATGCTGAACGAACCAAAACAAAAAAGCAACCAAAAGAATGAAATCTCAGAAGTGCTAGAAAGTAATGCATGTTCCAATTTCCCGTCACGTCATGAAAACGCATGAACAAATTCCAATGCCATTATCCTTAATGATGTTTTTCCAACAAGTGAACCATTGTCGTCCAGCCAGTGCAGCATGCCTTGGCCATGGGGTGAGAACACCAACAGCACTGGACAGTATTATCAGGGGTGGTCTCGGGTGAATTACGCGGCGAGGAAACCGGCTGGTTCTTTGCCGCACTGTCACGCTTTTGACCAGACAATCGCTTTTCTGCACCTGACTCAGGCCGCTGTTCGGTGAATAGGAGTTGCTCTGGAATGATCATCTTGGCATACAGAGCAGAAGGTATGTCGTGCCAGAAATTGCATTGGCAGCAAACGACAAATATCTTGGCTAGATACTTGTCCTGTCTAGGGGTCATGGTGTTTCTCGGAACCTTTTCTTTGGCTTGTGCTACGGCTGCTGGTGATCGAGGAGAAATTGGAGAAATAGGAGAAATTGCTGATGTTGTTGCACTGTTCCGCGCAGACGAGGAGCTATCTGTCGATGCTGGGCCACTTTTTTCCTGGTTTGTAGTCTTGGGCAAGGCATCAGCTACCGGTGGAGTCGACAGGGCGGGGGAGTCTGCCACAAGGGTGGATGAAGCCGACGAATCGTTGGTAGTAGAGTCTCTGGAGGTTGTTGGTAGTTGCAGGGGTGAGAGTCGTTTAGTAGTATTCGGCGTGGACACTGACTCCTTTTTGCTTTCGTCCGGCTTGCCAGTCGTTTCTTCCTTTTCTGGGTTAGTTTTGGATGATAACGGCCAAGAAGCCTTTCGAGGCTTTGGCGAGGTGGCGATTGGATTTTGGGGGCTGGTGGGCGTCGAGATGTCTGTTTCATTTTGGTTCCCAGTATTTTGGGTTATATTTTGACTCTCCCTGTTTTCAGCTGCACGGCTAATGTTCTGCTGGCAATCTTTGCATGTATGATGGGTCTGTTCTTGCTTTTGCTTTGGCAGACTGTAGTTGGGTGGATTGTTGGGCCCCTTTGGTCGTGCCCTCTTGGGACTTTTGGGACCAGGCTCAATCTTCTTCGATCCACCTATTCGCAGTGAGTCTGGGATCGTGATATCTTTTCTCTCCGAATGTTTTTTGATCGGGCGAGTGTTTGGCGTGTCTAGATGAGCTCCGTTGGTAATAATATTGCCGTGATTGACTTCGTCTGACAAAGGGTTGTTAATATGAGCGCCAGCCCTTCGAAGTCTAGGTCCGGTATCTAGCCCCGAGTAACCTTCCGCATATCCATTGATTTGCCCAGCTTCTCTGTCCTGACCCCGTGGATGAGGAGCCGCAAGCACAGGACCAGGAGCCTGTCTCAAGTCTCTGGTGATCGTAGCGCCAAAGCCCGGCGGCAAAGTAGCAGACATGCGCGGCGCAGGAATGGCATTCAACTCATCACTCTGGCGCGGGCCGTGCAAAGCAGGCAGGTACCCATCTGTTGTCGCGTTACGAGATATACTCGGCCGTCGACTGCGGATCCGCGTCGATATACTCGAAATTAACCCGAAACGCGGAGCGTTATCATTGTCCTTGTCATTATCATCATTATTATTATTACCTGAAGATGCGGTGGATTCTCTGCGAGAGCGCTGCTGCTGTTTTGCAGGTGGCTGTTTCTTCACCAGACGGCGTGATGTCTGACGACCTTCTCCCATGATCGGTGGTACCGACTGCGAGCGGCCTCGAGATTTGGGGGCTTTTTTCTTCCACGTTGGCGAGACACATATTTCGCGACGCTCCATTGACGTCGGCTGGGTTTTTTCGATGTATAGAGGAAGAGCGTCTATCGGGTAGCCAATGGTGGTCACCTCAAGAGGCTCGGCTTTGGGAGGGTCATCCTGCTGTTTTTGTTGTCTCAAGCTGAAGGAGAACCTCCTTGGACGCGGTACCTGTTCCATGACTTGGGAAATAATAACAAGTAGCGCGGTTGTCGCCAAGAAATAGGAAAAAGAAAAGAAAAAGGATGAAGCAAACAAAACAAAGGAAACTCCGAAACTGCCGTTGTTTGTTATGCAGTGTTGAAGGCGGTAGACCCGGTCTTTGTTCACTATTTCTCCTGCGATTCGGAGTGCATGTTTCAATATCTCATGGTGCAAGTTAGTTGTCAGTAGCAGGTTGAAGTTCTATCAAATCTCGTATCGTTCCGGGTGTTGTAGATATTTATATCTTTGGATTTGGAGATGCATATACACAATATATATATATTTTTTTAAAGAAAGTCAAGATAAAAAAACACCCCCGAAGAGGGCAGAAAACAGCAGAATAAAAGAGCCCATTTCTCCTGCAATGCACGATATACAAACGCACGCATGTCTCAGCGCGCGTTGAAGAAACATGGCCAATAACGCCCGGCTGCCTGCATTCTGATGCGTCCGAGGCGATTGGTCATAATGGTCACTGGTCATCACGGCAAGCCACAGCTTAGTCATCTGGCTGTGAAGCGAGTCAGTCGAGTTGCAGCCAATCAGCGGTGGCCACGGCAAATATGACCAACGGGGAGCTGCAGGAAGACCCACTCTTGAAGGCGACCAATCGGAGTGCTTGTAAGGGGCGCTAGGCTGGGCCGTGCCAAGGCTGGCTCCGGTGGCTTGGCAAGCTGCGACTCCCATTATTGCGGCATCTGCAATCATGACGTATGCATTGAGTTCCTACTTGACTCATTTAACCTGCAATGATCAATCGATAAATCGACCATGCAACGAGTCAATCTTAATAGCACTGCATTTCCAAAATTAACCCTGCGCGCCCATGGGCAGCCTTGCAACGGGCTGCGGACGCGGAGACGACTGGGCGACTTCTGGAGACGCGGCCCCACACGCGCGTCCAGAATCCATGGGCCTGCGGACCGAATAGCTTCTATGAGTATTCACTGCGAGGTCTAGTTCTTAAATAATAATACATAATACGGTAGTTACGTAGTAAATGACTCGTTATCAGCCAGGCCACGGGTCTTGGCGCCATCACATCCCGTCGGTCGTTCCTTCCCTCGCAGTCTTGCCACAAGTGACAAGCGCGCCCCTAGCTTGCGTATTCTTATTATTTCACATACTTAAATCCACTACATACTTATTAAGCTCTGCATCCCTGCTTCATCTTCCTTATCTGATCGATCTCCTTCAACTTTCCTCCTCCCCCCCTCCCCTCCCCTCAAACGACTTTCCTTCCTTATCGTCAACCCGTCTCTTCAGACCTGGTCGTCTGCCTATTTTCCCCTCTAGCATCAACATCGATGAACGAATCTTCCGACGATCCCTCTTTAGACCGTCCCGGCATATGGAATCGCATCCACGCATTCGTCTCCCGTGCCCCCGAGCGCCACGGCTCTTCTGCCCGTGAAAACTCCGTCCTCCCACTGACAAACGCGCCGTCCAACAAAAATGCCCGCCTTGCAGACACTCAGCCGCCCGTCGAGCTGCAGTCGAAGGAAACCTCAGACAGCAATGGCCACAGCTCTACCGACCCAGGTCAGACAGTTTCGCTGGATACGCAGGATGGAGAGAAGAATTCCGCCCTAGAGCCCAAACAGTCGCTGCTCTCCAATATCGTCACCTCGACCAAGTTGATCTTGTTTTCCAGCTGGGTCAATGTGCTCCTCGTGTTCGTGCCTATTGGTATCGCCCTGGGCGCCTTGGAGAAAAGCATGGGTGATAGCAGCCCGGTCTCGCCCACCGTGGTCTTTGCTCTCAACGCCATCGCCATTATCCCCCTGGCTTGGATGCTTGGCTATGCCACGGAATGTGTTGCGTCCAACATGGGCGACACCATCGGCGCGTTGCTGAACGTGACCTTTGGCAACGCCGTGGAACTGATTATCTTCATCATCGCCCTGGTTGCAGATGAAATTTCCATCGTACAGGCGTCTCTTCTCGGCTCGATCCTGGCAAACCTGCTCCTGATTCTAGGAATGTGTTTCCTGTTTGGTGGACTTCGCTTTCGTGAACAGGTATGTATTGATCTTTCGAGTCTATCCGGATTTTTTTTTTTATATAAAGATACAGTACTGACTATGCCACAGCTTTACAACTCCGCCGTTACCCAGATGAGCGCCTGTCTCTTGAGTTTGAGTGTCATTAGTCTGCTCTTACCGGTTAGTCAAATCTCTTTCGCCACCCTAAATTCAATGCTAACCAGTCATAGACTGCTTTCCATGCCTCGTTCAGCACCATCGCGAGTGCAGACGCTGCTGTGGTCAAAGTCAGTCGAGGAACCAGTGTTGTAAGTGATTCATTTTTGACAGCCTTACAACGCACCGTCTGCTAATTAATACTTCTTACAGATCCTACTTTTGGTGTACATTCTGTATCTATTATTCCAGCTCAAGTCTCACTCGTACATCTACGAGAGCACGCCACAGTATCGAATTGACGAGGAATCCCACCCCGGTGTCCTCGCCGATATCCTGAATTCATCATCTAGCTCGGAATCCTCAGACGGCAACGATACCGATGCAAGCTCCGGGTCTAATACCACCGTCCAGAGAATCAGGAAAGCACTACGAAAGAAACGTCGTCGCAAGTCAAGTTCTGCCTCGAAAGAGACTGCCTCGGCTCGTTCTGTTCGATCCTTTGTCCGAACAGGATCCTCTGGTTCCCAAGTTGTCGAGGATGGCTCGACAAATATCTCCGCAATTGTTCCCGTTTCTTCACGCGGTGAGCCCGAAGCTGACCGGGACAAATCTTCGGTCATTGCAGGCTCCTCCGCCGTGATCTCGAGTCGTGACTTTGAAAATGACAGAGTGCCCTCACCTGTGAAAAAGTCTAAACGCAAATCTTCCCGGCGAGCGAAGCATGGAAAACACTTGAAATTCAAGGAATACCGCGACGAAAGCAGCGACGAGGACGTTCCACTGCCACGGATCGCTGTTGATCCCGCTCCTCAGGCTGAGCTATCGGCAGCTGAGTCCCAGAGGCGCTCTTTCAACTTGCGTAACTTGCCATATAAACCGGCAATTTCTCGTGTTTTAAGCACCAGCGTCTTCACACCGGCTCAGACACTGCAAGTACCTAATACGACAACAGCGTCTGGTAGCCAGCGTCCAGATCTTCGCCGTACAAGCTCATTGCCAGATCGTCTCGACGAGAGAGCTATTGATAAGAAGCCCATCACTGCAGTTATACCATCTGCTCAACCTTTACCTCATCTGGTTTCCAAGAAGAGTGTAGAACACAAGGAAGACAGCGACGAAAAGCCAAAACTTTCTCGTGGCATGGCTATTATTTTGCTGCTGGTAACAACCGGCTTGGTTGCTGCATGTGCCGAGTTCCTGGTTGATTCTATTGATTACCTTGTTAGCACGACTGGAGTCAGTCAAGCATTTATCGGTCTGATTATCCTGCCCATCGTCGGTAATGCCGCCGAGCACGTTACTGCGGTCACCGTGGCAAGCAAGAACAAGATGGATCTTGCCATTGGAGTTGCTCTTGGTAGTAGCATCCAGATTGCACTCTTTGTCACGCCGGTGATTGTGCTCCTTGGGTGGATTCTGGACACGGAAATGTCGCTCTACTTTAGTTTGTTCGAAACCGTGTCGTTGTTTGTTTCGGCCTTTATTGTCAACTATCTCATGCTGGATGGCCGCAGCAACTACTTGGAGGGAGCTTTGCTCATTGCGGCATATGTCATTATTGCAGTGGCAGCATTCTTCTACCCCTCTTGTGAAGACACTAGCACCGCCAATGGCGGGCCTTTGAATGGCACTTGTCGTTAAGCTTAAGCCATTAGAAGATAATTTGTTTAGCTGAACGAAGAGGCAAGCTAGAAGACAAGCTACACAGTCATGGGAGGTTTATTAAGCAATTGCATGGAGGAGATCGCGGGGACGATTTGTTCCGAATTGGATGGAGAACATAGTTAACAGATTGTACTACCTTATTTTAATGGAATTGATAATTTGGAATAATTTGTGGCGCAACATTAATATAATAATAATAATAATAATAATAATAGGAATAGTAATACGCCGTAACTTGGATTTCACAACATTGACCGCACTCGCGATAGTGACGGGTTTACCCGCACAGCCACACATTATGCGGTCATTTTGGGCAAGTACATCGTTTGACTCTCTGGCTGTACTTGACATCATCCTTCCCCTCACCACCACTACTGGGACTACTATTGTCACCTATCTTTAGAACTAACAGCAGGTTAGAACAATAGACACCAATCTCAAACTCAAACTTCAAGATGTATAAACCTCCTCCCGGCCCTCCTCCCGGCTGGACAGAACGAAATGATAACCAGTACCAACCGCCGCCGGGCCCCCCGCCAGGATGGCCTGGCGCAAATCCTCCTCCTCCTCCGCAGCAACAGCAACAATATCAACCTCCTCCAGGCCCGCCTCCAGGCTGGTCAGAAAGCAGCAGCAATAGTCAACAGTTTCAACCTCCTCCAGGTCCACCTCCAGGCTGGTCAGGAAGCAACGATACCAACCAACCACCAAAATACCAGCCCCCATCAGGCCCTCCCCCCGGATGGCCAGAAACAAATGACACAGAAGAGCCTCCTCCATACCATAACTGGCAAGAGGCTGTCCCCGATACATCAACGCTGCCTCCACCGCCGAGTTTTTCGCAGTTTGCGTCGCAGACGGGTAATGCGTCGGAAGATGATGCGGGTGTGTTTTCTCCTTCTGGAATTCAAACTCCCACTTTTTCTTTAAAATTAAAAAAACATGAAAATTTGCTTTCTAACTAGAGATTTGGGCTTACAGAACGTGCACTTGCTTTTGTTCAATCAAAGCCATTATGGAAACCGGTTCCGGTGAGTTTGGCCTTTTCACATGCATCTACGAATCTATCTCTACCTTATAGGAGGGAAAAACTATGTAGTTACTGACTTTGATAGCCCCCCGAAGCTGTCTACCGTAGTACTTTCCAGGGCGACATCCGCCCTGTCCGGCCAGCCGAATTCAAAGGCGACCTAAAAGTCCAGGGCCAGGGGAAATGGAAAGGCAGAAGCGACAAAAAATGCACCGACTGTGTCATCATATCAGTCATCCCGCTTTATTACGCTATGCGGGATTCACCTCTATACACGGAACGGGCCAAAACGATATATTTTGAAGTCAAGATCCGTGGATTGCACCAACGGTCTTCGCGCGGAGATGATTGTTGCCTGTCGATAGGGTTCCTGGCCCAGCCATATCCTAGCTGGCGTTCTCCTGGGTGGGAAAGGGCTAGTGTGGGCGTCTTTTCTGATGATGGTGGTCGCTTTGTAAATGATCCAGCTGGGGGAAAACCCTTTACCGAGCCTTTCAAAGTTGGGGATACGGTGGGATTGGGCATGACGTTCCGTTTGCCTGAAGATAGTACAGCGCCGGTCACCGCGCCCAAGGTCAAAGTGTTCTTCACCCGGAACGGACGTGAGTCAGGGGGCTGGGATCTGGATGAGGAGACGGACGCCGAAGCTGGTGGCATCCAGGGACTTGAAGGCGATTTTGATCTGTATGGAGCTATTGGCATATTCGGGGGCGTGGAGTTTGAAGCTTGCTTTGAGCGAAGCGGGTGGATGTGGAACGGCTAGAAAGCATTTGCGGGGTAGTGAGCAAGCAATACTCGCAGGCCATAATTAAATGTCCAAAGAAAGGTTCCAAGCTATTCTTTTGAGGAAAGATAGTAAGGAGTTACATAGTGGTGACCTGAACTGCAGTGGTTTGAAGAGCCGCCCCACATGACCGCACGCCTTATCAGTGCGTCTCTCCTCGGCAACTCTGGACATGAAATCATCACAACCCATACAAATCACCCAGCAGCAATGGCTCGCTCGAGGAAATATTCGAATGCCTCGTCAGAGTCGTCGCTGCCAGAGCGCAACCAAGTGAGTGTCACTCTGAAAGCCCGCTTTCACGCAGCTCTTTTTTCTCTCTGGGATTTTTTTTGGCCCCTGCTAATCACCCGCCATCAGGAGCTTGAGAGCATGTATGACTACCTGGCAAAGGTCATTTTGGTAGGCCCGAGTGGCACAGGAAAGTACGTATTTCGACATAAGATTGATGTCCTTCTTCTTTATTTCCCGTGATATGCTAATGCTGCCCAGGTCATGTCTTCTCCATCGGTTTGTCAAGGACGAATGTACATACCTCAAGCTATAGTCACATGCGACTTACCACCCACCTTGCTCACGACTGACTGACTGGTATTTCCAGGGCGGGTCCTTTCATCCCAAACCATCGGAGTCGAGTTTTCCTCAAAGATAGTCAAGGTAGGCACAGGCCCGCGCCGGAAACGCATCAAGCTGCAACTGTGGGACACTGCCGGCACTGAGCGGTTCCGGTCTGTGTCGAGGTCATACTATCGCGGTGCTGCGGGCGCCATTCTTGTGTATGACATCTCCTCGTACCCTTCCTTCACCGCGCTGCCGACCTTCCTGATGGACGCCCGCGCCCTGGCGTCGCCGAATCTCACAGTCTTGCTGGCCGGCAACAAGTCGGATCTCCTCGACGACTTTGCGGCCGACGACAATGACGATACCGATAGCGACGACACCGAAAAAGCACCCTCGACATCGCCCTCCATGACTTCGGCCAGTGTATCCAGTAAACACTCATTTGCCTTTGAGTCGAGCGCCGGCTCTGTACGCTCTATCGCGGGGCCCAGCGCTGGCACACGCATGACGGCAACAACTTCTGCACACGGCCGCGAAGTCAGCGATTTGGAAGCGTTGGAATGGGCAAGAAAGTCGAATATCCCCGTGGCCGTTGATGTCTCTGCGCTTTCCGGGCGCAATGTCGACGAACTGTTCAATCGGCTAGCCAGGATCATCCTCACAAAGATCGAGCTGGGCGAGATCGATCCGGACGATCCGCAAAGTGGCATTCAATATGGTGACGCAGGGGTATGGCCTTCTTCCTTTGGCGGCGACGGCGGTAGCATCCGCAGCGGCCTCACGGTCGACGATAACAACAGCCAGTTACACAAGGGGCGGAACGCAAGGAGGCAGGGTGCTGCTGGTACAGGTTCCTGGGCGAGCGGCGCCAGAGAATGGGAATCGGTATTTCGAATACGCGGGAGGGGCAACAGGGGCTGTTGCTGATGCGAGTTTGCTTGTTCACTACTACGTGCCGCTTTTGTCAATCGTTTTGATACCCTTGGATACTACTTTTTCTTTTTCTTCTTTTTTTGTCGTCGTTGTTGTTTATCTTTTATTACATATACCCCCCACGGCATTTTTTCTATGTTTTGCGAATCTTTCAGTAATTACGTGTTTTGGATTTTCACTTGTCATTATCTCATCTACCGAGTTTCGAGTTCAAATACCAGCAATTAGGGTCTTGATCCCTTTGCCCATCTTGACATCCTTGATCGCATTCTCAGCATCTTCGAATTTCACCTCGCCGGTAATCAAGGATTTGACGTCGATTTTGCCCGTAGAGACCAGCTCAATGCCGAGCTTGTAGTCTCCGCTGCCATATCTGAAACTTCCCTTGACATTCAATTCCTTGGTGCAAGCCGCCATGATGGGGAATGTGATTTCCGACCTGCCCATGCCTCCCTGAACATATGTACCGCCAGTTTTCAGGACGTGAATGCCCGTGTGCACGGATGGCTCTGCGCCTGAAGCGTCAATGACCACATCGGCGCCAGGCCCCAGGTCGTTCTCCTCCTTCATGCGAATGGCGTTTTCCTCTGCAGACACCTTGCCCGGCATGAACGTGGACGTGGCAATGTATTTCTTTGCAAAGTCCAATCGGGTTTGTTGGATATCCACTGCAATGACCTTGCTCGCGCCGAACGCTTTGGCGACTGCGCAGCACAAGAGGCCCACGGGACCCGAGCCAAACACCACCACGGACGAACCCGGTGTGACTTCTCCCTGTTTCACAATGTGCACAGCAACACCCAGGGGTTCCATCAGAGCACCTTCCTGTAGCGACATGGTCTCTGGCAGCTTGTAGCAAAAATCTTCTGGCAGTCGGTAGTATTTGGCCAGGGTGCCATCGTAAGGCGGAGTAGCAGCGAATGCCATGTCGATACACAGGTTGTATTTGCCGGACTTGCACGGCTCGCAGCGGCGACAGGGGACACCGGGCTCGAGCGCAACACGATCTCCGACCTTGAGCGTCTTGACGGCGGGACCAACGTGGCTGATTACGCCGGATGATTCATGGCCGAGGACCATGGGCTCGCGTAGGACGAATTGGCCGATTGAGCCATGCTCCCAGTAGTGGACCTGTATATCTAGCTGTGAGACGACCAACCAAGAAAGAAAAGTGGTTGCTTGGATACTGTACTTACATCACTGCCGCACACTCCGGTATACTTGACGTTCACGAGGACATCGTGACGGTCTATGATCTCAGGAACCGGACGGTCTTCAAACTTGACTTGTTTGATTCCCTCGAGGATGAACGATAGATTCTGTACGTCAGTTTTGTTAGTTTTGTGCTCTGAATTCGATCAACCTGCTTGTTTTCGACTTACCTTGGCTCCTGACGTAGACATGGCAGCGCGTGAGAGTGTGATGTAATAGCAAAAACCCCGGTCAAAGAGAGACAAGTTGCCGGGGGGGAGACGGGCAATTCCTTTATATATTTATACGTATGGGTAGTTGCAAGCTAACTCGCACGAGAAAGAAGGAAAAAAATTCTGAAATTTGCAGGTCATCTGCCCATGCTTTTGGCGGAGAAGCTCCCCGCTTGGTGAGGGCGAGAATAGAGGTGCTTCCGCCGGGCGTTTTACCCGGGCACTGCTAATTAGCCGTGGGTTTTTAGCCGGGAGGGAGGGAGTAGTGGTCGAGATCAGTGTCCAGATCTTTCGAGAAATTGGCAGCTGAGGTGGAGTCCGGGCCATGTTCTATGTCAGCAGTCACCTGTAGCAAATAGGTAGATATCAGGATACTATTCAGGAATCGTTATTATTATATTACTATTATATTCTAGGTCGTTGAGGAACTTGAGGAAGGCGCAATCAACGCTAGGCCGCTCTGGGACAGCCTGCCAAGACCTCTTCGGGCACATCTCCGCAGCGCTCTCTCAAGCTGCAACTTTCCACGCCAGCGAGACTTGCAAAAAAAAAAAAAACCGATTGCTGCCCCATGCCAATCTAGTCGATGTCAGCGACATCGGACTGACTGCAGTCGCTGTTGATTCGGTCCCCCCCTCGAGGTGATTGGATTGGATTCCTCCTGCTGAGGCAGGTCCCACAGTCAACGCCATGAGATACTCGACGCTTCCCATCAAAGCTGGCGTCCAGCGTCTCGGCCGCCTGCCCTCGGCGCAACATAGCCGAAATGCTTCTTTCCTCAATCGCCAATTCAGCTCCTGCAGACAAGTCCGCGAAGAACCGAGAGGGAACTTCCAGGGACAGCTCTACGAGAGTACCAAGCAGCGCTTGTTGCGCGAACGCGCAGAGCAGGAGAGGTTTTCCCAGTATCAGACGCAATCCCCGGGTGCTCGCTATGCAGCGCTACTTTTTGGTATGAGTTTACTTTTTGTTGTTCCGACTAGTTTGTTTTGGATTGAATTGACAGGGTAGAATAATAGTCCTGACCTTTTTCACTGCCGGCGGATATTATCTCGGATCGTTCAAACCTTCTCCCCCTCCCACCTCCTCTACGGTCTCCCTCTCGGATATACCCACTATCAGACACAACACGACCCCCGCAAATCTGCAAGCTGCCTGGGCCGACTTTGTCGCAATCGTTGGCCAGGAAAACGTTTCGACCAATGAACATGATCTTGCCTTGCATGCCGGTTCCGAGTTCTCGTCGTATTCCGAAAAGGATGCCGAGAAGCCATTCATCGTTGTGTACCCGGCCACGACGGACGAAGTCTCCCGGCTTATGAAGATCTGCCACGAAAGGCTGATCCCGGTGACGCCGTACTCTGGTGGCACCAGCTTGGAGGGCCATTATGCGTCTACCAGAGGAGGTGTGTGCATTGACTTTGGGCGTATGAACCGCATTCTCGAGCTCCACAAGGAGGATCTTGACGTCGTCGTGCAGCCTGCGGTTGGCTGGCAGGACCTAAATGAAGAGATTTCCAAAGACGGGCTCCTCTTCCCTCCGGACCCAGGTCCGGGAGCTATGATTGGCGGCATGATAGGAACGGGCTGTTCAGGCACCAATGCTTACAGATACGGAACTATGAAGGACTGGGTTGTGTCTCTTACAGTAGTCCTTGCAGATGGAACCGTCATCAAAACGAGGCAACGGCCTAAGAAGTCGAGTGCTGGCTATGACTTGACCAGGTTGTTCATTGGCAGCGAGGGCACTCTTGGCCTCGTGACAGAAGCCACCCTGAAGCTGGCGGTGAAGCCAAAGAGCGAAAATGTAGCCGTGGCCAGTTTCCCTTCTGTTCACCATGCCGCCGACTGTGCGAGGAGAGTCGTGGAGGAAGGTATTCCGATTGCAGGCCTTGAAATCTTGGACGATGTACAAATGAAATGCATCAATGCAAGCAAGTCGACAAGACGCGAGTGGAAAGAGGCACCCACACTATTTTTCAAATTCGGCGGGACTCCAACTGGAGTCAAGGAGCAAGTGGGTATGGTCCAAAAACTCTCCAAAGCTGCGGGAGGTAAGACCTTTGAGTTTGCTCGCGATGACGCCGAGATGAAGGAGCTCTGGAGTGCCCGCAAAGAGGCCCTCTGGAGCGTGATGGCCATGAAACGGGATCCCAATGATCATGTGTGGACTACAGACGTTGCTGTGCCGATTAGCAAGCTTCCAGACATTGTGGAAGCCACGAAAAAGGATCTTACTCGAAGCGGATTGCTCGCTGGCATCTGTGGCCACGTCGGAGATGGCAACTTTCACGGTATGTCAATTTGATTCTTACAGAGAGAACCTCGCTGATTATAGCTTTCCTCAGCCATTATCATGTTCAACGACAAAGAGAAACCACTGGTAGAAGAAGTCGTGCATCGCATGGTCAAGAACGCTGTCGAAATGGAAGGCACTGTCACCGGCGAGCATGGCATCGGCCTCGTGAAGCGAGACTATCTACCGCACGAGCTGGGTGAAACTACAGTTGATGCTATGCGACGAGTAAGTCCAATCCTTATCTCCTGGAGTGAGTGAGTTTTGAACTGTTTGCTAACTATATATCAAGTTGAAAACTGCTTTTGATCCGCTGTGTCTGCTCAACTGCGATAAAATTGTTCGGGTTCAGCCACCGTCTGCGAGTGAAGTCAAGGAGTGGTAGCGCCATTGCAATACCGCTGCGAATAGAGAATGTAATTTGTCTTTCCATTACTTGGTCATTACTTTGTAAATTTTGGAGTATATAGGAATTTCTATTTTGACGTCTAGCATCTTAGTTCAATAGATTATTCCGCCGTTTTTCTGTCCTCCTTGCTCTCCCCGAGAGTTTTTGGGGTGGTGCGATATGTACAAAACGGCTTTCACATGCTACATAGGCATATATTACAATGATCAGATCAATCCATCGCCAATCGCCGAGATCCTGCTCCAGGCATGTAGCCTTTCTCGTTTTTTATCTGACTGCAAAATGCGACGAGGAAACCCTTCTCTTTGCTTTGTAATAGCGAGTTCTCGACCAAGTCATAAAGCGCACCCAGTTATTTGCGTTGCCCACAGGAGACTGTGAACGTATTCTTATCACTTCGGCTCCGTCAGTCTGTGGTCGTTCTTTTATTTTGGTTTCAATGTCGGGTCCTTCCTCATTGTCATGAGGGGAAGAAGTAGTAAAATGTGCCGCGAGAGAAGCGCGTCGACTGCTCTTTTCGACTTGTAAAGGGGATTCGTCGTTAAATGTTTGTTTTGGGCTTCGATTCGGTGATTGCTGGTTATGATTGTTGTTATTCCGGTGAGACTCACGTTCGGGGGCCTTTTTACGAAGGACCTCGACTTTCTTTCCCTTGTTGGCTTCTTTTTCCTCGAATGCAATACGAGCAGCGTGGACAGCGGCGGCGCGTGCGGTTGAATCGGGCAGAGTTTGCCTTTTTGATAGCCGCTTCCAAGACCCCCCGCGCATAAGTGAAGTTACATCTGTATTAGTCCTTTGGATCGCCGAGGACTTATTAGGGCTGGAAAAGTCTGCCGAGAACGTCCTCGCCGTTTTCAATTCGCGGAAGGACCGGGAGTCTTCATCCAAGACCGGGGTTTGCACAGTATCAAAGCCAGAGAGACTTCCATTGGTGGTTGAAAAATAGCCCTCGTCAATAGAACAGCGCGGGGATTCGCTGAGAGACGGGGTAAGCGACGTTGGTACTTGACGTCGCGGGTGGACATAGGTTTGTCCGATTCGGGTTGTATTTGACGCGATTTCGGTGATCGACCGGGGATAATGGCTCGAAACGCTGTTACGGGGTTGCGAGAATCGACTGTCCCTTTCGAGGTTCGTGTAGATTCCAAGGCCTTCCAGTTCTAGGGAAGATCGCGACAGGTCGATGGATGTCGACAACCGTTCATCACGAGGAGGCCGATTTCTGATGTGTGGTTTGACGCTGACCCGCGTGCTTGGTGTCCGCAGTTTCGGTAGCACGAGATGGCCATCCGGAGTCGCCGGCTCGGAGACCGGTGTGTCGAAGGCATTCTGAGAGCTATAGCTCGACGAGTGCCGGAGGATGTCGGGCGATGACTTGCCAGAGTAAGAGTCCCGCCATGACCCTGGAGCTATGCCGCTGTTGTTGCCGATGGCCGTGTTGATGGGGAACATCGCTGAGATACCTTGATAAGCAATGCAGATGTCGATCAAAAACAAAAAACGGCACGATGCGCCTCGTGGCGCATGCTCATCCCAGAATAACGGATCTGAGCCGATGTATAAGCATACATACACCGACACAGCGAGTTTGGGACAACGAGTCGAGAGAATAATAACTATGGGGTAGTTTTGTCGTCGCAGCAACAGGAGATCCAACGCGCACTAGTGGCCGAACGCGACGCTCGGCGCCAGGCCTATTCCGTCAACGACAGATACATACCCAAGTCATGGTCTGGCGTGGTCGACTTTCTATTGCTTTTCTGCCGGGTTGTGAGGTTGGTTTGTATACGTGCCTGAGCTGCAATTCTGTCCGATTTTCAAAGTCGCCACCGGCATCACCGCCCGATTGAATCATTTCCACGCGACGGGGTCACGTGCCGCGAACTGCCGTTTTGGTAACTGCGCTTTTGGTCGCAGCCGCGCTGAGGACTTTTCTCCGCGCTCTCCCCAAGACGAACGCCCTCTCCATCGAGACTGTTGTCACGCTCGCCGGCCTGTCCAGCCGAGAATTGCGCCGGGCCGTCTCTCGGACTACCGGCTGCTTCATGGTCTCTCTGTTTCATTTAGTTTTGTTTCCGCTTGTGTGGCGCGTGCCCGAGTGCTGAGCGAAGATGGTTTACGACTGGGAAGGGAAGCGCGACATGTGCTATCAGATGTATATCGTCGACAAAAACCCTCTGGAGGAGATAATGGAATACATGAAGGACACATACCAGTTTGCGCCTAGGTAAGTCGTGACATGTGCAGCTGCCCATGGCTTGATTACTTGTTCCTTGTGTTTTTATTTTTAGTTTTTATTGTGAATATGAGCTCATACATCATGGGCAGTAAACGTGCTTTCCAGACCCAGTTTAAACGATGGGGATTCCCCTCAAAGCAGAACCCTGCCCACAAAAACGCCATGCTTGTGGCCCGCGTAAAGCAGCTCTGGGAGCAAAACGTCAACCAACGCGAAATGCTGCGAATCCTCAACGACGAAGGATTCAACATCAAAGAACGAGAGCTCATGCGGGTGCGCGCGAAGAACCGCTGGCTTCTCCGCGTCCCCAATGGCATGAAATCACAGGCAACCACGGCCACAGCAACAGCAACAGCAACAGCAACAGCAACAACCACGTCACCCACAACGGGGCAAGCTGCAATTGGAACATCGGTCGAAGAAGGCGTGCTCACGTTGCAGCAGGAGATGTACGACGGCCAGGGCCTTTCCAACGACACCACATTGCTAACAAGCCAGCCACCCACCCAATCTTCCTTGTCGCCTAGCCTGTCTCCCGAAGTACTGGCTAAACGAAAAGAGCGATTGGAGAAACTACAAGCCGAAAGCGCTGAACGGTGGGCCAGCCGAAAACGACGGCGACGAACTCGCGGTTGGGCCGGTTTACCGGCTGATCCCCCTGGACCGCCTCGTTTCCCATCAGAAACTACCCTCGATGAAAGTAAACAATATCTCAGTTTAGATGCCGCGTTGTACCGCCAGATACGCGACGATTTCCAAAAGATCTGCGAAGACGCTGGGTTTATCAAAAAGACGATTGCCGGGCCAGAACGATGGCAGGAAGCTAAGAACAGATTAATTCGCGAATCGCCGCATCTCAGAAGCGTCTTTTATACGGATCCCTCGATGCCAGATGCCAGCGAGTTGGAAGCCAAGAAGCTCGCTTTGGATGTTGTTTGCACAGATGTTACCAAGAGAATGAGAACGCTGGAGAACCGAATGACCATCGCCGAGGCAAAGAATGCTCTGGGAGTCAATCCCGAAGAGAGTCGCCAGATTCGGACGGCCTTTTACAATACCCTGAAAGCTGATCACTTCACCAGCAAACTCGAGGCAGGTGACGACCATTGGAAGGAATTGAAAGAACAGTGGATTCAAGGATCAGAGCTTCTCCAGCGGATTTTGGCACCTGGACCGGTGGATCCGCACCATGCCACGAAAGTGAAAGCTATGGAAGTTCTCTGTCGCGATGTCATGAAACGACTACGTGACGACCAAACAAAACGAGATCCCCTCCGAAAGCGAATAAAACAAAAGCCCACTGCTACTTTACAAACTAACACAGGAAATCATATTTCTAATACGTCATATAACCATGGAATCAGTACTTTGGCATCAGAAGCGCTTGCCAGTGCATCAATGACACCCAATGAACTTGGCGAAATGCAAATAGATCCTTCTCTTCTCCAGGCTGCAAACGATACGTCCATGACAGGGAACTTCCAACAGAACGCAGAACCGACCTTCAGCTACGTCGAGCCACTTCTTACACGCTCTCCCATCCCCGTGTATTTTCGCATTAGTCCCCATAGCCAAGTCCACGGCGCATCAAGGATGTGGGTTGAGAAACTGGTGTCGAGTTCGGTGACGGAACTGCGAAATCTCGTGCAACTTAAACACCCCGATTCCGTTGTTACTAGGATCGAAGGGATTGAAAAGGACGACAGAGGGGACGAGATTTCTTTTGTGATCGAGGAAGATGACGAGTTGGACGCTTATTTAACGCATATGCACGGAAGAAAGGCCTTATTTGTAATTCGTTTGAGTCCAAAAGGATGACGACAAGCTTAGATATATCATGAATAGACCACCCAATATTATAATTTCAACTTTTTTCCTTTTATTTTTCGCGTTTCGTAACAGGTTCGTAAATCATGGGCTCACGCCTGAGCCTTGGCTTTTTCTCGCTCGGAGGGGTTGTATCTGCTTTCTGTAAGTTTGGATCCATGCAGAGATGAAAGCGCGATAATAGTATTACCGGAGCAGCTTCTCGATCAGGTCAACGTGTGTCATGACCATCCTTCGGCAGCAGTAGCGTTTGCAACCTAGTTGGTCCATTGCGTCGCTACAGCAGTCAGTTTTAATGAACTCGGAAGGTTTTCTTCAAGAGTTGTAGAAATACCCGTCTGGCACACCCTCGTCAAGAAGCTGGAGGTATCGCTCCCACAAGTCACCGACGACCTTGGAAAGGTGTAAGAATGGTTTTCATCAGTTGCGTGCGCGGTCCATACCTTGCCACAAGAAAAGCAGCGGACAGGGATAATCATTTTCGCTATACTCTCTGATCCTAAATGACAGCCAAAGAGCAAGGTCGACTCCAGTCTATACACAGAAAGTTTGTGGTATGTTGAAATTGAGAATGAAGAATTGAAGCTCAAATCTTCCGCATTTCGCTTTCTTTCAGTACTTCTCCGACACGCTAACCGCTTCAAGTCTAGTCTAGAGACACAAACAGCAGGCGGTCAACACAGGCTCGTGGGTTACCCACTTTTTTTTTTCTATCAAGAAAATTAGATCAGATCACGCCTGCACAGGTTGACAACACTCGTTCCTCCCAATCAATTGACACACGCCCCCCTTTTGTGCAAGAGCAGACTCTACTACGAGAGAAGCTCTCCAAAAGCGTGATGTCTCCTTCCAGCGAGTTGGTACATTCTACCAAGCGACAGCGGCCTGTTGACGCCGTGCAAGATTTGTCGCGGGTCGACGCCGACAACAGGTCAAAAAGACTCAAAACCCGGCAAGACGGGCAGACGAAGAACAAAAAAGCTGCGGATTCTTCTACGGGGCAAATATCTGTCCAAAACACTTCAAAGTGGTCCCTCGATGTCGTCTTGCGAGGACAGGTCTATGATATTGATCCAGTGTTTTCGGTAGATGAGAAGTATGTTCCAATTCCAAGTTCCATCCCCCTGTGGTTACAAACTGACTTGATGGATAGGTATCTCTTCTTGAGCTTGGGCAATGCGATCCAGGTGTTTTCCATCCGAGCGCGTCGACCGATACGCATTCTTCAAGTAGAGAATGATGGCTCCATCACGGGAATAAAAACCTCTCCTTTTGACCCCCAACATATCTATGTATCCACTTCCTCCGGCGATCTTCTACGATTGAATTGGGAGTCAGGCAACGAGGCTGGAAAGTGGACAAATCTGGGGAAGGCGATTTGCTGCGAGATTGTCCACGTTAATGTACAAGACAAGGCGCACATTGCGTTCTTTTCAGTGACAAGAAGAGATTCCGATCAGTGTGTGGTAAAAGTGAACATATTCTCGCCTTCGCATCCGGGAGATTCTACCGAGACGGTCATCTTGGAAAGCACAAAACTTCTCAATCGGTTGCAAGTCCTACAGGACGGCCATGCCATCGTGGCTTGTTCGAAGCAGCACGTCATTATTGGTACTCTGAGCCAAAAGGAACATAACAAGTCTCCTTTTAGCAATTATGTGTGGAGAGAGGACCGACTTCCCGTTGCCAAGGTCACCTCTTTTGACGCCAGAGAAGCCCGCGCTCAATCCTCGGACAAAGCGACATCTATTGATCTAGCAATCGGTGAAGTTTCTGGTGCGATTTTACTCTACCAAGATATTCTCAGAGGTGTCTCGTCTGGGGATATTGCCCAAGATGGTCTGCCTCTGCTTCATCGACTGCACTGGCACCGTGAAGCCGTTCCCTCTGTTCGTTGGTCGAGAGACGGTATGTTACTATGTCTCCAAATATAACGAATGGCACTGACTTTAAAAAGGTAACTACCTCATTTCTGGAGGTAAAGAATCTTCTTTGGTTTTCTGGCAGTTAGAATCGGGACGCAAAAATTTCTTGCCTCACTTTCCTTCTTCCATTCACAACATCACAGTCTCTCCTGGTGGAACACTTTATGCGGTTCAATTGACTGAAAAGTCCATCATTGTTCTGTCGGCCACCGAGCTAGAACCAGTGGCGAGCGTGAATGGGTTACACTTGCCAGCGGTAGGCAATCTGTCAGAACTCCGGAAACACTATTCTAGCCAATACCCTGTTATGCTACACCCTAATCGACCTGAGAGGCTATCTGTGGCAGTCCCTAGCGATGGTTCCAAGGACCTCTCATTCCTCCACACTCTCAACGCCCAAACGGGCTCTTATATATCTCGACAGGCTCTCACGCGGACGAATGTCACTAGTTTGAATAAAGGACCTGAAGGTACCCCGATCGGCACGCCAAGTGTGAAATTTATGGACATGGGTGACGATGGCAAATGGTTTGTTACTGTTGATTGCTGGAGTCCACCACAGCCCGACCTCAAAGCCTTTGGGCCATCAGTTTCCGGGGAGGCGCGATTGAACCACCGCAGTGAGATTTACCTAAAGTTCTGGTCCTGGAATGAGACACAAGAACTATGGGAATTAGTCACCCGTGTCGAGTCTCCTCACTTCTCAGCGGACAGTCCGGCTGAAGTTTTCTGCCTTGCAGCGCGACCTGGGCGACACGAGTTTGTTACATTTGGAGCCGACAAACTACTCAAGGTCTGGCAGCCGACTGTGCGACGGCAGAAATCATCCAAGAATCAGTCATCCACCCCCCTTGACTACACTTGGAAGTGTGGGAAAACAGTAGATTTGACAGGGCATTTCAAGGCCAGTCAGACCTATGGACAACCAGCGATGGACTTTTCTGCCGACGGGTCTGTCCTCGCGCTGAGCACGAAGAATGTCATTCAGCTCGTCGATACTCTCCAGTGGACAGTCTGCGCTACCCGCAATATTTCCTCTGAAGCGGTACTGGCTATCAAATTCTTAAACCAGTCATTGATCGTTCTTTTCAAGCACTCGCTTGTCATATGGAACATGGTCGACAATTGTTTGAAGACGGTCACGAACCCAGAAGCCAAAATGTTCATTTCGCTCGCAGTGAACCCTTCTGCAAACACCTTTGCTGTGACTTATCTGAAGACAGATTCCCGGTCTACGTACGGCATTTCCATCTATGACGCCTCCCGTCTGAGTGCCTTGTTCCAGACCGACCTTGAGGAGATTCCTTTGAACCTGGTCTCTGACCCAAGCACGGGCGACTACATCATGGTTGACACATCGGGGAATCTCAAGCGCGCCAGCTTCCATGGTAGCAGGAAGAACCAAGCCCTGCAAATCCCTACGACAGGATACGACGACTCGGTAGCTAATCTGGGCGGTATATTTGGCAACGGTAGCCAGATGGCTCCCAAGACGCAGCAAATCTCGAATGTCACGGACGTTCAAATCAAGGGCTTGGATAGGATTTTCGACCGGGCACCGCCTTTTGCACTACCGCCTGCAAGCGCTCTTTTCAAAGACGTGATCAATTCTCTCGTGACATCTTCTTAGCTCTTGTTTGTCTTCTTGTTCGCTGTTCAAAATGACATTATGGGGATACCGATGGCGTAATTGCATATAGCGTGTTATAAACTTATCATGTTGGACTTGTGTATTTACTTTAATTGTATTTACTATTTAATGTCTGCCACGTTAAATCATTCCGAGAGTAAAGACAGTAAGGTAGTACGTAGTACTAATACTACCGAGTACGTACTCCATAGATAGGCGATAGTACTCTGGACTATGCACGCACTATTTGCTAGCGGCGCTTAGGAATGGCATCTTTCCAATAGCAGAGCAGACCTCCAACTAGCCACGGCTAACCCAGAGCGCTGGAATAATCATCACCGCCAATGGCAGGTTTAAGAACAAATGGCGGAGGGGACGCCAGCCAATGCGCATGCATGGGGATGCAAGTCCGTCACGCCGCAGGCGCCTGACTGCAGCTAGCTAGAGTCTAGCAGCTTCCGCACCTCCCCTGGACAGCCGACCCGAACCCCTCTCGTCTTGGGACTTCATCTGTTCCTCTCGGTCATCCATTCATCTCTGGTGATTGCTTTGCTCTGGCTACTCCTTCTGCGCCAAAGAGATGCTTTACTAAGAGCGCATCGGAATCCATGCGATTGGACTGACTGCACTCGCGCTCGCGCGATTTTAGATCTTGGACCCGCCACGGCGCGAGTCAACAAGGTTAGTGTTACTGCGAGCAAGCAGCTATTATAATTGTTTTATCATCATTATAATCATCGTCAAAAGTAGCCTGCTCACCCTGTGTTAGCCATCGTGGAAGAATCATCGCCATGCTAGAAACCCCGCTGGTTTCTGTCCCACCGAGCAGCCTCGCGCAGTCACAGATACGCCGCAGTAGCCCGACACGGCTGGCTTCCAAACTCCCTACGTATAGCTCTCGCATCTACGTGCTGTTACCTATAGTTTAGCTGACTAAACTGTCGGGAGGGGGGAAAAGTGTCACTATTATGTCCGATAACCAGACTGTGTCGGTTTCCTCCGTGATGGAAGAACAAGCAGCAATCAACACATCTGAAAGTCCTGGAAGAACAGCAGAGTCCAACCGGAATTCTCACACCAATGCGGCACCGCCATTCAATCCCATATCCCGAAAGAGAAAAGTTCCGGGTGCTGTTCAACAATCCGACCTTACTGTATGGCCATGAATATGGGCTTTCCTCGGTTTCGACCTCAAGTTCGCTCTGCTGATACGTGATTTAGATTCAGACCTCTGATAATCAGCCCGGGGCCTTCGAGTCGCACCTCGACGACGACGATGATGCACCACAGTCTGTCATTCACGCGCCACCGGGGTTTGGCCATTTTGTAGGAGTGAGTGGCTCAAACATTGTGCTAGCGGCTGACCAATAGCTCACTGTCGGCAGAAATCAACGTCTAGCTCAACCCAGCGCGAAGAAAAGGACGATAGCTCAGTCGCGGAAGACACAGAAGCGAGCGATTCACAAGCAGAGCAGACTCAAAAGTCTGCCAAGGTGCGTGGTCGTGTATCGAATGTTTGGTTCCAGCGGCTAACTTGGGTTAGAAATCATTCCACAGCCCAGTCTCGCCACCTCCCATAACGACTACGATTCCACCAGTCAAAGACTGGTCTGACCGAGCAACGCCCCGCGCACAAACGCGACAAGAGATTGAAGAGTTTCAGCGGCGGCCTCATTCTACAAGCCTAGAAGGTAATTCATTCTCCGATCGCTAATAATGCTACTATATATCTAACCGACTTAGATATCCCCGAGGGCACCGATCCCGATCCAATAGTGGCCAAAGATGGCGACGCGCCAGTGACACCTCTAAGGCCAACCCAGGCTGGAAAGAGTGAAATCGCTGCACTGTGGACGGCACTGGACGAGTGCTGGACGCTTTGCAATACACTAGCAACACTAAGCCACAATCATCGTGAACGACTGTTCAATTCTGCCAGTAAAGGCGATATGCAAGAGCTGGCCTGGAAATCATGCTGGAAACTGTGTCAGCGGCTGTATGAATGTAGAGATTCCGACTACGCATCTCAGGTAGAGCCTACGCTGGATCTCTGCCGAGACTTTTGTCAGGCGTTATTCGAAGTTCGGGCCAGAGACAACGAGGACGCCGACTCGGTGCTACGGGTGAGCTTTGAGCTCAATAATCATCTTTACAACTCGAGTGACCGCGGATTGCCTAGCGTGTTCCGTGAACGGACGCTGGACTTTTATATCACGTTATGCCATCGTCTTATGAAACAACGCATGCATCTAGCTGAGGAGACAGACTCGCTCCTCCACGCGTGCTGGTCACTGGCTGAGATGCTGTTCAGTATACGCCAGAGCAAGCGCGAGGGCAAGAACCCGGATGAAGAACTGCTAGGATCAGCGGTGCAGGCTTGCTGGGAGCTCTGTGACCTCTTCCGCGAAGGCTGGACACAAATCCGGCCGGACCGCGGAACACCACGGCCCAGCCAGACGACATTCTCACAGGCGTACCAGCAAGCCAAGGAGTCGGCTGCCTCAGCGGCAGAGATGAGCCATCAACAGACCAATCCAGAAACCCCGACCACGATATTCGACGACACAGCAACCGTCTCGCCGGACGAGGCACCCATCCCGAATATCCTAGTGCTGGGACATGCACAGGGACCAGGCAGCCAGACCAAATGGTCATCCAACGCTTCGACACTTTCCGGGCGATCGCGGTCGTCAGAGCAAACGTCATCCACAAACACGGTCATCACGCCTGCAGAAGAGCCGAATCTGATACGCCTGAAGCTGTTGATTACCAAGGCCGCCCTCAACAGCGGCTACCAGAGAGGGGGGAGCCAGAACCTAGCCTCGTTTGCAAAGTCACTGTCGTCAGACTCGTTTGGCCCGATGGCGTGGCAGATTGCGTTACTCGACCAATACAAGAAGTTGGTTACGTCGGACCCGGCGTTCAAGGTGGTCGGCATCCCGGGTCATGCAGGCGCGGGCGATGTTGGTAAGGCGGTCCAGGCGATGGCGCAGAATGGGCAATATGCCTGGTTGCGCGATCTGTATCGGTTGGTGTTTGGGTTCCACCCGGAGGAGGCGGGCAGCCGCAGGAACGTCACGCTTCACACGTGAGGCAGTTGTTCTGGGGTTTTTCTTGTATATACACCACTGTATGACGAGTCAGCTATGAATTGCATGGATACTAATTTGAAATCGTTGTGTTTTGTGTCTGTTGCCTGGGGTCAGATTGCATCATCGCGCAGATGTTTCTCCATGGACAGCACACATGGACGGATGTAGGTATTCCGTCCGGTGATACGAGGAAGGCTAAAGCAGCTGACCAGTCTACAGTACGTAGTAATAATTACTCCGTACTAAGTGACTGAGTCGATGTTTAGTATTATACGACCATGACTAGGCTAGTCCTGGCTGAGTGCGGGCTCCCTGGAGATTGGCCCTTCAGCCTCCAGGCCCCGGAACCTCCATGGTCAGGCGCCATCAGCAACTCCACATGTTGGTGTACTACTGCTGTTACTAGCAATGCACTGCTACGGGGTAAACTGGACAGAGCACATCCTGCATCGTGCATACAAGTGCTCATAGCCATGTGCAGGATGGAGTCATGGTCCACGGTGTTGGATACAACCTATTTATAAACATACAGATACGTAGTTACTTATCACCCAACACAGCAATTATGTAACAGGCGGCGCCGTCGGGCAATCTGTCGATACTAAGTAGATAGCAATGTGATGTACGTTTCTTGTCGTCGAGTCCAGTCCGATTGGGCCAGGACAAACCAGCCTCGCTCGAGCTGCTAAACCTATGTAGGAGTCGCAGTTGCTAGTCAGTTGCAGGTGGTATGCAGAAGCAAATATTAAATTAATATTAATACTATTACCCAGGACGAGTGGACTATCATTACTACGTCTGGCTGAGCAAGTATATCCTCTATGTCCTATCATATTATTGTTACTCCGTCCCGAGTGCAGTTCTCTCCACACATACCGGCTGCCAGATCTCTCGTGCCAGAACTGCTGTCAAGTGTCAAACTGTCAGGCCGACAACGTGGACAGCTTCCACTGTCCACTTTCCAGTTTCTAGTCTCATGCAGTTCTGGTTCTTGCAGAGCTCAAGCGAATATCATTCCCGAAAGCGCACGTGTCTAAATGGCCCGGTGAAGGGGCGCATATGCCAATCGGCATGATGCAGAGCCCGAAAAAAGCCGGACATTATTAACCGTTCGGCTGAGCGCTATTTCGCCAGACGGCACAGCGAGCGGTCCACTGTAGGGGGAACTAAGGGCGAGTCCACTGTAGCGTCTAGCAAGCAACCGGTGGGATGGAGGAAGCATCTTGAATCTCCACTATGATGCCTGTCTTTGATTTCATTCTATTATTGACATTCTGCATAACCAAGGTTGTTTGAACCTGAAGGTTAGACTTGCCGGATCAGGCTGCCATCGGGCCGACTAAAGAGTGTAATTTGCTATTGTTATGGGCGCGGCGGTCGGAATTTTGCCGCCGCCCTGGTTGAGGCGAAAGAAGGGGAAAAAGACTTTTCACGGGGTCATACGTCAACGGCACCAATCCGCGTTCGGAGCCCCGCATTTACAGGGCCAGCTTGTTGTCCTATTGGCCATGGGAACCCCGCCAAACCAGGCGGACTGTCCAATGAGCACCACGGCATCTACCGAAACGGCGCTTGGCGGCTCTTGGCGGTTCTTGGCCTGGGTCGCAGCCTGCAAGCTCGGTGGAGGCTTGGAGCGAGTGGGCCGCCCATTCCTAATTACGCTGAGATATAAGTGGGGTGATGGGGCCATGAGCCCCGCAGCTTTATTTACTAATAACGACCCGCGCCGCGATGATTGGGTGCCCACCGTTCCACACGGCAGGGCCGGTGCCTGTTCACCGTTCATCACCAACGGGCCAACCAGAAGCAGTGACCACATGCGTGAGGCAACGATGATTTGCCATCTCTGTGCTCCACTTTTCCCTTCGTGGAAGCACATGCAGTAAACACTCGCCAAAGTTTCCTCCCAATCCTTCCATGTTACATTTCCCTCCACACAAGTGACAAGCAGCAGTGGATCGAAGAGATTTCGCCTGGCACCATGGGACGGTTTCCCCCCCCCTAATCATGCCAGATTTGGCGGGGAACTGGAAGACTGCATCAGTGCATCATTGTGCATGGAAAGGCAGCAACGAATGGGCCGTCTTTTCCCCACAACTCCCCATGCGTCATTTCGTTCTCCAGAGACGACATTTCAGTGGTTGATATTTGGCTTTGGGTAAAATTTTCATCTAGATCTATTCTCCGAAGGCTGGGTCTTTGGAGAGTGTTAGTCATTTCTTTTAACAAAAATATTTTTATTATTGTTCCTTGTTCCTATTATTATTCTAATATTATCCCAGCCACTGGCACCATGTCTGTGTACATACATTACTTAATAAACTTTGTTTGTTGCTGTTATCACATGTTAATGGCTGCAGTCCAAGAATAAACACAGCGCCAAGGTCAACCAACACAGAGCACCTGCAAGCCGTCAATTGCAAGTTCGTAGTCTGTAGTTATACAATTATTAATTATGTAAAATGCGGCGCTGTGTTGTGCAGAGTGGATAGTAATTTACCAAATTGGCAACACATCACGATGTTGACCAGCCTCGTCTATTATTGTTCTGGCCACTGCCAAGCAGAACCAACTGTCACTGCCTGTCATTGCCCTGGCAATACCAACTCTCGGTTGCAGACGGAGCGTATAATATCGATGTATTGCAATTAATAATACGTAGTTGTTAGTTAATATTTTGTCCGTGGGATGCAATTAATCTTAAATAATACAACCCGACACGAGTAGGGAACATCGTTACCCCGTCTGGCGATGGCACAGGTTCCACCATGACTATCCCGAGTACGGGAAAAACAGACTTTGCCCGCGCGCGCTCTCTATCTCTATCTCTCATTCTCTGTCGCTGGCCGCACACCAATCAGCCTTCCCGATCGTGCGTTTTTGAGATTCAGAAGCTGTCAGAGCTAAGAGATGACAACGTGGACAGTGGGTTTGCCAGTGATGCCATCAAACTCCTGGCTTCTAAACAAATCGTCTTAGTGTCATGTAAAGAGTAATGCAGTGCGAACATCATTCCCGAAAACACACAACCCATGTGGTCCGCACATGCCAATCGGTATTCAGTTCCCGATGCAGTACCCGAAAAGAGCCGGAAAGTAACCGTTCGGCGAGCGCTGTTTCGCCGGAGACAGGTCCGCCGGTCCACTATCGAGGGGGGGGACTAAGATGTGTAGTAATTGAAGTAGTACTACTTGCTCCACTTGAATTTTCGCTATTGCGAACGTTTTTTTATTTTTTTTGGGTCTACAAGGTTCAAGATTGTTCTTATTTTTTTTAATAAAAAATTTTTGAGCTGCGCGCATCAAGTAAAAAATCTTACTGCGGTCTCAATAAAAGTCCGCTGTAGACATACACCGATGCCTCGGGCCGACCGCCTCTCGTATTTCATCAAGCAACAAGACCGGGATTCTGCCGCCAGCCTTAGCCGGGGTGAGTCGGGGTAAACCGTAAACGAGAAGGGGAAAGAGTTTTCACCTACGGGGCAGCCAATCACTCCCAAGAACCGTGCTCCACACCAAAGCCCATCCCGGCGCCATACGTCAATGGCGTCGGGGCCACAGCCCACACCTCTCCTCGAAGCCCCGCATTCACGAGCAATTCGACTGGAGGATCAATTTGTGTCGGCTGTCGGAAAGGGAAGCACGCCCGAGAGAGAATTCGGAAAAGGCCAGGGGCTGAAAGTCTGAAAAAATTCGTTTTGCTTGCCAGCCGCCACCACCTTTTTCCCATGCTTTGCGGCCGAGGAGCGGAAATGTGCTGCCCTGTGCTTTCCAGAAACCGGGGCCCCGACATCTGTTTGAAGGGCCAATTCCCATATATGCCAGTTAAGTAAGGCCCTTCCCTTCCCGCAATCTCCGATGTTGGGGACTTGTTCCCCATGCGGGCTGCGTGCCCCAATCAGCCGACGGCCCGTCGTCATAGTAAATAGAGCTGCGGGGCGCAGGACGCCACGCCCCATTTTTCCCGGCGGAGGCACCGGCCCACTCGCTCCAAACCTCCACCGAGCGCGATTCAGCCAAGCGCCGTTTCGGGGGATGCCGTGGCGCTCATTGGGTGGCCCGCCGGGGCAGGCGGGGACCCCGTTCGCCAATGGCATCCCCGGGCTGACCCCGGCGCAACCTCAGCGCAGCCTATGCCCCGACTTTTCCCCCCGGCCGCCACGTTCGGTTGACGCCCGCAGAACAAACACGTCCTCCACAAGGTACAAAATAAAGCCCATCCCCGGAGGACGCGTCCTGATTTTCCTCTTTCTTCTTCTTCTCTGTCGTCTTCCGTCTTTCCCTTTTCTTCCCTCCCATCCTACCCACAAGTAGAGGTGCGAGCAAAAGAAGAGTTTCCAAAATGTGGACAACAACCTCCGGCCTCCGGGGCAAGAAGCTCCATCTGGCCATCACCTTCACTTCCGTCGTC
The DNA here is from genome assembly GCA_000985935.1 of Talaromyces islandicus. Taxonomy (NCBI): domain Eukaryota; kingdom Fungi; phylum Ascomycota; class Eurotiomycetes; order Eurotiales; family Trichocomaceae; genus Talaromyces; species Talaromyces islandicus. The sequence goes on along the minus strand of CVMT01000010.1, from coordinate 81,789 downwards.
GGTTTCTCACTGTTCGGTTACGATCAGGGTCTGATGTCTGGTGTTATCTCTGGTGATCAGTTTGTCAAGGAGTTCCCCGTTCTCGATGGCACTTCCCTGCACGTCTCCGTTCTGCAAGGTGGTGTTGTCTCCTGCTACGAGCTTGGTTGTTTCTTCGGTGCTATCTTTACCCTCATGTACGGTCAACGAATTGGTCGCACTCCCTTGCTGGTCGCGGGTGGTGTTCTCATGGTTATTGGTACTGTTATCTCTACTGCTGCCTTTGGTCCTCACTGGGGTCTGGGCCAGTTCGTCATCGGTCGTGTCGTCTCCGGTCTTGGAAACGGTATGGACACTGCCACCATCCCTGTGTGGCAGTCCGAGTGTTCCAAGGCCCACAACCGTGGTTTCCTTGTCTGCTTTGAGGGTGCTATTATCGCTGTCGGAACCCTTATCGCTTACTGGATTGATTTCGGTCTCTCCTACGTCGAGACCTCTGTCCAATGGCGTTTCCCCGTGGCTTTCCAGATCCTGTTCGCCATCCTCGTCAGCGCAGGTGCTCTGATGCTGCCCGATTCGCCTCGTTGGTTCCTCGCACACGGCCACGATCAGGAAGCCCTTGAGGTCATGGCCGCCCTCAACGACAGCACTGTCGATAGCGAGGACGTGCTCCGCGATTACAACCTTATGAAGGCTGACCTGAAGGCCACCGAGGGCCAACAGGCCAGCAGCTGGAAGACCCTGTTCACTTTCGGCAAGACTCAAGAGTTCCAGCGTATGATGATCGGTTGCTCTGGCCAGTTCTTCCAGCAGTTCACTGGTTGCAATGCTGCCATCTACTACTCTACCCTCCTTTTCAAGCAAGACTTGAACATGACTGGCAAGCTCCCCCTCGTTCTAGGTGGTGTTTTCTCTACCGTTTATGCCCTGGCCACTATCCCTTCCTTCTTCATGGTTGAGAGAGTTGGTCGTCGCAACCTCTTCTTGATCGGATTCCTTGGCCAGGGTCTCAGTTTCATCATCACTATGGGCTGCCTGATCGGTGGTAGCAAGTCGGACGCCAAGGGTGCCGTCGTTGGTATCTTCCTCTTCATCTGCTTCTTCGCCTTCACCACCCTTCCTCTGCCTTGGATCTACCCCCCTGAAATCAACCCTCTCCGTACTCGTACCATGGCCGCCGCTGCTTCGACTTGCGTCAACTGGATTACCAACTTTGCCGTCGTCATGTTCACACCTGTTTTCTCCAACCGCAGTAACTGGGGTCTCTACCTGTTCTTTGCCCTCGTCAACTTTATCGCTCTTCCTTTCGCTTACTTCTTCTATGTCGAGACCGCCGGTCGTGATCTGGAGGAGGTTGACATCATCTTCGCCAAGGCTCATGTCGAGAAGAAGTGGCCCTTCCAGGTCGCCCAGGAGCTGCCCAAGCTCAGCCCCGAGCAGATTAACCAGATGTCGGTTGACCTAGGCCTGGGTGCCCCCGACCACACCACTACCAATGAAGCTGAGAAGGTTGAGATGGCCACCAGCAGCAATTCGGGTGAGGATAAGAGCGCCTCTGATTAACTGTGTTAAATCGAGGGCCATTTATACCAGAAAAAAAAAAAAAAGGAGAAATGAGGTTTAACAGGGTTGAACCCATTCATGGTCACCTCTTGATATGAGGTTGATTTGCTTTTTTTTGCAGATGGAGTACTACACATGCAATTCCATCATTATACCATTAATTCTCTTTTCCTCTTTTTTGCTTTGTGTTTATAAACCACGTTTGCCCAAGTAAACTTGTCGTTGGTTCTCTTAGCCCGACGAAAGTGTGTGGCACGTTGAATGTTTTTTTTTTTCCGCTTTTGATATCCAAAGAGACGAGATAAATGTCTTCTGTATGGTCGTGAATTGAGATAGATCATATTCATCATAGATATGAATAGAGAATGATGTCTTTTTATTACTTGCTCATTTTTCGTAATGGTCTTCAATGCAAGAAGTACCAAAAAAAAGTTCTAGAAGAGATCGACATGGTACATTCTTGCCATGTTTCCCTGTATGCATGTGTGGACGGACTGTCGAGTCTAGACATGCCTCGTCCAGCATGAACGGTAGATCAGCCACGCACTCCTTGTTTGACGTATTCTCGAAAATTCTCGAATAGATGCTGTGGATGTTGTGGTATCTTGGCACTGACAAGCCTGTCTGCGTTCCCACATTAGTATTACTCTCTACGATTAATTGTGTCACATGTCAAAGTCGTTTAATGATATTCTCTTATGGTCTCATTTTTATGCACTATTGTAAACATCTTCTATAAAGTGCATACTTATGTATCAACACTAATGGAGTTATGCAGGGAATTATCACTTTAAGAACAAGTCTATTGAAGTTAGAGTAAGGTTAAAAGCGGCGCTCCCACAACCCGGAGATAAACATTACAATCTTTTCTTAATATTTAATCAAGTCGCATTTACTAGTCAAGTTTATCATCATTTTGAATTCTAGCATAATCTAATAAAGGATGATGCTGGGAGATCGGAGTTGAATAGATTTCTCGCCCATCGTTGATAGTTGTATCGGAACTGAACTTCCGACCTTATAAAGAGTGTTCGGATACTGTCCATAACAGTCTCTTGGTTAATATATCTTTATAGGTTTTTTCTTCGAAATTCTACTAGCGATTTAAGCAATAGCTCCGGCTTATCTCGTATATAGTTAGTTCTACGAAGTTAGGCTCATCTCCACGTCGATATTCTCACATAGGTCAATATTCCATAGACACAAGTAAGCGAACGTATGTTTCATCATTTGATAATTCTGGAAAAATATTGCAACGTGTATATACATGTTGTTGCTCATAAAATATGTACATGAATCGGACATGGGATGTAGTTTTCCACTGTCGAGATTTTCACTGGCCGAGAAGGGTCTAAACCAGAAAAATGCATTAGTACATAGTCAAAAGACCCAGTAAAAACTATACATACCTGGATCAGTCTGAAGAGATTCTAGTAAGCGGCCGTGCATTCCATGTTGGTGATATTGCACTGGGCCAAGTAGTCCTTCTGAATGAAAAAGGCTCCGGGAGGAGAGAGCGAAAAGTCCACGCCGGCGGTGCCGTTGCCAGCTGGTCCAGATTTCTTGGTGGTGAGCTTGTCGCAGTTCTTGGTACCGTCAAGGACAACAATAGAGGTGACGCCGATGCCATACTCAGAGACAACCTCGAGGACGCAACCAAAGTGCTGAGTGGAAGGGTCGCCGTTGCCGAGCTTGAAGGTGGTGCTGAGGCCGCCAGCGGCAGCAGCAGGGGCAGCAGGGGCAGCAGAGGCAACGCTGGCCAAGGTGGCGAGAGCAGTAACGAGAGTCTTGGGGGCGAACATCTTGATGGTGGATATAAAGATTCCTTGGAGGAAAGAGGAGTTTTTTTTAAGGAGTGGACTTAGGTTTGTTCAAGTTGAAGTGATAAAGGAAAGACCAAGATCCCATGGGTTCTACATCCCATTTATACAGCCGATCACAGACCCGGAATCCTCATAATGACATCTTCCGTAGCGACTTCCGGTTGAAAAGACTTAACTAATGATTCAGAATAACTAATGTAACAGTGTATCGAAGGTCAGCACCGTGCAACCCCAGATCACCGGATAGCCAGGGAGCTTGTATCAATCAAAGTGCCGGAAATAGAATAAATTCCTGCCGCTAATTTTTGATTGGTTGAGGCTTCCCATAAACACCATTTTTTGGACTGTTGGTTTGGGGTCAGCTCCTCGATTCCCCTAATCAAGAAGTAATCACGGAGTAGCGGCATCATGGCCACTTTTGAAGTACTAGCTAGGTAGTACTGGGCAATCGTTAGACGTCAGCACCCTGTCCACATGAAACAAGCTACCAAGAGTGCTATGTCCCCAAGGATATGTCGAATTATGTGTGAGGCATCCAGTCCTCCTCTCTATGTAAGCAGGTGATGATCATTCCCAAAATTCGCTCTACAGCATCAACAAGTCGCCTACCATTGATTTTATAAACTATTATAGTCGAAGAGAATCGCTTGCCAAAGAAGGTTACATCATTAACCAAATACTACCAGCCGAAACGATTCACACGCTGACTCTTCATCCTTCCCGCCTAACTAATGTGTGTCAGCATAACAGACCAAAAAACAACTTCTAGACCTTTTATATATGGATGTGTCAGGAAGTGGTCAGGCCAGCTTAAATATGGGTCTATTGAATATTTTAAAATTTAAGTGGATGAATTACTCAGTATAGTGTACCTGCGTAGTAAAGGCCTTATTTTGCGGCCGTAAGCTGCCCAACAAACGCCCAACAAGCCAAGCATGAGGGTGGCACCAGTGGCTTGCGCCCACAGAGCTTATGGGCGAGCGCAAATAATACGAGGGGGCGGCACAAAGAACCTGATATCCATCTAGACAAAAAGATGGTAACTTTGCAATGTACTTAAATGATAGTCGGGAATCCTCAAGGCGAGTTTTTGGTCAATGACTTTGTAGATACGTAACATTCCTCATTGTATGGAACAAAGTATGCATTTGAATATGTTGTAATTTAAGGTTGGGTAGGAGTAAAAAGCTATTTGAACCTTGGGAGCTGCATACTATGCCATATCACCGGTATGTCAATCGTTGCGCACAATGCAGCCGTTTTGGGCTACAAGGCTAGAAACTATATCGTACGAGATACCTTGAAGGAGTTCAAAGTTGAACCTACCATTCTGCCAACGCAACAGAGATATAGACTATTTCGTGCAAGAAACTTACAATATCGCTGCCAATTACATAAGATGTGTCCATGAATGCCCATTATAAGTGAGCTTTGCCATGAAATTCGATTGCGTTCAATTCTTACAAGTGACAGAACTTGCCGATCAGCCCCCACAAAGCAGAGCGCAGCATCTATACGCACGCAGTAAAGTGTAGAGACCGAGCTTGTTAGGGGCAGAATCTTAATTTACAATAATTTACTTTGCAAGCGTCGACGGAGTGCGGAGTAGTTCATCATTTTCATACTAGTTCAGTAGATCTTAACTTTGAATTACTCCATCTCGCCGTAGAAATTAGTCTTACCCGGCTTTCCCCTCCTACAATGACTGTCACTACAAAGGATTATGATAATAATAGCCACGGTATCCTAAACAGTGGCGTTCCAGGTGGCAGATCTCGTGGTAACGAAGTTTGATCGCAGCGCGTTGGATACTTCCCGATGTAGGCTCGAAGCAACTACAATTAAGGTAGATGCATCGTATTGTTTTAGTATATTCTTTCAGCTGCTAACATTGACGAGATGGTTTGCGTTTTCTAGCCCCTAACTTTACGATGACCTTAAATACGGTACATCCTACCAGGTGTTGGCGATAACCGAACAAGAAGAGAAATTACACCATAGTTATAACTAAATCAGCCCGAAAAGAAGACGGGGAAAAACGCGTATCTCGAGAACTCTCACCTGCTAGTGCTCATAATTGGAAATCACAGCAGTTCAAGAGATTAGTAGCATTTGGAGACAGCTATAATGATGAGAGCCGGCTGCAGTATTTTGAGGACCACGATGGCGCTCCGCCGCCACCGACATGGGTTGAACTTGTCGTAAGCTCCCTTCTTCTCGTATCCTTCCACGGAAACTCTGGCAGATCTGTTGACTAGGTGATGGAGGAGAAAAAACAACGATACTGCGTCTGGCGGCTACACGTGGGCTAGATATGTTGCCAACTCCACCCAAATAAACCTGTATGATTATGCTGTCAGGGGTGCAGTACGCTCAAATGATCTCAGTCCACGCCGACTCAATCCTATCAACGGTTATTACCCTCCTGTGCTGGAAAACGAGGTGCCTGCGTTTCTTGCAAGTAGTCAGGCCCGTAACAGCCATAACCAGTCATTCTTGGACATTCCACCCTCGGCTACTATCTACTCCACTTGGATGGGAACGAATGGCCTAGGTATTGATGCCTTCCTAACAGACCTCTCAGGTCACGGGGAAGACAATTCCTAACTACATAGACTGTGTTTTCAGTGTGTTGGACCATGTCTATAAAAACGGTGGTCGGTTCTTTATTATTATTCAGAATGTTAGCCCTCTCCATCTCACTCCACTATATTCCACTCCGGAAAGAGGTGGTGTCTATGGATTACAATATACCTCAAAGGCCACAAATGTCACCGCAACCTCGTACAGAATGTGGGAGGCCGTGACCACTGCCAACAGCATTTACAAATACAAGACACCTTTTGAAGTCTTGGTACACAAACGTTACCCGGGCGCCAACTTTGCAGTTATGGATATGTACAGCGTTGTGAGACTTGTCAATAACTCGACTCCCCTCGAAGAACTAACTTAATTTTCCCAACTATAGCTTGAGGATGTATACAACAACCCTGACCAATACCTAGCCTCTCCAGCAAACGTGACTGACTTTATTGACCAGTGTAATTCACACGGATGCACGCGTCTACCGAACCAGGATTCGTTTATGTGGTTCAATTCCTTGCACCCTTCAATCAAGACCGATTCTATCATCGCGAAGCGGTGTGTCGAGGTTTTCAAGGAAGAGAGCAAGTATGCCGATTATTGGAGTTAAATAACTCTTTAGCATGTAAAATCCTGGTCGTGAGAGAGTGCATTATGGAATCAGCTGTCCACTGGCATTGCTCTCTCGGATCGATAAAAACGTTCCATCAGCAAAATCAACTCCTTTGATGTAGAATTTATTTTCATGTATATACAAGTTTACTGGTGCCTAAACATCAGGGCCGCGTATATGGGTCGCGCGAGCAGGATTGCTGACGAGCTAACCTTGGCGCCAAGAAGTGGACTCTGGACTCCTGGATTTGGAGACTCCTGCTCACATGAACATTAATCCTTCAAGGTTGCGTGGCCTGTATACACCGGGTCGCGCGGAACGCAGTATAGAATTAGGCGTTACATCAGCGGCTTCTATACAACTGAGAGGCCGGTAATCCAGTTCCTAAGACCATATAGAGTGATTAACAGCGGCTTAGAAGACTTAAAATCTTGCAGGGTATGTTATTAGATTAGTTAAATTAGGCCTGAGTTGGTTTGATCTTTTAAGTAGATCGGTCAAACGGGCCTTGCAGGCCACCATATAGGTACACTATCAATCAGTCAAATCTGGCCTGAGGGCCGTGTCAAATCAATTTAGTCTTTCTACAGGCTTCCGAGCTTCCTTAGTACGCCGTTAACCCTCTTATATGAGCCTCCCAAGTACATGCACGTTGTCAAGCTCCCTCTACACTATTGGTATCTCACCATGCAAGAGAGCTTTATTCCAAATATGGGGTTGTTTGTGAGCTTTACTTAGCCAATGGGCTATTTTTTTTCCTGTTGGGTGGAAAGGTACTGCAGCTCATAATAATTGCGTTCCGCGGTAAATATCCTAGCTCCTCCTGCAGAGGAGACAAATAGACCCACACATCAAAACCGACGAAAGGAAAAGAATAGAACAAACAAGAAATCGAAACATAACTTCCTCGCAAGATATGATTGCAACAATCCAAGCGTTCTCTAATTCAGCCCTTGAATGTTTCGACGAAAAGTCCGGATCATCACGATAATATAACTTTAATAGTAGCCACAGAGGCGTGAAAACATTCAAAACAATAATGATGTCAACATCACAGGATGCTGACCGTTTTAAATCCGCTGTGGTGCAGAAAGAAGCCGGAGTTATATCCTATGTGGCCTACCAGTAATAACAGCATTAGAGCTAACAAGAGCATGTTATTTGTAATTAATATTAAAAGACCTACTTAGCTGACTTGATAACTAATTACTATTGGAATGTATATACGCGTGGAGCCCGCGTAAAGCTTATACCCACTGGCCCTCCACCATGTATAAAAGGGACAAGACGAGGAATTCCTGGTTTACTATATCAACTCTTTCTTTTATAGTCTTTCAAAAATTAAAATTGGAAATTGCGTCTAGTCTTAACAAGCTATGTCTACCGTGATTGTCTTTGGACCAACGGGCAGTGTCGCTTCTGTCACAGCAGCCACTGCCCAGAAGCATGGGGCAACGGTTTGGCTAGCTATGCGAGATCCGCAGAAGCCGATTCCCGGTCTCACTCCAGATCGTGAGCAAGAAGGTGGATTCAAAAGGGTCCAGGCAGACCTAACCAAGCCTGACACCGTCGCTGCAGCTGTCAAGGCTTCAGGAGCGAAGCGGGCATTCATTTATCTTGCCATTGGCTCTCCGGACCATATGCGGGCTACCCTCACATCCCTTAAATCTGCTGGCATTGAATTTGTCGTGTTCCTGAGCAGCTATACTGTTTCAGGAGAACTAGGCGTCATTCCACCGAGCGACCTCATCGCCTACTCTCACGCACAGGTTGAAATCAACCTCGACGATGTTTTCGGGCCGGAACACTACGTGGCTGTGCGACCTGGTGGATTCGCAACGAATATACTAGAATTCAAGCATGGCATTAACGCCGGTGAGGTGAAAATTTTCGGTTCTAAGTTCCAACTCGACTGTATCACGCCTACCGACATGGGCCGGGTTAGCGGTACTATTCTGGTGCAAGGTCCAAAAAACGGACAGCAGAAAGTGTATCTGTACGGCCCGCAAATTATGTCACAGGGGGATGCTATTCAAACCATCGGAAAGGTCCTGGGTAAGGACGTCAAGCTCACGGCTTTGAGCCCACAAGAGGGCTTGGATGAATTTCTACGGAACGGCGCCCCCAAGCCTTTCGCAGATTATATGATTCGAATGCTCGATGCTCCTGATAAGGAACAAAAGGCTCGTACAGACTATGAAGCTGGTGTTGAAAACGTCCGTTTGTACACGGGCAAGCCGAGCATGAAATTTCAAGAGTGGGTGGAATCAAACAAGGAGCTTTTCTGTTCCTAAGATTGCGCGGTGCATCAGCCACTTCCGAGCAATAAACAAGGAAAATTCAACGTTTGGTGTTATTTGCGTGTCTGGCGAGGCCAGTTTTGAGATGCTGCGCTGCTGTGAATCTGTTGCTCTACTCGTCCCAATTTGTTATTTTCTATGTTATGTCCACGTGCCTTATTTAATTTAGATAGAAACAGACAATTAGGGTCTTGTACGAACATATAATTGAGGTCACAATGATCCAGCTGAAAAGACCTCTTATATCATTGGGACGGCGATGATTCTTTGATCGACTGTACCGGATCTACACCTTTTCGGCAAATTAATCTAACGTCAGCTCGGGGCGGAACACTCTCAGCCTGATCAGCATCGTATTTGTTTATAACTAGTCTACGAATATCAACTTGTATCAAAGATGCCAGTCCTAAGGAGAGGATATTCGGAGAGCTGACAGTGTTGGTAAATTTTATCAATCCATATCAAAGATTCCTCAGAACATTCCTTGCCCGTTTCCCCTGACTTATTTTGCTGGTAGGAGAGAATGTAAGAAAAGTGATCAATTATGCGAGACATTTCGCGAGAAAAGACAAAAGGCAGATCAAAAGATACCGTGATACTATTCTCCATTGCCAGAGGAAAAAAATGGGCTAGGAACTGTGGTGAAGCTTACCCTGTTACAGCAGAGGTGTGGGTACGGTCCCGCCGCTATCCCCGACCACCGTTGTTTCAACCCGATTTGAGCTCACCTTCAACTACTTTTCCTTTGCCAAAACCAATATGGAGAAGTCTTTTTATTTTATAGACGGTGTTAAACCTAGCAAGGATTCCAAGAAGCTCTCGCGTCGCCATGTAATGAAGGGCAAAAACGTGGGAAAGAAGATCCACCGGCGGTCAAGGCGAATAAATAATGTTGCTGATACGCCGAGCCTTCCACGTCACTTCAATCAAGACAAGCAATTCTCTGATGAGAGGCCCGGGCCTTTGAGTAAGATCGACAGGAATCTGGGGGATATAATCCTTACACATTCTCTTCCTGCGGTGGGGGCCACCAAATGTTCACTGAATATTATCAACGAGTGTAAGAAACTAGCCCATTGACTTTTTTTTTCAAGGAATCCAACTCATTCTTGTTCAGTTTTTGCTTTAACGGCCAAGCGTCTATACCCTGTTAACCTTGGCTTTCCATTAGACGAGGTCAAGCTCATGTGGGTTCGAATTTTGTTTACAGACAACGCCAGTGAGTTAGAATATAACTACTCACTTGAGTGCCAAAACACTGACCAACCTTCTATATGTAGCTTACCATTGTAATGTAGGGTTGATGCAAGCGTGCAATGAGTTATTTTCCAGCAATGGAAATAGCTCGGTGAAAGCCTTGTACCATCTGTCTCGGACACTCATCCGAGTCCAGACAAGGGTTGCAAGCGATGAAGCGCTGTCCGATTCTTCTATCGCGCTAGTGGTGTCACTCATTAGCCAGGAGCAAATTAGTAATCAACTTGATACCGCTGAAATTCATGCCAAAGGGCTTGAAAAAATGATCCAACTCCGCGGAGGACTCGGCTCGCTCGAAGGAAATGTACCTCTCCTGTTGGGAATCTGCAAGTAGGTCACCTCAAGCAACGAAAGCTCTTCCTATAATAGCCTACTTACCAAATATCTACACGTACAGAGCAGATATCATGCTATCCTTGCAGCATGGAAGGCCCACTATGTTCTTTAGGGATTGCATGACTGGTGTCAGAAGAACACTCCACGCAAAAGGATTGCAATTCGACTACCCGCTAGCCTCTTCCGCAGTTCGATATAGCCAAGTGTCGAAATATCTGCAAGATATATTGTCTGACGTGATGAGCTTCTGCGCTCTGTTAAATACCCAGACACGTACCCTCATCCTTGATTTTCTGACCTTTGAAGAAGTTCTGGTGTCAATTTGCTACCGCCTGTTGAATTTTCGTTCATTAAATGAGTCTAGAAAGACTTCTGACCTACAAACTATGTACCACGTGGGATTGCTAATTTTTATGATGACGACATTTTTACAGTTTAATAGACACAGGATCATGAATCACAAGCTACTATCTTTGTGCATTAGGGATGTTTTGGACACTGAAATACATGGAGTCGATGATGATCTGACTTTTTGGTTCATGATTATTGCCGGCATTTGGCTTTCAGATGATATTGAAGGCGACTGGCTTCATCAAAGAATACGAAGGATGGCTGTACAACGACGTATCGACAACTGGGATGATGCCCGACGCGTTGTGTGTATATTTCCTTGGGTCAATACTCTACACGAACAACCCGGTTCTAAGATATGGAATGAAATGCAAAAGGCTAGAACATATTGATGTGTTTCACTCTGGGTCCAAATACAAACCTCCAAACACAATGCATTTGATCGCTCACCAAGCAAAATTCTGGCCGACCAATTTCTCAGATAGTTCCCACAGTTTTTCGGCCTCCTCACTAGACACTGCAAGTGGACAAGCCTGATCGGTAATCTGGCAATTCTTCAGGTACGAGCCCCAATTCATCTTGTCACTGCCAACCCCTTCCGCTAGTTTTGGGTCTAGCGCAGCAACCATGCTAGTTGAGGCACCTGCACCGAGTGTTTTTCGAGTGAAAACTCCTTTCTCACTCAACGCCTTCGCTGCTTCCAGTGTTTCCGATGGGAAATTCCGGCCAAGCTCCGTCTCAATAACTCCTGGGTCTACGGCTAGGGAGAGAATTCCGTGTTTGTGGAACAAACGCTTGGTCGCGCCGATGCCAGAGAGAACATTTGCCACCTTGCTGCGATTGTAGCCGTCCAGAGGGTTATAAGATTGCTTTGCCATGTCCGTGTATCCCCAGGCTCTAAACCACTCGTAATCCGGCTGCTCTTCCTTGGGAATATCTTTATTTTCCTTGGTGAAGTTCATGTCGCTCCAGCGCATACCTGATATTGTAGGAGAAGCAGAACTCACATTGACAATGCGCGTGGCCCCTTTCGAGTTATGCTCAGCAGCCTTGATCAACTTGGGCATTATCAAACATGTGAAGAGCCAGTGGCCGAGATGGTTTGTCGCAAAGTGCATCTCGATACCATCGCTTGTCAAAGTACGCTCCTGGATGCCCATCACCCCGGCGCTGTTGACAACAATGTCAATCGTCGGCACGTCTGTCCAGGCCATGACCTTGGCAGCTGCATCACGGACGGACTGCTGGACTGAGAGGTCAACCTGCAATCCACGACAGTCTATATCAGGGAACTCGGCTTCAAGGGCCTTAATACACTCTTGTATCTTGGACGGATTCCGTCCAGTGATGATCAGGTGGGCTGGGGATTGAGAAGCCTGTATGAAGGTTAATACATATGCGTGAAACCCAACGCTGAGCTTACAAAGGCTTGCGAGGTTGAGAACCCTATACCACTAAGGTTCACGCCTGTGACTATAACTGTCTTCCCGCGGATCCCGGCCGCAAATTCCTTTGCGACCTCAAGTCCTTCAGTGTTTGCATTGAACTTGGTATGTGTGGTAGCTGCCATGTTGTGCGGGTGATATGTGAAGGTGATCGATAAATAGAGAGTCTTTGAGATTCTAGTAAATAAAATGATGCTGAATTATCTGGATCTGACTTTGTTGATGATTCATTTCGTTTCTGGTGAGGAAAATGGCCGCTATTTATGTTTCCGTTGGGTGTAGCAGGATCCTCTACTCAACCAAATACAGTATATGAAAATGGAATACCATAAGCCATGGACTTGAGATGGCCAACCAGAGATTTCCTACCTAATTTGGTTAACATGGAATCTACGTGAATTATGCCCAGGCTGGGTTATGATGAGACATGTTCTTTCGACAACAACCGGCACTAACCAATGAGAGATTTATTTCCTAATTGGGTTAAAATGATGCGCCAATGCATACCGCCGGGAGATCTTCACAATGATGCCTGCCTATGCTGTGCTGCCAATGGAAATGCTATCTCGAGAAAGTTGGTTACCAATATGATGGATTTAACTCATGCTACGTGACTTTTATTGTTACTATATAGGCTATGGTGAACCATGTATGGAGTGCGAGGGTTTTTTCACGACCCATGAACTGCTAGCAGAAATCTACACTTGTGTCAACTGTTAGATATTGTAGTTATCCGATTGGCCAACGCCGAAGCAAGTCTTCTTGGTGCATATGAAGCTTGTGCGAGCCTGAAGTCCTTAGTGGAATCACAGAGCGAGTCAACGAACGCACGGATTGTACCAACTGCGACGACTCGTCTTCTTTCTCCTATAGTATCTTCCTTTTCGCATACTGCAGAAACCCCCGGTAATAGCTGCACCTGCAGCTACGAAGTTTGTATATAATTGAGTACGGCGCCGATCAGCCTCGGGTTACTGGTGGTTTCTCTCAATGGCTATGCAATCAAACCCTTCTTAGGCTAGAACCGTTAGCGAACCATTCGTTTGATTAGGCTAGCTTTGGTAGATCAAATATTCCATCCTAATATAAATATGCTCAGTGGGAATGAAGATGGATTTTAGTTTATATCCTCGAGTTGGAATCACAGGAAAGCAACAATAAATGTCATTGAGATAAAGACATTGTATATTGCTCATTAATATATAATTAATTCAATTTCTTTGATCTCAAACTTAAATGACTGTCTGGATAAGGACTTCATTATTGTGACCTTTTGGCATCCAGATGTCTTGTTGCTGAGCGAGTTACTAAGAAAGGGTGGTGTCGATCTTAGGGTATACTGTATTTTCATACCGCGGGGTGCAAATGCGCCACAGTGAGAAACGTGCCACTTTCAATTTCTATAGTATACAGTATATTTTATTCCTTAAATAATTCCATAAATAAAAATATATTCCTCCTATTAGTTTCCCAGTTTTAAATACGTGTATCAACTTTTATATCAATCACCTTAGTTATCATGAAGACTTGAACCATCTTTGTTCACAATCTAAATAAAAAGTGATGCTGATCAATCTTTTAAATGACTGTACTAGTACTGATGAGAACTGTAAACTGTGTGATCTCATTTTCTTTAACCAGGCGTTTAACGAAGGGCCTTCATATTCTCGGATTCTGTCTTAGTGACTTACAACCCTGCAAACATGAAGCTTACTCCTAATGTTTATTAGCTATCACGTTTTTCCCAGGTAATTATCATCTTCTGTTGTCTGTATGGTGCCAAGCTATTAATCACCGATAAAGTTACGTTATTTTAGTATATGGGGGCTAATAACCGATTACGTTGCATTGTCTAATCTATAAATGTAGACATTCTCTTGGCAATATCTGATCGGAAATTGACTTGATGCAGCTTTTAGAAGTCTTCTCTCGGCAAAGGAAGAAAATTTAACGTGATTCATACCTTTCAATTTGATTGCACAGCCACTGACTTGCTCTCTCGCAAGTAATTGGTGTTATTGTTACTCGATGTGGCATAATGAAGCTCATGAGAATGTCTGCTCGGTGAAACGTTAAAGAATAAGTTCCGATATCCATATCAGCGAACTAAACCTGTCAAATAAATACTAGTAGCTGATCGTACTAAATCAAGCCATGCTGAAATAGTGTCATGCTTTACCACCTCATCGTGCAACCATTTGTCTAGTGTCTGAATACTGATACGGAATGAGGACTTATGTTTGAACAAATAAAAGGTATAACTCGACAAAGGTTTCCGCCCCGTAGAGAATTATTCAAGCTCTCTTATTCCAGGAGTTACAATGGCTTCATCGTCGCTTCTACTTGGTATTGCCTTGACGGTCGCTAGCCCTCTGCTTGCTCTTGGTCAAAAGCTCGACAAGCCGGCGCTCACTTCCAATCTTGACTACTTAGAACAGGGAAACATCGACAACCTTAACCCAACTCAAAGTACAAATGATCAATGGGGCGCTGGTTGGATTCCCTCTGATTGCAAAGACATTGCCAACAACGAGGGCAAGAACCCTGATGACTTCGAAATTTACAATGTCCACTACGATGATGTAAGAGACTAGTACACATGGGATGCTCATGTTTCCTTATTTTATATAACACTACCACAAAGAAGAAAAAGAAGGGACACGCATAAGCTAATATACTTTTAACACTATAGTGCGGTGATGCGTGGGTATTCTGTCGTCACAAGGATTCTGCGACAGATTTAACAACAACAATCGACATTTTCGGCCGACTTCCTGTCGCTATGCGAAGCTGGGTATGCCAACAGGAGATTGTCCAGGTATCAAAGGATCATTCAACTTACGTATTTTGTTCCTACAGGTCAGACACGTTATTACTATTCCAGGCGATACCTATGCGTATAATTCCAATGGTAATATTGCTTTCTTTGGAACCAGCAGTAGCATCATGGATGTAGCAATCCACGAGACTGGGCATAGTCTCGACTTGCTTGGGGCGTACGGCGACCAATTGTCTAGTAAGCCGTTTCCTCAAGGAATTGAAGAATATTTCTAAAGTTCAAAACCAGATAGCCAAGACTGGCTTGACAATTACAACCAGGACTCAAATGTGCCGGATGATTATGCTCAGACAAACCAGGTCGAGGTAATACGGATTCTTTTTATTTCATTCACGCACTGACGCACTGTGTTTCTTTATCCTTGACCTCTTTCTCTAACATCCATTACAGAATGTTGCACAGAATACCGTTGTGAGCGTTTACGACAAGGTCGTCCCTGGTGGCTTCGGTTCTGCCCAGCCCAACTGGAACAATATCTTCCATCAGTATGCAACTCTGCAGGGAAAGGCCGGGGATCAAATTATTCCCGGCGGGACATGCGATCGCCATCTCGTTAATTCTGAGACTGTTTCCACCGGCAGCTCCGCTTCTACTGTTATGGTGGAAAATTCCTCCAACAAACCAAACACCTCATTCAAGGGAAACTATACAAGGATTTTGAAGAACCATCCTAAATTTAGCACCAAAGAACTCTGCGCCTTTTGAAATTGAGATGCAACTTACCACATGTTCGATCATATTGATATAACATTTTGAAAATTAGTGACCCAGAGAAATTCAAATCAATACCATTTAGGAGCTATATAAATAGATGCATAAAACAAGATAATATTACAGAATGTAACCACCGAGGATTTAGCTGTCTCTGTGATGGTTCTGAGCCACTGGATCTGCCAGCGTTCTTCTCAATGGATAACTCCCAAACTGACATTAGAGAGCGTTCAAATATATTCTTCCCAAAAGAACCGATTACATAGTTTTTTATTGTATAAATCCTATATTGATAATTTTATTATAGAAAGGTACGTGTATAAAAACCAGTCGAGAACCAACCATCATAAGATATCACGACCTAGCTTCGCCGGATATGCTACAGGGTCGCTCGATGCAAAAAACAAAGTCGGATAATTTAGCTCAGCACACACATCTGCATAATACGTGAGCCTTGCAAAGATAGGAGAGTGGCGATTAATATTTCAAGAGAATAATATCTACTTTCTACCTTCCTTATCCTCTTCTGGATCTAGGTGCATCTCCGCTCATACCATCGTATCTATGGCCATGCTGTCTCACCCTTCACAGCTTTACATTAGTGCTAGTAATCTAATAGTAGAATAGTGCAAAGAGCCTTCTAGCAACCTGAATCAGGCTATAGCCATAGCGTGGTAAACAACATAGTTAACATAGTTAACTTGCGTTCTCCATAAGCGTTTGGCTCAGACAATCTTTCCACCGTCAGTTGGAACAGAATTCCGCAAAACGGCCCAAGATGTAACAGCCCATGCTGCAACCAGGACGTCAAGAGCAGCCGCTTGGGTGGATTCATTCGTAGATGTCATAGGACCTCTAAAGTCGGAACTGGGTTTATTACATTGACCATTGGTACCCTTCCATGCGTTAATCGTTTTGCGGGGGCACAACCGCGATGGTTGGCGGAGTAACTTGGTGGGGCTAGACTCTGAGCGGGTCGGGCCTGCTGGAGCCTCTACCCAGCCCAGAGTACGCATGGACTTGAAATCCATTAAATGACCCTTCAAATGCTGCTTACTGAGCTCCGTGGCTTCTTGATATCTCTTTGCTGACATATACGTTTTATGTTTTCCTAATTTCATATTTGTGAAGGAAATATTTAAGAAATGCCAAGTTTATAGCTCCAGAATGAATAAATATACTTGTCAACAAACGTTTAGGGCATATTGACTGGGGTTTTGTGAAGACAACTGATCAGGGTGGAATTAAAACTAATAATATCTCCTATGAGTACTATTTCTTGTTGAAATTGTAGTTTCCTTACATATGATTTTATCCAGCCGATGTTCTTTATCTTTCAATGTTTTGATTCTTTTAGCCAGAGCCATCTAGGGATTCAAGGACGCGAAACCAATCGGTGTATATATAAAACCAGGCTGTGTTGTTTATATAGTGGGAAGTTCTGTATAAATATCTTTTAGTCATAATAATTTCCAGAGGACACCCCTATTGGCGGTTTTAAAATTTGACTATGATATGCGATTTTGAAAATGGTTGTTGGTGAATGATACCTCGACAAGCCGTCGGCGGGGATGAGCAGCGCAGCCTGGCGAATCACCTTTGTTACTAGGGAATCCTATCCAATATAAAATTTCGCTAATAGTGTTTGCTTCTTTGGTGAGTTCCTTACATGCGGGGTATGAAATAACGCCGAGGAGACATATACGTTACCTAGGGGTTATATCATATAACTACTTATTATTCAACCCTACGCGTAAATGAACGAGATAGACACATTAATACGTAACTATTATATCATGTTGGTTAGCACAGGGGAAAGAATTACTTGCCAGTAAAAATCTTGTAGCTTGTAGATCGAAATCGAACTAACTAATTAGATCCCTCGGCAAACGAGAAACAAGTTCTTCACGTGTCAATCGACAAGCTTTTCCCCAACCGGTTTCAATTGAGGTCTAATAAAAATTTTCAAGTGTACAGACTCCGCAATGATCGACCAAATTCGTATTTTCAAGGCGAAAAATAGCTTGGCAGCCTCACAGAATCGCCGAGGCAACTTCCAAAAGAGGCAATCACCTGTTGATTCCCCCCTATAACTATCGAAGCAAATCTTTATTGCCTGGCCCCTCCCATTCACACTCACTTTAAGACGACTACCACATATTTTCTTTTTGCCCATACATAGTCTGGTGTCGAATCAATCTAATATAATATATCGACAATGTCTGACCCTATCGTGCCGCGTCCGATTGCGATTCCTCTACGCTTCCTATTGCGCTCTGCGCAGGTCGCGTTTGCCGCCGTACGTCTCTCATACAGCAATTTTTTTTCCCAGCATCAACTAATCGCGTCTGCTAGATAAATGCTGGTCTTGTCGGCTACTTTTTGAAATCTTATAGTGGCGATGGAATCCTCGGCAGATGGATCTACGTCGAAGTTATCGCCGCTCTCGCGATTATCTTTGGTGTTGTATTGATGGTGCCGATTCTGCATGGCTACTTTGTATGGCCCAGTACGTAACTCGATCTTCTCTTCACCATCCTACTAGATTACATCTAACATTTACTAGTCGATATTACTTTCAGTCTCGCTTGGTTCGCCGCTTTCGGTACCCTGGTCAACGCGCTTGAGGCGACTGCGTGTGGCCAGGACATCTCAAACACGGAGTGCACGCAGTGGAAAGTTAACGAAGCGTTCGCATTTCTCTCGGCAATTGTTTGGCTAATCACTGGGCTTGTGGGCCTGTTTTATGTTTGGCGTGCAGAGTAAGTTGCCTTTGGTGCTTCGAGTGTCTTGATATACTTGGGTGATTTTTTTTGGTGCTGATTTGTGCGCATGACAGCCAGCAGCGTCTCGGATACTGGACTGGACGGTATGACGTCTAAACGAAATCTTGACGAGCTCGCGATGCATACGCTTACGACCTCTTGCACGAATAACCTTTTTAACTTGTCCCGGAACGTAATTGTTATTTCAAAATCACAACTCGAAGGGTGGGAAAAAGGGCACGAACGATACGGATTTGTGGAAAACCAGGGGACAACAGTCTCCTAAGGCGTTTTGAGGCTGGCTAAACCATTACTTATCTTAATTAGTAACTATAATCATGCCTATCTCTATTAACGACATAATTATATATCCAATATAATAATCGATAATCGATAATCGATAATCGATGTTATGTCTCCCTCATCATATAAACATGGAAAAAGAAGACTACTATATTGACCGCTCGAGTAACCTCAATATATTAGGGAGGACTTGCAATTATCTGCAGAGTGACGGATAAACTGGTGGAGTCGTATGAGAGCCCACTATGAATATGCCTAAAACATCTTTTCCACATCTTCACGGATTTCACTCATTCGTTTACAAAGCTGAACTCGTTCTGACTTATCACATGGATTTTAGAACTGAGTTCGAAGACAGTTGACGCTGTAGTGTTCAAATGTTGTCATTCGTCGTTATATATTGGTATAAAAACGGTAAGTCGCGACACAGTCGATGTGTTGATCAAATCGGCAGCCTCACATGTGGTTTTATGATGATACCGTGGTTAAACAGTTGACAAAAAAGGTAGTGTTCTTCATATATTGAGCTTGCTAGACATGAGGCCTGCGAGGCCCTTTGCCGACATGCATATAAATCTATATACATAATATTAAAATAATTAGTAGTCTAATAAACCGCTGCCGTGTAGGACAGCATCCAAAGGATTGATTGTGATAAAGGTCGTCTCATAGTCACCGGAACTCCTTGTTGCATGAAATAAAACGTCGCATGGTCCAGTGAGCCCATTTTCATTATTCAAATGACCGGATGACCTCAGTCTAGTTCGCCTTCTTCGCGAGTTTCTTCTCGCGCCAGCGCTTGACAGATTCAGGGCTGTACTCGGTGTCCAGCAGGTAGTCCCACCAGCGGAAGCTGCTCGCATAGTTTCCAACAAATTTCTCATGGTGGACATCGTGGTGGTCGGCACCAGCCCAGAACGGAAGGAAATGGTGAAGGCTCCATGGAAATTCATAGCCGCTGTGAGCATCGATAGCTTGGAAAAGGCGGAGAACAATCCAGGTATACATGGTCAGAAGGTGTAAATCACCGGTAAGGGCGCACCAGAGGATGGGGCTGCTAACTGTTCCCAAACCGAGACACATGACCTCGATGGGAGAGGCATATTCAGCGGCCAGACCGAAGGGGGCAGAGTATTGGTGATGGATTTTATGGATTGCCTTGTATAGCGGTCCCCAGTGAAGAGCTCTGTGAGAGAAATAGTGCCAGGTATCTTCTAGAACAAAGAAGACGGCGATCTGGTAGGCCATGGTGAACAGGGACGGGAAAGGGACGGTTGTGGCGAGTCCGAAGTACTGGGCCATGGGATGGAACAGCCTATAGCCGGAAGTGTTAAGACAATATTCCACTAGAGAGAATAAAATAAAAGCACTCACCAGATTTGCGGTAGTTCCACGGTAAAATGACTCAGAAGGACGAGTTTGGCACAGTTCCATTGTTCTTTGGCGGTAGGGATTTTGTTCTGCGACGGCATGAGCCAAGTGATATATAGAGCAACGGGGAAAACAGCTTGCTTACGCTCTGGATCTTGTATTTCCGGAAAAGGCCCAGGGAGTCAATGATGATCCAGGGCAGAGAGCGGCCGAAGTAGACTAGTTCGTGCATGCCGAATGACAGGATGCCGGTGGCCAGAACATCGTTCTGCATATAGGCGTACCAAGCCGCCCAGAGCTTCTCTGCCAGGTTGAGGTGGACATTGTATTTGGAGACCTCCTCGAACTGGGTCCAGTAATCAGTCGGCCCCGTGAAGGAGGCGAGGGTAGAATTCCTGCAGGCGAGGGAGGTAGGTCAGCGCAAGCTCGGATGGTCCAGGGAGTCGACGTACATGTTTGGGAGAATTTTTGAGGACAATCGGGTTGGCGGTGGAAAGTAGGATCTGAAAAGAGCATCCCCAATTCCAAGAAGCTGTGCAAGAGAGATCAGGAGTCGTGGAGGCAACGAGAATTTTATAAAGGAGGAGCGGACCGCGGGTGGATCGCCATTACCGACCGCGTGATTGGTGGCGTGCCTGGGGTTGCCCGGTCCGAGTGGCGCGACTGCAGACGGTGCGGCGGGTGAACCGGATCATTGTTTCCCCGGCGCAGACCGGGTCTGCTGGTCCCGGCATCAGCTGAGACTCAGAGAGAGGGTTAGGGCTACGAAAGGCACGTGGCACAGCTGGCTGTTTGCCATGTTTGCCATGTTGGCCGCGTTTGCAGCGCCATGACGCAATGGTCTCGCTGCACACCGGACAGTCCCTCCTGCCTTTTTCTGCGCAATTGACCATAGAATACGATGTCGATAATCGACGAGTAAGCAACCGAACCCCTGGGTTTGCCCCTGCGTGGATATCGTCGCTAACGCACGATGCGGACAGGATCGTGTCGCGTCTCGACGTCAACATCGGCAAAGTCCAGCTTCGGTCCAGTGATGAAGAAGCTGTTGCTCGTCAACAAAGTCGCGTCGCCGATCCCAATGAGCCATTGCAAATGATAAACAGGCTTCGGCCTACCGTCCAGGCTTTATCAACTGATACCCGGGGCCTCCTGCGTCAGCAGAAATTGCTAGATGTCTTGAGTCGCACCCAGAGTTCGCACAAGGATATCTTATTCCGCGATCCCGACGTACCCCTCGATGAAAACACCCACAAGTTGATTTGGCTTTTGGTCGGGAAAGCTACCGCACAAACCCTCGGGGTAGTGCTCAACACTTTGCTCGATCGCCTATCATCCCTCAGCGACGAAATCGACTACTGGGATGGCATTCTGGCCTCGAACTTCTACACTGGCTGCTATGTTCTGCAGACGGCACCATCAAGAGTTTGGACGCGCATTCACGAAGCTTACATAGCCTTGGAAAATACCCCCAGGCCCGCCTACGGCTCGTCGTCATATACGGTCGCGAGTACATGGGCTCAATTCTACCAGATAGTACAGCGCAACGCTCAAGAAAGCCTTAGGCAGAATGCCGCACAGGCTGTAATGTCACCCTTTTCCCGCTCTCGCTCCGAGATTCGCCAAAAGAGGAAATCACTCAAATCGCTCAGGGACCTCAATGCCAGCGCTCTTGGCCTTTTGCTTGAAGAATGTTTCATTCTAAGCGATGGTGATCAACTGTCAGGGAAATCCGTGGTGGCTACTTCTGAGTGGTGCAATAGTTTATATAGAAGCGCGCTATTCATGGGGACCATCTTTCAGGATTTGACCACCTCCAGCGTTTCGGTAAAGGAGTTCGAAGACGGCATTTTTAATTCTGTCGCTACCCAGATCCGGGAACGACAGCACCAGGCTATTAGCGATTATGTCTCACAGCCAGGCGATGTTATAGAGCATTTGACCGATGTGCTACGAATTCGAATACCTGCAAATACTGCATCTACAAACGCCTTCGTTGGTCAACATGGGCGCCCCTCTGCTATTGTTCGTTACTGGATACCAGCCTCGGCTCTCTTGCTGTCGCTAAGTTCGCTACTTCGCATTATTACAAGCCGAAAGGCCGAGCTGCTAACATGGATCTCTGAATTTGGTGCGACTGTACGCGACTTTTGGGCAAACTGGGTTTTGAAGCCGATTGAAGGTTTGATTGGAACTATTCGCCATGATGAACAAAGCGAAATCGCGCTGGTCAGTAGGTACAGTTTGAAGGCGGACCAGGAAAGTTTGGAGAGAATGGTGGTGGACTTTATTTCCGACCGTGAAACCTCTCGGCCTGATATCCAGGCTATCACCGCGCAGGTAAAAGAGGGGGATTTGACCGCAGTCTTGAGGGCTTATGAACGAGATTTGCGCAAGCCCTTTGTGGGCACTGTAAGGGGCGACCTTGTCCGAGCCCTCCTTATCCAGATTCAAAAAACCAAGGTGGATGTTGAAGTGGCCATCGGAGGAATAGATGCCTTGCTCAAAAGCCAAGAGCTCGTGTTTGGGTCAGTCGTACCAAAACCCTGCAAGATGTCCGTACAGAAGCTGACGCCAATATTTTAGTTTTGTCGGCTTGACCCCAGGTATCTTCGTCTCGTATGCTACTCTTCGAGGGATTGTCAGTTTTCTCGACAAGAGGAAAGGCATTCGAGCAGGCAGTGAGAAACACCGACTGAGACGGGCCATTCGGTAAGATAGTCCGGGGTTTCCCATTTTTCAGTCCATGCTGACATAGTCCTTTTTTTCAAGTAATGTCAACAGCATTTTGAATGCAGCTTCGTCGGCCTCCAACGGTGCTCTATCCTACAAAGACTACGGGTTATTCATATGTGAGGCGCATGTGATGAAGTACTGTTCCCAATATACGCTTCCAAAGTCTGTTTTGAGCGACTTCAAAGAGGACCTAGCCGACCTGATGGATGTTAGCAGGGGTGTGGGAGCCCAAGTGAATGTGCTTAGTCGCATTCAATGGATGTATTCCAAATGGATGTGATTGACGACCACCCGGATATAGATGATTTATGTTAGCATAGCGCGGGCATTGCATTTTGCTTGGGGCAACAGTCGTTCGAGAATATTATAAATTTCCAACGTCAAATTAAGATGTCCCGTATATGGCCACACATTACTGGCGATAAACGGATTGTGCTACTCTGTAGAAATCAAACAAGTAGATGGGCTCATGAGTGTTTTGGCGCGTACCGAACGATCGATCGAACAATCTCTTATCTTTGGAGCAAAACTGAGGAGGAAGAGAGATCGTATGCATGTAACAATCAAAAACAGAAGGGAAAGAAAGGAAGAAGACAAAAAGAAAAATAAAAAAAATTTCTTTTTGCGAGTCTTGACGCTGAGATCGTCTCGAGTGACTGGGCAATCTTTTTAAGGTTGTCGGACCCAGCGAGGCGCTAGTTAAGAGCGGAATCCGGTTAACGACAACCAGCTTGCGAGCCTCCGCTGTTACACGCCAACCTCGCGATAACACCTCCTACACGCCTCTACAAAGCACGGCCAGAAATTGCATGTTCCAGCAATTTTGCCGTTTCTTTTACCCGTTGGAAATTTGCTTTGCTCCTTTCGACCCGGACTGCCTGCGTTTTGTGTAGTTCCTGACCCCAACCTTCAGAGAAAAGCCCCTGGGTCAAAGGACTGGGCCAGCCTCGTCACATCTGTCACTCAGTGACCCCGAACACTCGTCCTTCTCTCCCCCTCCTCCTCCTTCTTGCTCTTGTCTGCCCCGAAACTTGAATAACGACTTTCTGGGCTCGGTTCATCGCCTTGATCATCATCCCAGTTCACCGGTGACATCACATTCGGGGACCTACCTACAACTTTCATCATGGCGGGCACGAGGAACTACGACTTCTTAGTAAGGATTCCCTTCTTCTCCGTCTCATTTACTTCACCTTGCTTACGGTGTTTTGTGTGCGCTCTAGATCAAATTGCTTCTCATTGGAGATTCCGGCGTGGGTAAATCGTGTTGCCTGCTCCGGTTCAGTGAGGACTCGTTCACACCGTCCTTCATCACCACTATCGGAATCGACTTCAAAATTCGCACAATTGAATTAGACGGCAAGCGCGTCAAATTGCAGATATGGGATACAGCAGGCCAAGAACGGTTTAGAACCATTACTACCGCCTATTACAGAGGCGCGATGGGCATCCTGCTGGTTTACGATGTTACAGATGAACGATCTTTCAACAGTGAGAATTTTACCAGGGAATTAGCAGTGTGACAGAAAGAGTGCTGACTGACTTGAACCACTTCTAGACATCCGAACCTGGTTTTCGAACGTGGAGCAGCATGCTAGCGAAGGCGTCCATAAGATCCTCATCGGCAACAAGTGTGACTGGGAAGAGAAGCGAGCGGTATCGACGGAGCAGGGCCAGAAGCTTGCTGACGAACTAGGCATCCCCTTCCTCGAAGTTTCCGCGAAGAACAACATCAACGTCGACAAAGCATTCTACAGCCTGGCGACGGACATCAAGAAAGTCATGGATACCTCGAAATCGGAACAAGCTGGCCCTCCAGGTGTCAACATAGACCAGCATAATGGTGGCGCAAACAGCAGCCTTGGCGGCAAATGCTGCTAAAACCTGAGTCGTGAAGCTTAAGGCAGGGAGATTATGATGAATGCATAGTCATGCCTTTCCCCCTGTCTTTATTTTCATTCTGTTGCTATAGATCCCGCATTTGACGAAGCGCATATGATTTTTCGTCAAGCCCCATCTCCCAACCCTACCATCACCCTGTCCATAATATTTTGTCGAATTTCCTATGTCATGCTATGTCCACCATGTCGACCGGTTCTGTTTGTGGAATTTAGTTTGTTGAGGCTGTCTTTTCTATGTTACTGCGTGTTTCTTTGACGGTAGCCTTGCTTTTTGTAATGCAAAATGAGAACAAAACAAGCACGAGTATTGACTGTAGAAATGCTGTGTATTCATACTTGGTACCTGCAGCACATGAAATAATAATGCATCGTGTCTTGATTCTTCTTGTGATGTCCAATCAAGATCAAGGCGCTGCCCCGCCGCATTTTATTTTTCCCCGCCGCCTAGTTGGCCTTGCGATCTAGTTCTGCAATCTTACCCACTCTACCTTTTTTTTCCTGGGGAATTTTCTCCTCGTTCGAGAAAAAATCCCATTGCCAAATGTCCCCAGCATCTAAAGGCCAATCTCCACTAATAGCTGAAGCCCGAGAAGATGGCGGAGGCGCGTATTTTCACAGTACGGCCTCTGTCGAAACAAGCACGCGGTGACCTACGTGAATCGTTTCGCATTTACCTCACAACAGCATCGCTGGCGTACCTGAAACTATCCCCGGGAAACCTCTGCTCTCTTCACGTTGAGGGCGCTGCTACTGCGAAGACTGCAATTGCATGGAATGCCCTCGAACCCATCAAGAACACCGTGATCCAGGCATCGAGCACGCTACAAGAATTGTATGGTATCAAGCTGGGAGATAAGCTTACCATCACAAAAGTGGAAAGCGCACCTAGTGAATCAGACACAGTGTTTGTGGAAGAATGCACCAGCCCCGAAAAGCTAGTCAAATATGGGCCTTTGTCGGACGCTGACATGGGACATTGGGAATGGTCTCTAGAGTTTCCACTGCTCCAGTGCGAAATTCTCACCGTCGGCCTTGGTTTCGATGTTGAGCTCAAGGGACAACGTAGGAGTTTCAAGGTTGCTAAGATATCGGCTCCGGATGTTGCGGACCAAACGATATCTCGTTTCACAGAGCGTTCTGTCGTCAAAATCGGTGTTGATGGTGTTTCGGAAACAGTCGAACATCCTCTTGCTGCCCTTGAAGTTAAAAACTCTGGCTTGGGCGGTTTATCGAGTCAGATAAACAAAATAAATCAAATTTTGGTAGATTTCAACTCGCATGGCCTTTCGGCCTCTATGCCCGATTTCTACAGGCTAAATCGAGGAATCCTCATATATGGTCCCAAAGGAACGGGTAAAACTTCTCTACTACAGCGAATTGGTTCTGCTGGTTGGAAAAATACATTCACCGTTCGGTCAACATTGTTACAGACTAATTCTGGGGATGGTGAAGCGCAGCTACGCAAAATCTTCAAGGAAGCATCTAGCTCACAGCCCAGCGTTATTCTTGTTGACCAAATTGAATTCGTCGCCCCAAAGCGAACTTCCGCCCGGGAGGCGTCTTCGCTGGCTCATGCCTTATGCGAATGCATTGATTCATTAGGCAAGGACAAAGTCCTTGTGGTGGCAGCAACTCGACACCCAAATGAGGTTGACGATGCTCTGAGAACCCCTCATCGATTAGCAGTAGAGACTGAGATCTCCGTGCCAACCGCAGCTGCTAGGAAGGAAATTTTGTGTGCAGTTCGGGGAGACACATCCCAACCGAATGATTCTCTCATAGATATGATGGCAGAAAAGACGCACGGATATGTCGGCGCTGACCTTTTTGCTCTCCTCCAAATGTCTTGTCGCAAAGCACGAGATCGTATCATCCTTGATGGCGCCTTGGAGAACTCAGAAACAGACTCCGTTGCTACACCGCAAAATATTTCGTTTGATCTACGCGAAGAGGATATTCTCCAGGCAATGCAGGAAATCCGGCCCACGGCAATGAGAGAAGTCTTTCTGGAGACCCCAAAGGTGAGATGGACTGATATCGGCGGGCAAAAGGAGCTCAAACAACACCTGAGAAAAGTAGTGGAACGACCCTTAAAGGTATGATAACCATGACTGCAAAATAATAAACTTCTAGCTAACAACTCCTTGTAGTTTCCCGAGAGGATGCAAAGACTCAATGTCAGAAGCAAAAAAGGGGTCTTACTTTACGGACCCCCAGGCTGCTCAAAGACGCTGGTTGCAAAAGCGCTGGCAACGGAGGCTGGCCTCAACTTTCTCGCTGTCAGAGGCGCTGAGATACTCAACCAGTATGTCGGAGAATCTGAACGTGCCCTTCGTGAGGTATTCTCAAAGGCCCGTGCTGCCCGACCCAGCATAATATTCTTCGATGAGATCGACGCCATTGCGGCCAAACGAAGCGGCTCCCAAGGGGGCGTGAACGTACTCACCACTCTTTTGAACGAGATGGATGGTATCGAGGAGCTAAGAAACGTGCTTGTTGTCGCCGCGACCAACAAGCCAGACGTCTTGGATCCTGCATTAATGCGTCCTGGGCGTTTGGACAATATTGTATACGTTGGACCACCCGATTTTGAGGCTCGCAAAGAAATCTTCTCGATATGGATGAGAAAATCCGTCATCGGTCCGGACGTTGATGTGGATGATCTTGCTATGAAAGCAGAGGGGTATTCTGGCGCCGAGGTCATCAGCCTCTGTGAGACTGCTGGTGAGGCTGCTCTGGATGATGAAGACACGACTAGCGAACCGCAAGATATCATGCAGCGTCATTTTGACATTGCTTTTAAACGGGTCAAGAGCCAGTTGACGAGCGAACTTATCATGGAATACGAGCAGTGGAGCAAATTATCCGCTTTTTAGAAAAGGTTAAGACATTAAACGACCTCGCCGTCCAAATTACTCAGATACTAGTGGATTTCCGTGTGGAATCCGCATAACCAAGAGAATAGAGTCAAATGAACAATGCATGTAATATAGTAAAAGTATTTTTAGGGCTGAGGCTGTTTGTTGTTCTTGGCGGGGCTTGTGGCAGCACGCTAACCGCATTAGCTAGCTTGCGCCTGCCGTCTGCGAGGTCAACTTTCTTTCTTCCACCGCAAGCATCTGCTCAGAACCCCCATCACTTCGCGATTTCCAGCATCGCCGACCCAGACATTGTCATCGCTTCATATAGCAACAGCATGCCAGACAGGTCCCCCCTGCCTGCATTGTCCCCTCGGGACTCGCTGCGCCGATCTGTGTCGCCGCGTTCGCCCAGATATCCCGACAGTCGCAGTCCAAGTGACACGCGTGGAAGGACGAGGAGTCGCTCATTTTCGCGAGACCAAGGATCGCCGCGAAGCCCAAGACGCGGTGGTGGCCGATGGCCACGAGACCGAAGCTACACAAGAAGCCCCACCCCAAGAAGTCCTCCTAGGAGAAGCTCCAAAGTGAGTGATCTCTACTCGCTGCTGTTCCTGACTTATCACTAATCATCCTGCCATTACAGATCGTCGTGGAAAATTTGACCAAAAATGTTACTGAAGGTCACTTGCACGATATTTTTGGATCATTTGGAACGATACAGAACGTCGATCTCCCTCTGAACAAAACATGTATGGCTTCTCTCACCCTTTGTGCGCGAAATATTACTGAATTTTGCCTCTGCTAGTTTTGACGAACCGAGGTACCGCATATATCTTGTATCAAAATATCGCAGACGCGGAGGCGGCGGTATCCAATATGCATGAAGCTCAAGTCGACGGGGCCGTTCTGAAAGTTTCTATTGTTCTACCTCGACGTGTATTTTCAAGGAGTCCCCCGCCTGCTAGACGCGCTGGGCCAGATGATGGAGGCTTTACACAAGGCAGACAGTACAATGATCACCCGGCTGGTTTCTCTCGGGCTTCACCACCACCAAGAAGACGCTCCCCGAGGCGCCCGGCCAATGGTGGCGGACACAACAGACGTGGCTCGTACCGCCCACAGTCCTTGTCGCGATCGCCATCCCGTCGTCGCTCAAGACACCGATCTTACTCTCCACGCTCTGACTCCGGCTCCGAGCCAAGGAGAAGAGACTCTAGGAGAAGTCCGAGGTATCGCCGACGTCGGAGTCCCAGCTACAGCAGCTACAGTTCGAGAGATAGCAGTATTTCTGGCAGAAGTCGTAGTATAAGTAGGAGCAGAGGTCATAGATCGCCTCGGAGGCGAAGGTGATTCTTTGTTCCTGTTTGCGACGACGCCGGATGGTGCCTAAGGTTTAACAACTTTACACAAAACGTGAAATCAAATACTTCTTCACATTGTCTGACTGTGATTTCGATGCTGGATACTTGGCCATGGACAAAACTCTTATTATGAAGACAATCTCGCATATATCGGTATCGAATAGCTATATATCAGAAAAACGCGCACCAGCCGATATACATTGTGGCTAGATTCTTTTTACTCGTGGCTTGCATTATCAGTTCATCAACTTGTCCATCAACAGACAACGGGACTGGTTGGCGAGGCAGCAATCCCCTCAGTTTGTTTCTTATGCACTCTAAAACCCCTTCTGGCGTATGCGGGACATCTTTGTGGGTTCTTCTCTGAAATTTTTTTTTTGGCGTATTAGTGGGAACTGTATTATTATATGGATATGGAACGAAATTGAGTTTACCTTTTTTCCTATGAAGTCCGTTGTCGGGTCATACAAGAACGTTTCGAGAATCGTCATAAGTGCATCTTGATTCTGCCGTAGTTGACCAAGTGTGATTTCACAAGTCCTTCGGAAAGGGCCTGGCATCAAAATTAGTTTGCTGTGCTCGTATCTGGGTTTAACAGGCTGGGAACATAGCCTCACCATTATAACCATATGCCCCAAAGGCATCGACCATGTTATGAGTCAACCGGAAAGGAACCACCTCAGGTTTATCAAATGTCAACCCCTGCAGGTAGATTTAGTGATCTGTTCCCTCTAGTCGTATGTAGAAAGAATATTACCTTGTCAAAAAGACAATTGAAGTCCACATGTAATATACCCCCGGTTCCTTCCTCGAAGAGTATATTTTCACCATGGCGATCACCGAGTCTAGTTATTTCCATTCTGTTAGAAGGAGGGGAATAGTAGCCTGTAGTAGGACCAATCACTTACCCAAGAACATGCCCGACCATGGACATCACGGCACTGGTGCGAGTGTATCTCATCCTAGCTGCCATCCATGCATCCGGGTCGGGGAACGTTTCGACAAACCATTCATGTAAAACTGGTGGGAATCTGGTCCATTCGGTCAGAGCCTGTTTATTGCAACCGGCCACGCATGGGTTTGTGATGAGAGTCCACTTACTTTGATAGTACATGAGTCGTGAACAGCGGTAGCTTATCGTCATCAGAGCAGGCTTCGTTTAGATAATGCCGAATCTCATTATACTACCAATCCAAATTAGTTTGATCCATCGTAGTTAGGAAGCTGTTGTCTTACATTAGGTGTGATTCCTCTTTCTCTTAAAAGTTTGGTGACGATGTCTCGAAGTGTGCGCAAGTTATCAACCCATTCAATAAGGCCGCATTCCTCGCTCAGTGGTGTCACAGCATAAGTTTTGATGTCTTGTAAAGGTTAAACAGGTATCTTAAAATGTATGAATGCTTGAGGGGATATGAGTTCTTACACATGTGCCGCTTGATAGCTTCCACATTTCTCTTCAGAAACCCATTGATCATATTGTTGAACTCCATCAGGCGCTGGTCTTTTCTGAGATCATCCTTGGGTTTGCATAACAGGCTGTACACCTTTCCGTCGGTACCCTGAATGCTAATTTTGCGTGGCTTCTGCAACGAGCTTAGAACCAGTGCTTCGTCCAGGACTCCTGTGTATATATCAGTATAATGCTAATCGTGAAGTGACATCGAAAAGGAAACCGACTTTCTATACTGACAACGTCGCCTGGGAACGGACGGAAATGCTCAAGAAACGACTTCTCGTGAGAAGGAGGTAGAATTGGTGTCAACATAATTTGGAATGGAACAACCAGTCGACACGGAGCCACCTTGTGGTTGAAGTTTAGATTTCGCGTCAAGCTGATTCTCGACACTTTATCTTCCACCGGAGCAAAGCAAAGTTCGAGCAATTCCTCAGAAAATTTTTGGCCCTGTGTGATCATCGCCCTAATTTCAGATGGCGATACATCGCTCCTGCTTAACTTCTTATTTGATTCCTTTTGATAGTTATTCATCTGTAACCCCATTTCGTAGCATAGGTTAATAACATACTATGATCTTGTTGAGACATGCTATGCCTTTGGATGCACGTTCTTTTGATGATGATTTGACTAGCGCCAAGACAGACCAGAGCCCTTGACGCGGAAAATGCGTGAGAGTTTTGACGACCACACTCGTCAGCAAATCTGAAACCGTGTGATTAGAATGTGAGATCCGAGCCACGACCTGGGCAAGGACAGTGAAGAGCTTTTGAAAGATGTCAGCAACACTACAAGGAGTTCCTATTTTCGTCGAGTTCACTTACCACTTCCGCAGGTATCTGGTTTAGGTACTTTTTAAGCTGGGAATGCATGCTATCCAATGTTTTCTTGCGTTGAGCGAAGATCTGCTTTTGGAAATCACTGAGAAAGGGTTAGAGGCACTCTCTTCTAGACAACATGTAACAAGATCCTACCTATTGCTACCTCGCCTGGAGTCAAACGGCTGGTCTATATTTGATGCATGTTCTAGCCACAAAGTAAGGACTTTAGGCAGAGTTTGGAAAACGAATTTGTTTCCATTTTGGAGAGAGCGTAGGTAGCTGTCTATGGCAAGTTTTGAAGCTTCTCCGCTCAGGCTGAAACCGAGTTAGAAGAGACACAAAAGAAAGTATCGATGGCTACTTACTATATCTGTGCCTCTTTGCCAGGGGGTTTGGCCCTTTCAGACTCTATGATCTTGTTGTAGTGCCTACCAAGATAGTAGTGCGCTTTCTCCCACCTAGTATGTAGCTTAATTGCCTCTCGATATCTTTGAATGATGACTTCAGAATGGGTCTGACCAGCTCGATCGGTCCATTTAGCAAGCAATAGATGAGCCTAATTTTATATCAATTAGTATACCCTCAAATTCACGCTGGGCCTTATATTACTAACCTTTGCCGCGAAGATATTCTGCGCTCCGGCGCCTCCAGTAACCGAGATTGATTCACTGGCTGTTAATTCATAATCATGGGAAACGAATGCGTTCGCTGCTATTGCTCCCTTCAAAGTCTGAATGGCTTTTCGGTGATGACCATCCCTCCACAGAAGACGAGCGTGTTCGATAGTAGCAGACTTTGCTTTCAGCTGAGCCGCGTGCATCACTGAATTATAAGCCGGTCCTATATTCCCATTTTTCCGAAAGAGACGAGCACTTGTGAGCCAAACCGTGGCCAAGTCTAAATCTGAGAAGACGTTTCTTTTTTTTTTTTCCTTTAGCATACTTCTGGGTGCTATTAAATAGGATAGGGTGTAACTCACGAGAGTGACATTGCCGCTCTTCTTAATCCTAGGAGGTATTGCTTCTCAGAGATATAAACACCCAAGAGATCTAACCGGTGATCCAGAGCGTCCATAAGTTTTGCTTTAGGCGTCTGTTCATCTGCACCAACAATTGCTTCAATCTCTGAGAGAGCGTGTAACTGAAGCAATTCATCATGGCATGACTGCAGAGACAATGTCGAGTTGGAAGTCATCGATTTTGCTCTGCTAAGTCTTAAACCTTTAACCGTTTCATGAAATGTAGACTTGTCACCATGGCGGAGCGCATTTAGTGCTGATGCTATGCCGACGGTAAAATCACCAGTGCTCTCCTTAAGACAAAGCTTTAAGTATTCGTCGAGCTTGGCCCATTTTGCGGTCCAGAGCGAAGCTTCAACAGCAAATGGAAGAAGCCTTTGCGAAGATGTGTCTGATCTTCTAAATGTTTCGAATTTGTCTAGAAGTGCATCTATCATTCTTCGGTGAGTATAATACACACGTTTTGTAACCAGAAGGGGATTGTATATACCTTGTTGGCCTGATTCCTTCAGACAGGTGAGCAACTTCAGCTGTGCGTCGCTATTGTCAGGTTCTTCGTCCAGTTGTAATTCGTACCAACTCTGTGCAGCAGCCCATCGACCCCCTGTTCGATGTTCGAGGACTTGCTGATCTATATTAAATACGTGCAAGTGAGAAGAAATGCCTTCGATTCCATCCGGCTCGTCGATTTGTGTGTAAATGTATTGAAGCCGTTGGTAGAGAGGCTCAAGCTCTGCGTCCTTCTTCTTTCCAAGGGTACTTTTACGCTGTCGAATATATTGCTCCCAATGAAACAAGGCTCTAGAAAAGGACTTGCACTCAACAGCCCTTCTTGAGATGACCTCTGGGGGTATAGAAGACAGGATCTGATCGACATTTTTCATCTGGGTGGAAGAAAGCTCGAGCATCATTTCTGCTTGTGGACGACTGGCCGAAGGATGACTGGCAAGCATGGCATGTTGTTTCTTTTTCCCCTGAAGCCATCTCGACAGATAATCCAAGACACTGAAAACGCTCTATCGTGTTACGTGAAGTTAGTTGAAGGTAGATTTTCCCACGAACTAGCTCAAACTTACCTCGCTGCACAGCAAAATGTTTTCCCTCATTCGAGTGCTGTTCTCTGGTGAAGGATGGGATAATACTCGTATGAGCTCCTCTCGCACCTCCTGCCTGTGATCTTCGGGGCCATCCGCTGCAACGTTCAGCACGGCAAATGGTAGAATGAATGAAGGGATCCGTATGTCTTGCCCGCGAATTATTCTAGCACAGACGGAAAAGATCACTTGAACGTTTAGACTGTAGCCTTTGTGTAGCAGATCTATCACAAATTTACAAAGCCATTCACCATAGCTCATGGTGGGGGAGAATAGTGGATAGCCACATTCGTTTTTTGTTGCGCCGAGGGTAATGGCATACCTCGACGTTAGAAACGGTGTAACGGTGTTTCTCACAATCTCAGGTAAACTGACCCATCTTTGATGTCTTTCATCTTTCTCAATGTCATCCGATGGCGCGGTGATTTCTGTGGTTATTTGGCTTGCGCTCATGAGAGCTTGCATGCCATAAGCAAGGAAACTTTGGGCTCGTGTGTTGGATGCAGATAGGAATGCATCGACCAACACATTCTGTAAAAAAAACACGGTGAAATTGAATGTCTCATCTGTTCGAGCAAAATTCGAAAGAACGACGATGTCACTCTTTTCTCTTGTCAACTCGACTCGATTTGGGTCCAAACAGCCTATAAGTCCAAGAGCCCGTGCAGACAGCATGGCGATCATATCGGAGTCTAATTGGAATTTCACGCAGCAGTCAAGAAGCGACCTTGTTAACTGAGAAAGCCCACTGTTGTACTGGTCATTGAGGAATGTTTTATGCATAAGTTCATCATTGTCGTGCAAAAATGGAACAAGCTCCTTGAGACTTTGTTCAACAACTGTTGTACTCTCGCTCTGGCAGCGAACACTAAATGCCATCAGGCGCTCACTTATGTCAGTCTCACCTCTCAAGTCGGTTATTTGATTTTCAAAGCGTGACATTTCGGGAATTGATAGCAGGGATGGTAATGTTTGAAATATCTCTCGCAGCTGGTAGTTATGATGCTGAAGCAAGTGGTCCACAAGAGCCAATGCTGTTTGTCTGCTACTTTCTTGCATATTTTCCCAGTATTGAAGGATTATTGCGACGGACTGATCGGTAAGCGCTTCAACCTCTTCAGGTTGAAGATAAGTGATTAGAATACACCAAACAGAAAACGCATGGTCGCGCAGCTCCTCAACCTCAAGCGAGGATCTCAGACAAGCGCAGATCTGTGTCACACATTAGTCATTCAAAAGTCATTCACCGTTTCCAGCTCCATTACGATGAGACGTACCTGTGGGATTGCAGCATTAACATGGTCCCGA
The DNA here is from genome assembly GCA_000985935.1 of Talaromyces islandicus. Lineage (NCBI taxonomy): Eukaryota > Fungi > Ascomycota > Eurotiomycetes > Eurotiales > Trichocomaceae > Talaromyces > Talaromyces islandicus. Next base: position 46,997 of record CVMT01000010.1, on the reverse strand, counting down.
GCAAGTTTTATCATCTCGCCGATGGCAATGATATTGCGCTTTTTTTCTATGAGGGGGTATCTTGCATGCAAATCATTCACAGTATCCACAAACTCTGTTATAAGACCAAAGAGATGTTCCTCTATGAAAGGCCCAACGCCAAAAGGCGATTTCGAGCTTGTATTTCGTTTTCGGGGGGTTAGACTGGCGAGAAGACGAAGAGCATCATTGAACTTGCAAGGAGTCAGCAACAAAAGTAAAGGAAACATATGTTGATATATACCTTTGAGTCTTGATTGCCTCCAGAATCACCCATATTCTTCAAAAGCTCGCGAGTGATGGGTATTGGTTCAGTCTTGAGCAGCATCGTGGCCGAGGTACTTTGAAATCTAGAATCGACAGACACCAAAAGTGAATATATCATGCCATCATGATCTTGCGAAGGCTGGCTCAATAGAAATGCTATAATAGATGCTAAGTTGTTCCTCTCCATGCAAAGCTCGAAAGGTGACTTGGATGAATGAGTGGCTGCTATTTTTGCAATAACCTCTTGTCGGCGCGTGTAGACCAGATATGGCAATGTGTGAGTTTCGGTAAGTCGGAGAAAGTTGTCGACAGACATCCCCAGAAGATCACATAGCTGCTCGGCCATGTGTGGGCGATTTCGAATATTTTTCACAATTGTGATTGACAACGATCCCCAAAATGGACGAAGCAAGCCCGCCACTGTAGTGGATAACCTCTGAGCAACTTTTACAAGCTGCAAACCTTAGATCATGTACTCTAAACGAAATTATAAACTGAATGCTTACCTCCGTGTAGGAAACTGCACATATATAAGGGTTTGTGTGCCCAAAATATTCAAGAAGGCGGAGAAGGATGATATTCAACTCTTCGTCTTCACATACTCTGCGATAGTGAGATTCCAAGCTCTTGACATAAGGGTCGGAAGGCGATCACATACTCTGCCAGTCTACATAGAGTCAAGACGCAAGTTTCTTGAGAAGGTACGTCCGTCCGTTCCGAAACGCTCTTCAGACATTCAAGGATTATAACGAAATTTTGTCTCCGGACCTCGGCATCAACAGATTTGCGAAGGAAGCAAGGAAGGGTATGCCTTTTCACGTTAGGACTCCAAGTCTAGAATAGAATTTTAATACGTACCCAGCTGCGATTCGTAGTTCTCTAGAAGAGGCTTTCAAAGAGTGGATACACATTTCCCCGAGGACCGATGATCTTAGTGACAAGCGTTTAGTCTCTGGCTCATGGTAGAGAAACCGCCTAACCGCAAGCAAAGAAACTATGCGCAGAGAGGAGTTCCGTGATACCGTAGGTATCAGTTCAAAGAAGAGGGCCCTCAGCTCATCTGCCTCGGTGCTATTCCAGGGTGTAACAGTATCTGAAAGAACCCGTTCGGAATCGCAGATCTGGCAATAAAAGGAACTGGAGTTTTGATGGACCGTTGTGGGTTGGCGTCCTGTTGCAGCGCAGGGAACATTTGCAATTAATGTGAAAAATTCACATTTCTGTTCTTCGGAAAGACCTGCGTAATTTTCTCTTTTGGCTAGCGGTTAGATTCAAAAATACCCTGAATGGCCATAATAACCGACCTTGCAGTTTTCATGACGAGAAGAAAATCCATTGGATCTTTACACTCCACAAGCTTGGAAACTTTCATTATAATTTGCTGGAACAAGGTAGCGTCCTCAATCGACATCTCAGATGCTGACAGTCGAATACGTTTAACAGCTCGGTGTTGTGGTTCATCCACTAGAATAAAGGGGGTGAGCGGTATAGTGCATGATAATTGCTTGTATTGCACTCACCTTGGAGTTTACTCGTATCTATTTCCTCATCTAGCCCATGGGCACTGAGCATTGCATTGACCAAATTCTTTACCGCATCAAATTAGAAAAAGGAAATGATTAGTATATATAGAGAGAACTTACCTGGATGGACAAGGAAGTCTTGGAAAAAGTTTCGTTATCAGCCCGAAAGTCTGCTAGCTTGGGAATGAGAATATCTTCGATATCCATTCTTATGGTTGTTGATACGCTTTCAAGTTCTTTCAAGCTATCAAGGCAATTTGACAAGGCTTGTTCGATTTTTGGACCCTGGTGTATTATCTGAGAGGATATGGCCGTAGCAAGACTTTCATTGAACATTTTGCTAGCTTGAGCGTCAAGACGCCCTATGCTTGGTATTGTCAGCAGTCTTTTAGTTAGTTTTTGGGAAAATCGAAGAAATTGAGCAATTAAATCTGCCACTTCCTGCTTCCTATTTGTTTCATATTGTCGTAGCCACGAAGAAGCGCAGTTCCAAGCTCGATGAAACAGATTCAACGCTGTTGCAGAATCCTGTATGATTCCTGCAATTGAAAAGCTGCCCTGATCCACGGCTGTGCTGGGGGTTAGAGCATCGATTAGCTGAAGTAGCACTTGAGTTGCTCGTCCTGGGCTTCCGAGAAGAATCGTGGATGTAAAAAGATGTCGAGGAAGACCCAGTTTTGCCATCAGTTCCTCATTCACTGATCCAGCCATGCTAGGTAGCATGATACTTGATTTTTCAAATTCAGATAGATCAGTTGCTTCCAGAGACTTCAGGATATCTAATATAATATGACTATCTTAGTGAACGTTTATCGAGAATATTATACCGTGCTCCAGCCTACCGGTAACTATGACACGGAGCATCGTTGAAAGCGAATGCCGTAGAGATATCGCCCGTGACATGTTATGCTGACTGAGTGTCATCAAAGCGAGAAGGCCACTGATTTTGCCTTCTACATTGTCAAGTCGTATCTTGGCGCTCAGCTCGACAAGGAGGATTGTAAGCCATGCATAGAATGGAAACGGTGCATCTAGTCCCAGGAGCTCTGGCTCAAGCTCGTCTAGCAAAACACGAGGGGCATTTTCAACCAGGAGTTGAACAATGTCCAAGCAATTTGACAGGTGCTGTCCGGTCTCGCTATCGGAGGAAATATCTCCAGTCGGAGGCACATCATCCGATGCAACTTTCAGTGCCACGCAGATCAAAGAGAGTGTGTTCTTGACGCTTTCCCCCGACCGTGGAAATGCTGTCCCAGGGGCTCTCTCAACGAGCTCCTTTCGCAGCTGCGAAATAGTGCCATGTGCCTCTGCTGAAAGATGGTGCGCGTCGAGAATGGACGAGGCTGGCTCTGTGGTTTCAAGGCTTCCGTTGCCCAAATCTGCATTCCGGGACCTTCTCTGTGCAGCCCCGGCCATAGCTTACTATTACTAAATTCCATGGGGAACTGTCCAAAGTCGAGAAGATGAAGACGAGGCGGTGTTTGCGCCGGACTTGGATCTAATATGGAAAGAACGACGCGCTAATATTTCGTCCCGCAAGAAAATATTACTAGCGCACGCCTTGCCTCGTATTGGTTAAGCGAGATACAGTTAGTCTACCTAATTTTTATTCGTCATAGCCCCACTTATTGTAATTTTCTGTATCGCGGTTATCGATAACTAACATCGGTCTTTCTGTCGCTTCATTAAACTATGAAATAGAAACGCAAAGAAAGAGTCGTTGTTGTTGCTGTGAAGCAGTTCAGGATGCATTTGTTTGTTTCATGGTGACAGCAAATATTTTTACTGGATGCCCGTTGCCGTATCGCAAATTTCTGTTTTATGTGCGTCAGCATATAATTTGTACATTTCTGAAATTTTGGAGTTGCAGATTCATGATCTATCACTATGAACCAAGGAGACGACCATAGTGGTTACAAGGAAGGTGGTAACGATGTTGAAAAACATGAATATTTCATGAAACAAGCGCTCTTGATGGTATTCGTCTCAAAATCGTGCGACCCTAGACACCAAACTGACTAAGACTTATAGGGAGAAAAAGCGCTGGAAGTTGGCGAAACACCCGTGGGCTGCGTGTTGGTCTTGGATGGCAAGATTATTGGTTCCGGAATGAATGATACTAATAGATCAATGAATGTAGGCATCCCCATACATAGGAGCAAATATCTACACCTCTCTACATGACGCTAATGAGGCCCGATGGCCGCCAAGTAGGGTACGAGACATGCAGAGTTTCTGGCAATCGCAGAAGCGCTTCAAAGCTATCCAAAGTCAGTCTTTGCTCAGGTTGACCTGTATGTGACTGTCGAGCCATGTGTGATGTGTGCGTCGCTTCTACGACAGTACAACATTCGCCAGGTTTACTTTGGGTGCGCCAACGACAGATTCGGCGGCAACGGAAGCGTATTATCATTGCATTCAGAGTCAGTGAATCATACCGACATGCACCTGATCGAATTCTAATGGAAGCTTGATTATTAGTCCTGGTATAGACCGGCCCTATCCTGCTACGGGAGGAATATTTCCACACGAAGCGATTATGTTGCTTCGAAGATTCTATGTTCAAGAGAACACAAATGGTATTTGGTCAAAAACACCATGTATCAAGTTTGTTAACTGATCTTTGTATTGCAGCACCTAACCCGCGACAAAAGACAAATCGGGAATTGAAGACGGATTTTTGAACATGTACTTTAAAGAAAAAAGAAAACAAAAGAAAACGCCCACTCTAGGGAAAAATGGCCAGTAGGGAGGGACAGACCATGAAAGAAGACAGCTGCGAGGCTTCAATAATACTACGAAGTAGCAAGATGAAGGTTAGGCTTTGAACAATCCGGCGATTGAAACACTCCATAAATATAAATACATGCGACTGTAACTCGTAGAATTTCTCCACTTTTCAGAAAGATTGTCACAACTTATAAATTTCACTTGCCCACTCGCTCGGCCTCGAGCTCCCTCTCAGCTTGCTGGTAATATTTCGCCGTATCCACGCCATGCTATGAGAGATGAGTAAAGCGAATTTAAAAAACTACAAAAAATCATTTGCTACATCCCCGGACCGACTCACCTGATTGTGATTGACCAAGTTAAACCATGGTAGGATGTGTGCGAAAACGCCAGAGTATCGAGAGTTGCGGGCAGCGACTCCCTGCAAGTTCTCCGATAGCTGAGAAACACCGTAGAGAGGTTCTCCCTTCTTCACTTTGTCGACCATTTCCCGCATATCCATTTCAACCTCTCGCGCGTTTTCCGTGAATCCATAAAAGCGGTCTGAATCAGTCAGTCGTTATTCGGAGCCTTCTTTTTTTTTTTTTTTTTTCTTCTTTTTCGGATTAAGCGTACTTGAAGATCTCTGAAAAAAGATGTGGAATCCACCGAGAAGACCAATGGCCGTGGCTAGGCGCATCACTGGCGCAAAGCCAGCCTTTCCAACGTGCGACGGGGAGACTCGGTCCATCAGCCAAAAAGCGATCGGGGAGGCAGCCGCCATACCGCCGGCGACGGCATAATCGGAAGGACGAGCATAGCGGAAGACTCTCTTAAGGTGACTGGGAATCAAGTTAGACGATAAGCGGCAACTGGACCGTGGGAATCGCGGGTTTGTTCGTACGGATCAGAATCGATTAGCTGTGTGGTGTTGTCAGTTTTGGTCTACATAGACATGCAATGGGGTACTCAATTACCGGATAATCGGTCTTCACTCCCTTGGGAGGGACCAGGGGCTTTGTTTCGGTGGCCATTGTCTCCTGGGACAGTAATGTCAAGACAGGACTGCTGGGAGTTGTCGAGATATGCAGTCCGGCGCGAGGGACGGATGCTACATGTGGTTTCGGGTTCTGGTACCGCCTAGCCTTATCCGGCTTAGCGATGGTGGTGAGTTTAGACACCTGCACTAGTCCAGGATAGGTTAAATGGAATCTAGTCGCGTCTACACGCCCGCAACGCGACAATAATCAATAATAGTGACGATTGATGCGCTCTGGTGGTCGAGACTCAGATGTGAGAGTTAGCTAGGAGCCACGAAGATGTCTGATGCTGATGCGGATCTTTTCGATTACGATGCTGGGCTTGATGAAATCCTGAGTGGCTTGCCAACGGTTGCACCTCTGAACGACGCCGCGAACGCTTCCAAAGACGCTGATGCTACCGACTCTGCTACTCCAGTGCTGGGTTTAGACGCGGATCTAAAGGCTAAAAAACAGAGAGTACCAACAGCCAAACTCGACGAAAGTCGGTAAGTATTGAATTGACAAAATGGTCGCGAGTATGCAGCTGACGGTACGAACAAATGACAAGTCTCCTTTCACAAAATGGTATTCCCAAGTTACGGAAAAACGCAAAAACCAAACTGAAATTCAAAGGAAAAGGCCATGAGGTGGGCCTCGTTGATCGTGTTTTATTTATTTATTTATTTTTCCAGCCCTAATGCTTTTTTTTATGTCTAGTTCTCTGATCTCAGCCGCCTCCTCAACTTCTACCAGCTGTGGCTTGACGATTTATACCCCCGCGCGAAATTTGCAGATGGCCTTGCCATGATTGAAAAACTCGGACACACAAAGCGCGTTCAGATTATGCGCAAAGAATGGATTGACGAAGACAAAATCACCCGTGGAGACGATTCTACACCCCTCGCACAGCCACAAACAACAACAAATTCCAACGATCGAAGGGAGGAGCCAAGTCAAGAGAATGTACCGGATGACAGTAATGATCTCGACGAGCTCCTTGCTGAACTGGAGAGACCGGTGCCTTGAACAATGTGACTTGAGCTTCGAAACTCGTTTCAGTTACAATAAAACCTTGATGTGGCTGGTTCATACGGCGATATGACGATCAATTCAAAGGGATCATAATTCGGCTGGGCTGAAGGGTGTTGATGACAAATATATTTCCTTTTGGAGTTCTTGGATATGGTTTGTTTGCAACTTGAGGGAGCCGGTGTGTTGCGGCTATCTACTCATGGCGTCTCAGGTCTCATGGAATAGGCAAAAACACATATAATTTAAAAATATTACTGTAAAAAAACAGGAGCTCAAATATGCTAGTTTATTCTATCGACGGAAAACACATAATTACTGAAATCACGATGGATCGCTTTTGCCTATTCCACTCACAAAGTGGCACATTCCTTTCTAGCTGGTCCATGTTCCAACAGCCTGGTCTACGAGATTCCTGTATTCCTTCTGCTTGTAGCATTGCTCAAGGAAGACCTTGTATTTGACTTGGAGTAGAGCCTTCTCGTGAGCATCCTTCGTCGGGACAACCTTTTTCCCTGGCTTGCTCATCTTGTCCATGATAGTCCATAGGTCTTCCGTCTTGCCTTGGGAATCAGCGCTAGCAGCTTTGGCGCCCAGCATAGCTGCACCGTGGCAGACAGCAGCTTGAACATAGCGAGGAATCAGAACAGGGATGTTGCAAGCAGACGCGATCAGCTTCACTAGGATCTCATTCTGACATTGAGAACCGGACATGAAGATCGAGTTAATGTTGTGGCCAGCATCGTTCATGTTGTCCACGATTTGTTTCGTCTGCAACGCAATAAACTCCAGTGTGGCATAGTAGTAGATGGACAGACTGTCCACAGACTTGTCACTAGTAAGCCCAATGACAGCCCCCGACATGGACGGATCCGCAATGGGAGAGCGGTTTCCGAACAAATCTCCGTAAAAGAAGAAGTGGCGCCCAAGGTAGGAAATGCTGGGGGCGTTTTGGTCCTCCATCATCTCCTTCAAGTGCTCATTAAGGTACTCGTAGATGTTGGTATGGTACGACTCAGCAATGGAGATTGCTTGATTGAAGGCGGGATGGGTCTCAATGACGTGTCTCAGTAGCTCTCCAGTAGCCGATTGTCCTCCCTCGGCCATCCAGAGGTCGGGCAAAATGGTGTCACGGTATGGGCCCCATACTCCAGGAACGAATACTGGATTTGGAGACATGGCGAGGTGGCAAGTCGAGGTGCCTGCGACGGCGGCTAAACGACTAAAGGCTTGGGTACGGTCATTTTTCGCAACTTCTGGGTCCAATTCATCACCTTCCAGATTGACTTTGGCACCGACTGTGCCAATCCACCCAGCATAGGCGTCGATGACACCGCTACCGACTGCAATACCACTGGGGAGTCCCAGGTCTGCAGCAGCCTTTTCGCACAAATGGCCAACGAGCTCTCCCGCGCTAAGATATTCACCATTCTGGTTTAAGGGTATGGGTTAGCCTTGGCTAGGAAAATCATAACAAATAAAATCATAACAAATCACGAAAAGAAAAGGCTCACCACCCCGTTGACTCCTCCCATGCGCTTGTAATTCTCAGTAACGAGATCCTCCAAACCGATTTCGGTAAGGAAATCGTCCTGCCAACCTTTGACGCTGCCGTCGACACCTACAGGTACGAAGCCTTGCTTGCACACAACGCTGCAATAGCTGCGTTTCTCATTTCCGGTGGCGATGTGGGTGAGGGCATCAGCAAGATCGTAGAATTTGCATTTCTCGAACAGCTCTTTGGGCATGTGGTTTTTCAGCCACAGTACCTTTGGGATTTCCATCTCGATGGACATCTTCCCACCAACGTAGCGGAGCAGGTTGTGGTTTGTAGCATTGATCTTTTCGGTTTCCTCGACAGGGCGGTGGTCCAACCAGAGAATGACGTTACGATCAGTGTCAAAATTGGGACCGGTTACAGAGACAGGCTCATCGGTCTCGGTGGAGAAGAGAGTCAATGAGCAAGTGGCATCGAAGCCAATGCCCCGGATCCACTCAGGGTTGACATTATGCTGGCTGATAGCTCTCTGGACCGAGATACATATGCATCGCCAGATATCGGCGGTCGATTGTTCCTAGTGGGAGAAGGCTGTCAGAATAAGCCGGAGTAATAAGACACTATAACCTACATAGTAACCTTGCTCAGGCTGCCACAGACCAATATTTTCCGACGCCAGACCGACAATATCGCCCTTGTCGTCGATAATACAAGCGCGAGCGCTCCCGGTGCCGACGTCTATTCCAATGTAGTAATCCATTTGAACCTGTATGCTTTCTCGCTCGTCCATAGACGCTTGTCGCGAGGTCTGCCTCGACGGGCGACGGAAGGGAAGCGAAGTCATGGCTGCTGGCACAGTCACGGATCACAGGTCACAGGTGTCACAGTCCACGTAAGAGTAGCAACACAGATACGTGCTCTTTTTGAGTTGATTGGTACACAAAACCGACTGCAGTGGTCGAGAAGTCAATTGAGCAGGGATGAACGGCTGATCAAACTAGGTTATGCCGCGATGCTGATATTTGTAGGAGGACCTTGGCATCATCAGAAAGAATGACGAGAGACAATGAATGTGAGAGAGAGAAGGAAAGGAAGGGAGAAAAAAAAGAAGGGCTTTATTCTGTCTGATGCGGTGAAGTAATGGTAGGACGTAGTTAGCGGGCTGTCGATCCCCGCTTCTCACTTAGTATTTTCCCCCCAAATTCCCCAACGTCATCGGCTAGCGCGGCCCCTGTCTCGAGCAGCTCCCAGTATTCACTACGTATTATTATTCTAAATCTAAATTCTATTATGTCGAGCTGGAGAAGCTGGCCGATACGAGAATTCAAGATGCAATTGGTTATAACTGACCACAGACTCCAGTGCTGTGCAGCGACATCGGTGTCTCGATCTGTCCACTTATGCCGTCAGACAGGATTCGCTTATCAGGTCATTACACATTAGGTTACGAACTAATGAGCCCGTACATAGTTGCTGTATTAGTGTTACATGCCAAAAACCCAATGGTATTTATTAATGGGCTCTGGTCTAGACTTTGACGTGGCGGGCACTGAGCACTGTATACGATAGTATCAGCGGTATAGGTTCGTGTCGAGAGGCTATGAACTGCCTCGTGTTCCTGAATTAAAACCGTTCAATCAGATCGTAAACTCCAGATTTATTGCATTTTAATTAATTAGTTACAGATCGCATCGCAAATCATATCAACCAGCACATATCGCCGCTATGCGCGTTTCCGGTTAGCCCGTGCCGGAGCTTCACCCAACGTCAGCATTCTTGATTTATGCGGAGAAAGAAAGAAATCTAGAAGAAGAAGCAAACCACCACCACTCACGAAGCAAAATGCGCATATTCGCCGCGTTACCCTCTGTCTCTATTTTCCTCCAGATTGGTGCTGTCCTTTGCCAGTCGTCGGGCAGCTTGCCGTCCTCCGCCGATATCCTTTACTGGCCCATCGCCTCCTCGTCGCAGCCCTCGCTTCTCGCCAAGGTCGAGTACGATTCCAAAACTCTCGAGACCAACGTCCTATCATACACCCCTCCTGTCGCAGACAACAACGATGACAAAAATGGTCAACAACAAGACTTAGTTCGCGTGGGCTTCTTCGTCGACACGCCCGCCAGTCCCAAACAATGGGTCGGAAGTTTGATTTCTCGCTCGGCATTGACAACACAGCAGCGCCAGAAGCTGCACTTGTATCTTGGTCCCACGAGCGAGCAGCCATACCATGTCTCGCTTTCGCCTCATTTTAATCAGTCCACCGACGCTCTCGATGTTGATCTTGTTTTCTCCAAACCGGGTCCGCAGCCGGAACTGAATAAGCCTGTTGTGGTTAACCCGGATGGAACCAACCCCGAGGTGGTTGAGAAGACTCTCTTCCAAAAGTAAGGACATTCCCAAAGATATCTGCTTGTTTGCAAGCCAGGATCGTGCTAACATTATGTTTCTAGGTACTGGTGGGTGTTCTTGTTGGTAACCTTTTTGGCCATGTCCGGGGGAGGCGGCGAAGGAGGACAACAATAGTTCGATTCACGAAGATAATAGACAAATGCATATTGACGTTAATTACAATAACCATAACTACAGCTACATGCTCGAAATATCTAAAATGCTTGTGGTATATACAAAAATCAGTAAGAAAATGACTCTGGCTTTAAGGAACTTGCATCTCCAAGGTGAGTCGCCGGCCCTTGCCCTGTGGTCTCAAGTCCAATATCACCAGCCCCTTATCCGTCAATGCCATGATGATGTCCTCGTTTTCAGTAAATATGATTTTGAAACAAACCGCGTCCAAACGGAACACTGCAGGGCGCAATTCCACCATCCCATCGGCGGAGGAGGAGGACCACCAGCTGCGCGGGTAATAAGTATTACTTCTAAAACCCTTTTCAGTCAGCTCCGTTGGGTTTAGAGCCCAGACATATACGACGTCCCAGTTGGAAACGGCAATGCGTGTGCCTTGTGGTGAAGTGACGGGACTGCAATCTATTGTGCTCATCGATGGTTTTTGGTATCCCCAAAGGCGAGCAACTGGGACCCAAGTATCCTCAAACAATCTATCCCATTCTGGTTCAAAGGGGATTCCACAGGTTGTATATTGAAATTCATCTCGGTTTTTTAGCAGACATGCTACTGACCAGTGTCCAGAAGGGTGGGTTGCCGTGCCAAAGGAGAGGTACTGGTGATCGCAATCACGCCCTTGTATTTCGTGCCTCCTGAAGAATGGAGGACTCACGGCGAAAGGCATGTCAAATGACTGCACCTCACTGAGGTTCTCAAGAGGACGAGAAATCCCTGAGTCGTGGACGGAGAAGTTTTGGGAATAATCGAATAGTGTGGAGCCTTTATAGGAATAAAACGCTTGAGCATCGTTTAATTTGATCCCTTTTACCGGCCCAAATCTCCACAATGGCTTTCGTTCAAATTTGGCCCAAGAGGCACGGTTCTGGTTTGTCGCCGGCCGGTGGCCATTCTCATCGACGACTATTTTCTCGCTATATCTCAGATCTGCTGCTCATGTCAGCCCAGGGGCGAGAGATTAAACGGCATATCGGGACTACGGACAACGGAGACCATCCTGCTTATCGACGACTTCGGCGTCATCATCCCAAGCGCAGTAGAATATGACCTCATGCTGCCAGTCGTGAAAAAGATATTGCCACGATATAGCAAATTTTATTTGGGATTTGTTCGTACACGCAAAGGCCTGTGGTTGAAAATCGGCCCTCTCATACAATCTGCACACACTGCGAGGAGAATCCTTTGTCAAAGGGATATGGAAAAAATAGTAATAAAAAGTATCATCGCTGTACTGCCGCATTTGCTCAACAAAGACATGGCCGAGATCTTTTTTCTCCTTTATCATTTGGCCACGCACTAGCACGGCCAAGGAATTCTCGCTTGCGAATGTGGTCTTGACAATAGTCCCCGGGCATTCTTCTGGCGTCGGGGGAGAACAATCGAGGGACCGTTCGAGGGATATAGCCCCGTTTGAGTTTACATATACCAGATGAACCCGTGGGTCCTCTTTGAACACCAGTGCAAGAACTGCAAATTCCCCTATGCGGCCTATAGATGAAGCCTCAACGTCATGTTTCTTGCCATTGAAGGCACAAGTCGTCCGATCTGCGTAGAAGTTTGCATTGAGCAGCAATGCCGCGACACGTCTTTGTAGCAACGTAAAGAGTTCTAGTGTAGAACGACAGGCCACACCATGCTTCACGCCGGGGGTTCGTTGTAGATGGGCCAGGACAAGATCGCGTGAGTCTGAGGCAATGGTATACAGAGACTTACAGCATGTAGCCGCCTGTATGTATGCCGAGGGGCTTGTATACCCCAGTATGATCTGAATCAGCTCTGTTGGTAAATCGAGTAGCATTGCGTCTTGATGTTGTCCTAGGCGTTTAAGAGAGGATGCATCACTTGGGAGAGCTCATGTTTGTTTTGGCAAGCACCTCGGGAAAAGACTGGTTCGTCGACGGGTGTTTGTTATTTCCCAGCTAACTTACTCAGCCACAAACTGTCGTACTCAACAGGTTACTTTAATCTATGAAGACCTTCAGGGGTGAAGACATGAGAACTCGTTGCGGTGTGTAAGGAAGAATTGATGAGCCGCTGCCGTTGGACTAGGCAACGCTATGGGACCCGCCCTAATACAATCATACAACAGCCTAAATAACTAATTAGTTAATTAACTAGTTAATTATTATGTTCATTTCCGATAATTGGATATAATTGACATCAGATAAAAAATAAGACCTTTAAAACAAAAAATAAAATTCATCAGTCGTCAACGGTCCAGGCTTGTTTCAATGCAATAATAACAAGTATATCAACCCATCCAATTAGACATGCAAACCAATATCTAGAATGCAACATCGCCAGAACGAGTAAGAATCGAGCTATGTACTTCAAATGTTTCATAAAAGGGTATCCTCTACATACGCGCCGTATTACGTATCCGCTAAATGCTGTCATGAGTCCCCGGTAGCTCCAGTCCGTGCAACCATCCATTCTAAAACGCTCTCGTAGCATAAGACAAACTGGCTAAGGTTCTGTATCATACTTGGACGCTGCGTCCGGAAATCCTCGACGGTTTTGGCGATAAGATCGACAGAATCGTCTGGTGGGTTCTGTTGCTGTCGTTGTTGTTTCAGCGCGTCCAACACGCTGTCGACTGTGCAAAACGTGCCGGTGCGTCCACATCCAGCGCTGCAATGTACCAGCACAGGTCGCTGCCCAGGAGGTTCAGCGTCATCAGTATTCAGGCTCAAACCGCTATTCTTTCTTGTAATTTTGTTGCATTGCTCGACCAGTTTGAGAAGATGAGTTGGCTGCGACGTCGTTCCAAAATCTGGCCAGTATGAGTACTGAAGCTGGGTAATCTCTCGTATCGGTTGAAAGGGATACGAAGAGTGCAAGAGGGTGAAATGCCGAACCCTGATAAAGGGAGACTCATCGCTTGTTAGGCGTGTCTCTTCTGTAGCTTCCCTCGAACCGGGGGGTGGACTGGGCTCCAATGAGTCGTCTCGTGAGCCGGTAGGACTTCCATTACTTTTTGAATCCATGTACACGCGCTTTTCGCCCAGCTCCTTGACTTTAAAAGGGCCGTAGTCTCCCGGCTTCCAGTAGGGATGGCATTTGATTTGTCCTCGTTCTACTTCTGCTGTCAGAGCCACGACGACTCGAACATTTTGTTCCCAAATGGTACGCCAGAAGTCCTAGACAGGGTTAGTAAGTTGAAACAATAAAAGAAAAGAAAACCTTACCTCGAATGTTGCTGGAACAGGCGCCTGAGTCGCAATGTAACGTTTATTGGAGAGCTCAGCTTTCACATGGCTTGCATTAATGTAATCGCAATCGCCTGGATGAACATCTTGAAGCCGAACTCGGGAGTGCTCAAAAGGATAGATGTCGTTGTATCGATTCTTAGAGCCTTTTTCAATTCCAGCCACACGGAATCTGGTTGAGGATTGATCGTCGTAGTTGGCACTCGAGGCCAATGCCTCTTGCATACGGTGTAATTCCCGTTCTTCTATCTTAAGGAACTTTTGTGCTACTTCGTGCCCTTTATCTTCAGAAGCCGACGCTTTGCGTAGCCACAGTGGCAATGATTTGGATCCCGCAGGTGTTAGGGTATCTGGAAGTTTGACAGCTATCTGACCGACACCGCCAACCAAGTCCATGTTCTGACGAATATTACTGAAGAAAGGGTTGATTGCTGACATATTCGGCAATGAGCAGCCACCAGCTACTGGTGCGACTGATGGTAGGCTTAAACTCATCGACCGAGGTTGTTTGGCTGAAGTTGTGCCTTTGTTTTGTCGTTGCTCTCGGACAAGATGTGGGAAGTGTTTGGCAAAGTTCACAAACCCTCCACGTAAGATGCGGGCGTCACCGTGCCAGCCTTCTAATCTAAATTTCTTCAAAACGTTAATGAGTGGCATGGTGTCTCGTGGATTGTCGGTGCTTGAGTCGTAGACGATGATATAGGCACTGCTTTTCCACGTAGAGAATTTGCGTTTCTCCGACTCGCTGATAAAGGTGTCCATGAGCTTGTCGGTGTTGAAAGAAGGTCTCTTCAGAAGAGTGGTCGGGATACACAGATTTAACGAGTCAACAACGTTTGAGCGGGAAAATTGAGGGAATGGTCGAACGTCAAACAAAAGGGTCTTGTCAGAGGCTGTCTGAATTAGCTCAGCACACAGATCCGCTGAGATGAAGTTGGTGATATCCTGGCCCAGAGAGATCGGGAGAGTATCTGCCTGTCTTGAGTCCTCGATGGATGAGGCATGAGGCGATTCTGCCGCTAAGGACAAGTTGGATTTCCCCCGCAGGGATTTTCCAGATTGGCTGCTCGATTCAGAACTCAAATTAATAGTGTCTGGTGAATCTGTCCTTGGGAGGCCAAATGAAGATGTCTGGGTGCGAGTCTTTTTATGTGGTCCGGCCGAATCGTCGACAGCCATCTCGTTCTGCTCGTTCTGTTGCATGGCATTCCGCTGTGGACCATCTTTGCGGGCCAAAGAAAAGAAGCCATCTTCTGTTCGCATAGCATGGCCTGTGGAAGTATCCATATACGGCGCAGGCTGCTGAGGGGCGAGGTGCTGCTGGGTGCTATCTGCGGCGGCATGAGTAGTAGACCCGGCCAGCCGGAAGAGACGCAGCTGGGCGGGATTTGGCGAAACTGGTTGCGGCACAGGGCTAGGGAGCGACGATGACGCCTGGGTAAGGGCGTCCCAGTTCCTTTTCGTGTATGGGCCAGGCGCTGAGCCGGGCGGGTTGCTGGTGTTGTCGACAACAATGCCGAAATAGTTGGGGCTCGTGGTCGAGCCATCTACAGCGTATCCCGGGAAGAGAAAGGGCGACGGCACGGAGCCGCTGAAAGCAGACGACTGCATTGGAGGGCCAGCTGGAGTGTAGGAAATGTCGCCGTGCTGGGGAGGGCGAAATTCAGCGGCCCAAGGAGAGCCGGGCGACTGCCTCGACACCGTGGATCCTTGCATCGGGATATCAGAGGAGGTTGATGAGGGAGCGGTTCGTGAGATTATATTCGCAAGCACAGTGCCCACCATCCATCTTGCAGCTGGGGACTGCTAGCAGCGTTGAGACATGCTATCACGCATCTCAGGCCGAACGAATAGAAGAAAGAAGGTGTTGGACGTCTGGGGGGAAGGAGGAGAGGGGAGGGATTCTTGGGAATGGGGTTCTGGGCTGGTTGAACCACGGGTGGATGCAACCAGAGAATAGCGTGGCGGTGCCTGGGGGAGGGTAGATGGGACAGGCTGGGGGGGGAGGGGGCTCCTGATATCAGCGCAGGCTCATCGAGTGAAGCCTTTCAGTGAAGGTCGCAGCGAGCGAAGAGCCAAGTGGAGCCGGCGGCCGGAGAAACACGATGGCTGGATATGACGTTATCCCGCGCCAAAAAGGCCCGGCTGGAACAGGCAGACAGGCGCGGCCGGTGGCGATGGGGGTGACCGCATCGCCAAGGATCGCCGTGCCTAGACTTGCTGCTCTGCACTATGTATCCAACAGTGTTCGTACTTACGTATGTGTGTTTTTTATTTTATTTTATTTTTTTTGGATTTATATTATATACTCTGTACATACAACGACACATAGCCACCTGCGCTAACAGTATTATACACTAGTAACTACAGATATCCCAGGAAACACCGTATTCTATATATAGCCTTTCCCACGAAGATCACCCGTTGTTGTTACCATCTAGAACCGCCCATCGGGCTCGCCCTTGAATCGCTGTACACGCTTCTGCTCCCAGCTGTCGAGGTCCTTGGCCATAAGCCGCTGTCATCATCATCATCAGCATCATACCGTAAGTAAGCCTCGGATGATCGGTCACAAGACCGCAAAAAGACCCGGTCCAACTCACGTAGTATTCGTCTCGTTCGCTGCCAACCACGCGTCTTCGCGGGTTCCTCTTGATTCCCTCTTCTCCATCGGCGCCTTTAAGCCCAAGTTCCATTTCCTCATCCTTGCTCAGCTGGTGGACTTTGCGGTCATAGCGCTCGTACCGCAGGGCCGTGGCTGGCGTCAGGACAAACGACGCCGCGAGAATCACCGAGATGAATGGAAGCCCGAAGAGAAGAAACGGATGCCGGGTCAATTTGGATCGGTAGAGGGCGCCCAGTCGCTCTCCCAACGTGGATGACGCTGTGGGCGTGCGCCGGAAAGGCTTGGACTGAAAGGTTGGCATGTTGGTTTTATAACTCGCACAATTCCATCGATGCCGGTGACTGGGCAGTAATTGGCTTCTGGCCTGCTAGAAACCCGGGAGGGAAGCACGGCGTTATTGCCAGGTCATCGGAGTGCGCCGAATAGTAAGAATACGTATTGGTAGAAGATGATTATTGGATCCTTTCTTTGTTCTCCAAGCCAAGTATCCGGCGAATCGATGATCCGTGCGGCCGGGCGAGCTTCGCAGATCGCCGTTGGTGCCTGAGGCTGCCAACAATAAATACCTTCTTAATTCATTATTCCGACCGCGCAGTGGTCTCCTCCTCGTGGGTCGTCGCAGCAGCCAGTCGGTCCTTCTTGTCCTTCGTTCATTGATTGTTTCCCCTTTATAATCGCTCGCCGCGCTGGTGAGCCTCGCCCGACTGCAAAATTTCGCATCCACAACAATGGCGTCGAACGCGTTTTCAGGCTCGTTGTTTGGAGCGAGTGCCACTGGCCCATCGACAGCGCCACAGCAACCGACAAGCATATTCTCATCTACGAACCCTGCACCGTCCTCTGGCTTTTCTCTCCTAGGCCGTCAGACTCAGCAACAAGCGCCACAAGCTGCTGCAAGCCAGGCGCAACAACAACCCGCTCCCCAGCTTGCGCAGTCTTCTCAGGCCACCCAACCGGCTTATTTCAACAGCCTACTAGAGAGAGGGAAGAAGCGGTCCTTTGCTTCTTCTGCCACGCAGGATTCGGGGTTTGGAGAGCTTCCCAGTCTTCAATTAGGCCTTGATGATATTCGCAGGAAGGCAAGAGAGCTTGGGGCACCCGACGCCAAAAAACCCCAACATGGCGCTCGAGATCAAAAAGCGTGAGTGTGGAGATATGTTTTACGAACGTGGCCGGTGGTCTTCGATACTAACATGGCCCTGCCTATCGCAGACATTACCTACTTGCAGCCTCTGGGATATCACCAGGCCACGCTCTACGTGACTTGAGAGCTCTCGACTCGCAAACGGCGACATCTGCCTCCCTCAAACAAATGGATAGTTTCGACCCAGATAATGAAAAGTTCATGAGAGGTATTCAACAGCGTGGGCGCCAGGCCATGGTCGCCGAGAGCTTGGCCCGTGTTCACCACGATTTCGATGCTTTCCTAGAGGAGAAAGTCAACATGAACTGGGACGACCAGCGCCACAGGATCTTTCAGCATTTTGGCCTGTCATCAAAGGATAGTGACTTTGACAACCGGGGCTCGTTCGGCCGTACTACGCAAACAAGACCCGCAGCACCTTCGGCTACTCGGAGTGTCTTCGGACGTTCTGCTCTGGAGAAATCAGTGATTGGGCTGCCCGGAAATCCAATTGCAAGTTCGCAACTGTTTGCTGATCCCAATGAAAGAGGCGACTTAGTGTCACAGAGCCCAGATAACCGCTTTCTGAGAGAAAAGATGGGTATTTTCGGTGACAAGGTGCAGCGTTTGAACGAGGCCAGAATGGAAGATAGGCCTTATTCGATTCTTCATGAATTCGGAGAAGTTGAAAGTCACGCCGGTGGCGACGTAAGTTCATGCACACCGACCAAAGCTTCAACAGACTAACAAAACTAGGTACCACGTCAATTGACGGAAGCTTACCATGCCTTGATATCAATCACTGGAGAAGTGCGCAATGTATCTAGCTTTGCTGATGCAGGAGCCTTGAAGGAGAGGCGCTTTGCCAACGATTACCTGAACGAGACCTCCACTTCCAAGGACGCCATAGCCCTGAGAAAGAGAATCATTGAAGGGTCGAGGGTTTTCTTGGAACAAGCATTCTACTCTGAAGTTGAGGCCGCAATAGCAAAGAACCCACGGGAAGCGCAAATTGGAGGAATTCCGTCTACCATCAACAGAATCCGCGCTTATATTCGCCTTCGTGCCGCCCGGAAAGATCTTGCTCCAGACGGAACAGAGCTCCAGATTGTTGGTGACGACTACTGTTGGATATTGATATTTTTCCTTCTTCGCAGCGGATTTGTGACCGAAGCGGCCGAATATGTCAGTTCAGATCCGGGTTTCAGATCGCTCGACCACAAATTTGTCACCTACATGACGACCTATGCTCAGAATAGGAGGCTACCCCGAGACCTGCAGCAAAAGATCAACGGAGAATATCAACAGCGCTTGCGCAATGCCCCAGAGAACACAGTCGATCCATATCGTATGGCATGTTACAAGATAATCGGTCGCTGTGATCTCAGCCGCAGAAGACTAGACGGCGTTGGCCAAGGTGTGGAGGATTGGATGTGGCTGCAGTTCACTCTTGCAAGAGAAGATGATCGTGTTGAAGAAATTGCCGGAGACTTCTTCGGCCTTGAAGATATCCAAACTGATATTTCAGAGATTGGCCAACGAGTCTTTGCCAAGGGATCAGATACTCCGGGCGGCTATGGAACTTTTTTCCTCTTGCAGATTCTGGGTGGGATGTTCGAGAATGCAGTTTCGTATCTTGGATCCCATGCTCCGGTTAGCGCCGTGCACTTCGCCATTGCCCTGGACTATTACGGTCTTTTGCGCGTTTCCGACTTTTACACAGCCGGCGAAGAGATTCGTAAGTGGTTCTAAAATTCATGACAGGATTAGTTACTGACTTGTTTGAAAGTGTCTTTCACTACGCAACAATTCCCTCAGATTAATTTCGCACACCTGATCACGCAGTACACTCGCGAATTCCGAACAGGAAACGTCGAAGCTGCGATTGACTACTTTGCACTCATTTGTCTAAATGCAGATCTCCCCGGGTCCCTTGGCAATTCACAGGCTTCTGTATGCCATGAGGCACTACGAGAATTCATTCTCGAAACTAGAGACTTTGCGAAACTCCTTGGTGACATTCGCGCAGATGGCGTGAGAATCAAGGGGGCTATCGAACGACGCCTAAAACTCATTAAGCTCGTCGACCAGGAGGAATTCCTCCGGACCATCACAGTACAGGCTGCAGCAGTGGCAGACGACAAGGGTTTGGTGGCCGATGCCGTGCTTTTATACCATCTTGCAGAGGACTACGACCACGTCATTGACATAATCAACCGTGCCTTGTCAGAAACCGTTGCGCTGGACCTGGGCCAGTCGGTATCTGACTTCCAACCATTGAAGCCCAGAGTGTCCCAGGGAGGAGATGCAGCTGCTTCAGCACCTGGAAGCAGTCTCAGTCTCACTACGGTCGACAACCCAGTGATTTTGGCGAAGAACATGATTAGCCTCTACAACAGCAATGCACTTTACTACCAGAAAATCCGCCAAGTCAACCGTGATGGATGTGGAATTTTGTTGCGCATGATGGAAGCCAAGGCTCTTGTCGAAGCCGGAAGCTGGGCACCAGCATTAGACGTAAGCTTAGCCTTTTTTTTTTCTCTCTCTCTTTCGTTCTTGTTGTATGTCAATCTAACACCATGTTTCAAGGCAATCCACGCCCTGCAAATCCTCCCCTTACGCGCCAAGGGCTCTGTGCCGTATATCCGCAACGCAACTCAGGCCTTTGCAGGTCTTCCTGGCGTCATCTCTCGCAACATTGGCCATTTGATCATCTGGAGCATAACGTGCATCGGCCGCGAGCGCGAGCGGCTCAACTCGGGCGCGTACGAGAACGCGATTCGGCAGAGTCTGGCGGAGGATTTGCTGGTTATGGCCAAAGATCTCATGCTGTTTTCGGGTATGATCAGGTATAAACTGCAGCCACGTGTGTATGAGACTCTGGCTCGGGCGGGAGCCGAGATTGGGGCGTTTTAAAGAGAGAAGAAAAAAGATCATTCTTGCGAAGATGTCTGTGGGGAGGGGGAGGGAGAGGGAAACGTAGGTGTATGTAATTTAAAATCGTCACATGTAGCTTTTGACCGTCGGCTTGATGTGTGCACGATCAAGTACGATTTAGAAAAAGATCTACACTTATTCACAATTGATATTTTAGTATCTGTGCATCAATTAGCAATCACAGGCCAATCTAAGTGAAAAGAGGCAGTGTTTCAATTTAATATTTAGATTCAATTATATTCAAAAAAGGCAGGGAAGAACGCCGAGACCTTATGCAAAAGAAGATCACTAGACACAAACAATAAAAACCAGCAACAGCAAAAAGCACAATAATGGCAGGAACATAACTGATCAAGCATAAAGGCAGCAAAATAGTTATGTATTGTGCATATATACAGCCTCAACTCAGATCCTAATCTACGCTGAAGCGGGATAGGCGGCACCACGAGTACCTCGCCCGACTGTGTAGAAATTTTCCGAGCCAGCGAGCGCTAACGTGTCGAAACGGTCGATACCCATGATTTCTAGATCATTGTAGCCGGATAGGTAAAAGCCAATGACGACGACCAGGTAGGTAAGGACAAGAATAGAGCCCTTGAAGTAATTACTCTTACCCTCGCCGTACATGTATGACAGAAGGAAGACGCAGAGAATCACAGTGACCATGTCCCATTGAGGAAAGATGAGACTATTCCACATGTTAGTTTTTCAGAATCAAAGTTGATAGCAGTGTACTCACTTGAAAGAATGGCTGCTGAGGTCGGCAGGGTCGACAAAGTGGGCATTTATAGCACTGTATAGAACCAAGGCGGGAATTTGTAGCAGACAGACTTGCAGAGCATATGCAGAACCGATTTCCATCGAAAGAGCAATGTTTCCATTCATAGCAAAAGAAATGGCATTCTGTTCAAATGTTAGCAAATGGCCGGGCAACTTCAACACTGTAGGGAGGGCGGAATACCAGAAATTCCGTTGTATTTGGAACCAATGCAAACAACGTAATTCCAAGAAATTTCTCATCAATGTCTACATTGTCCAGCACAACGTCCACCGTGTTCACGAGCATTTCGGCTATGACTGCGTAAAGTAACGTGGCCACGAGAAGAATGACCGAACTTTTCAGTTTGCTCCAGTTTGGAGCATCGTGGCCACCACTGGCATGTGTAGCATCCACTGGAACGCCAATATCCTCTTGTAACTCAACAGTTTGTGCTGGCCTAGCCGCTGGTTTCGATGCGTCGGCTCGGACGGTTCCCTGCGGGTTCACAGGTGCTTTTCGGTAAGACCGCGAAGAGTCGCGAGCAGCTACTGCTGCAGCAGTTGCGGCAACCTCAGCCACCTGGCGAGCGAGGCTTTCATTCTCTTCTTCTGTAAGTCCGCTAAGATGCAACCGATGATCCTTGGAAGAATCCTGCAGCGGAGGTACTACGTAAGGAGACACTCCATCAGGGGCAACACTGACCTCGGCCGGATCGCCAAGTCCAACTTGTTGCAAAGAATGCCCTAAAATCCGTTTGTACAGTTGGGAGTCACGAATGCTATTCCGGTGAAGATCACCGCCAATAGCGCTTGGACCATTCAGCAAATTGGCTGGCCTTGAGTCTTGTATAAAACCGTCATTCGGGTGTGCTTTCTTCTCTTCTGCGTCGGTTGTCCAGATGACAGCTGCATGAGTTCTGAGAGTGAACCAGAGACCAATGACGTATGACAAGAACAAGAAGACTGCTGCAAACCAACAGAAAGGCTGGACTGCCTTTTGGAAAAAGCTGTCATTTACCGCGGCCACTTGAGAGAAATAGCATCGACGGCAATCACGATCTCCGGCCGTGTAAACACATGACTTGCAGACCAATTCATGCTAGCAAAATCTGTCAACTGATCTATTTTTTGAGACTTATCACGGAGTTTGTACTTACACTGCCGTATATCTGGTAGAATAGCGTCGGACCAAAGGCGGCGATGACTGCAAACAACAACATCGTAGACGTTACGCCCGCTGATTTGACATTGAACCTCTGCGTTTTTCGTTTGATTGCCCCAAAACACATGGATAGCCCCGGAAGAAACAAAACACCTGCAAAGATACTTCCGATCAGACTACCCTCAACCAACTGTGCTTTCCCTTCGCCGAGAGCTACGCAGTAAAGATACACCTCAACAACTGTCGAGAAAAAGGCGTTAATGGCAGCACCCAAGCCCATGGACGACTGAGCTGAAATAGATGCCACTGCCTGGCCGATGAAGTAGGCCAAGGGAATGATCGAGAACAGGGCAAGAGTGAAAATCAATCCTGGATGTGTGATCCAAGACTTGATCCCGAGGGCGACATCTAAAACCCAGTAGTCAAAGATGGCGAAGGCGACGATACTCAGAAGATTGATAAAGAAGATGTTGGTTCCATCGATCGTGTATTTCCAGTAACGGGTGCCGGCAGCACGATAGGTGCAAAGGAGAATTGACGAGGAAGGACCTGAAGGCGGGCGGGTGTATGTAGTGTCCGAGTGAAAAGACAAAGCCAAGGGATGGCGACGAAGATGGTCTACGAGGATGTTCATGACTCGGCCCATCGGTATCCAAAATACAAGCAGCCAGCAGACCAGGGAAACCAACAGCATCAACGGACCAGTGAAAAAATAGAACCAAGCATAGAAAACAACCCTGGGCAAGCTCCATTCTCCCCGACCAAATAGTCGTCGCTTTGGCTTGGAACCGTTACTGTCGCGGCCAAAGCCTCTCCCAGTTCGCCCGAGGAGACTGTCATGTTCACTGAAGCTCGAATCAATGCTGTTTCTTCGACGACCAACAAGCGATCTGGTGTTTAGAGGACCGAAGAAGAGTCTTCCGTGTTCTAAATCACCGCTCTGCCACTGCTCATACTCACTAATACTCCGCCCCTCGCCTTCATCTTCTTCAGAATAATGCTCGTTGCTTTCGAGTCTGACGAAAGACCCAAATGGATAGAAGAGATAGCGAGACAAGCCCAGAAAGACCTTGCCATAATCCCCAGCTTGTGGGGAAAATAAGAAGCAAAGGAAACAAGCGATGGCTCCTAACATGGCAGCAGCTGCAAGCCACCAACCGAAAATAAAAGTCCACATCAAGTTGACAAAAAAGAGGATATTGCTCACACGGCCACCCGGTGAAGAGTGAATATCTCCTTCCGCTGTTTTTTCGACCGATCGGTTTTTCTTGTACAGCGCAGGTTTCCAGATTCTGATACCAAACGGATGAGTTTCGTTGATTGCTTCTTGACGGTCTCGCAACGTGAAACTTTCGGCATCACTGGTGGCATCCTCATCGTCGTTGTCGTCATTGTCCTGTGAACCCGTCTCAGGCAAAGAGCTTGGCCCAGCTTCGGGGAGCGCAAAAGTATCATCGTCGTTTTGTGAGCTTGAGTTCCGGGAAAGCGACGAAGGCGGTACATTTGTTCTCCTCCTCAAGGTTGAATTCTTCCCAGTCATAGGCTTGATCCTCGGAGAAGGTTGGGGAGGGTTACTGGCTTGTTGCAAAGCATTGTCCTGCTCAACTTCGTATGGGTCGTCGTCCACAGAGAATTCCTGGCCACGATAAGGGGTCGGCCGTTTCGAGGACATGCGTCGAATAGCGGCTGGTTTTCTGGTTTTGTCGGACTGGCTACCACTGGGAGCAAGGCGCGCATTCTGGAAGTTATCAGATTGACTTAGCGAAAGGTCCTCCTGCGACTGTGTCGGGGTTTGGTCAGGGCTATTAATAGTTCCTGTAACGGCACAAACGTCAGCAGACAGCTCACGGTTTGCAAAAATCCTAGAAAGGGCGAAAAGGGTGGTGAAGGAGGGAATCGTGGGAACTACCGTAACCAGTTCCAACCGCCCGAGCGCGTCGCCCTGTAACCTCAGGGGGCACCTCCTCGTCCGTTTCGATAATGGGGGAAAACGACGACGCCTCGGGGTCAGGTACTAGATTTTCCTGAGACCGGGAGGCCCAGGGTTTTCCTGGATTATCCGCCATCGCAGCCCCTTTCTCTATGCACACAGGTCGGGGTGGTGTAGGTTCGCTCTCCCTTCAGCTGCGAGGCTCCCTACCCTGTGTATGCGTCCTCAAGACTGCGTCGTGATTTGCTGTTGCTTTTTAATGAGGTTTGTCTCCATTAAATATAAGCTAGCCGTGGTTTGGTGGACATTATGATCCCTCACAATCCTAGAGGGAGGAGGTTCGAGGATGACAAGCACGGCGGGCAGCCAAGGCAGGTTACGTCTTATCGCTGCTCCTCTCTCCTCTCCGGAGGCATGTGCATGTCTCACGCGACGTGCCCCATGTAGCGTCAAGACTTCCATGCAGATTCATGAGTCGCGTAATTACGAGTAATAGAAGCGCAATTATATCTTTTTGCCGGCTTTACAACAACGTACAGAGCAGTTAGTTGCTTATGTTGGATTTCTACGAGAACTTCAAATGCATGGCCTTCGGCGCATTAGACATAGCTATTAGCTGCGCTGTTAATTTCCCTTGAACACAGCCATATAAACTAGCGCAATATGGATCTTTGTGAGCATGCAAGCCATCGACATAAGACGGTATTATTAATAGTGGCAGCCTGACAGGACAAAGATGCGATGCAAATGCAGAGCAGCAAAAGCATGTACATGACTTATGTAAGCAAACTCGAGTGGGGTCGCCGTGAGCCCAGCCACAGTGTGGCTAGTGTGCTGAGGCTGGAGCTGCTCCATCGAAGCTCATCGACGCCTCGTCATTCCGCGCGGCTCACGCAGCAGCTGCCCATTCAACCGCCCCGTCTATCTCCATCCCCGCAAGGATATTTTGATATTTTCTTTCCTGCGGCTTTATTCTGCGCTTGATTTGGACAGGTACACGGTGGTTTCTTGCACGTCTGCCTGATTCCCTTGTGACGACAGGAAAGGGCGTCCGTCTTCCTCATCTTCCATCCTCCTTCACTCGTCCATCCATCCATCCATTCATCATGGCGCTAGACAACTACTTTCACAACAAAATCGAGAGCATGAAGCTCGAGATTATTCAGGGCCAGGCTGTGTTGAGGCGACTAGAGGCTCAGCGCAACGACTACAACTCCAGAGTTCGCTTGTTGAGAGAAGAGCTCGGGCTCCTCCAACAGCCGGGATCTTATGTCGGCGAGGTCGTCAAAGTGATGGGAACAAAAAAGGTTCTTGTCAAAGTCCATCCTGAGGGGAAATATGGTAGGCTTTTTTGATTTTTGATGAGGACGTTTACGATGAGACAGACCATGCTGACTCGTGTTTGCTTGTTTCAGTCGTCGACATCGCCGACAGTGTGGACATCGCAAAGTTGACTGTAGGAAAACGAGTTTCCCTTCTGTCGGATACCTACAAATTGGAAAAGATGCTGCCGTCGTCTGTTGATCCGCTTGTTTCTCTAATGATGGTCGAGAAGGTTCCCGACAGTACTTATGACATGATCGGTGGACTCGACCAGCAGATCAAGGAAATCAAAGAAGTCATCGAACTTGGATTGAAGCACCCAGAGCTCTTCGAATCTCTGGGTATTGCCCAGCCCAAGGGAGTGCTGCTCTACGGTCCCCCGGGGACAGGAAAAACATTGTTGGCTCGAGCAGTTGCCCACCATGCGGACTGCAAGTTCATTCGTGTTAGCGGTTCCGAGCTCGTACAAAAGTATATCGGCGAGGGTAGCCGAATGGTGCGTGAATTGTTCGTGATGGCGAGAGAGCATGCTCCTAGCATTATCTTCATGGACGAAATCGACAGCATTGGATCAAGTCGAGTGGAGGGCAGCAGCGGAGGAGACTCGGAGGTGCAGCGAACCATGCTGGAGCTGCTTAACCAGCTGGATGGGTTCGAGCCTACTAAGAACATCAAAGTCATCATGGCCACGAATCGGCTGGACATTCTCGACCCAGCTCTGTTACGACCTGGGCGTATTGACCGAAAGATTGAATTCCCGCCACCAACGTACGTTTGAATATCTATATTATCATTTGATACTGTTTGACTAACCTTGCTTTTAGGGTGGAGGCTCGAGCGGATATTCTACGCATTCACTCGCGCTCTATGAACCTGACGCGTGGAATCAACCTGACCAAGATTGCGGAGAAGATGAACGGGTGCTCCGGAGCTGAGCTGAAGGGTGTCTGTACAGAGGCTGGCATGTACGCTCTCCGGGAGCGGCGAGTCCATGTGACGCAGGAGGATTTTGATCTGGCGACGGCCAAGATTCTCAACAAGCACGATGACAAGGAAGTCAGTCTGGGCAAGGTGTGGAAGTAGACGTGCCATTCTCGCAAGACTACAAGTTCGATTACCGGGCATTAGTGCAGAAGGCGATTTAATGTGCACATGTAATCTTAGTTGGAATATAAGTCAGTCGATGATTCAGCGCTGCATTTGCAGTTTTTGAGTAATTTCTGTTTCGGAGACGGTAGCTTGGTTTCCCATCGCGTACTAAACATATGTGGGCTACGACTAGCATCCAGATGTCTCTGACAGAGAGCTTGCAATTCTGCTCCTCGTAGCGAGGATAAGGAATAATGGGAGACCCTACATGTGCCGCGAAAATATATGCCGGACCATATACTGCCGCTCATGAACTATTAATAATATTCATACCTGACCCAGAGAATGAAACAGCGAAGCAACCCATGAAGGAAACAGAACAATATGAGAAAGTATGGCAAAAATAAAACCACTGGCATGGCTGCTCAGTTGCTTAGTCGAAATTAATATCTAGGGGATAATGGTATTAATTAATATCTATCAACGGTATCATGGCGGACTGTCAAAAATTGTTTGCTTGCGGAGGCCTCGGGGGAGGTCAGCACCGAGCTTGACGGCGCCACTGGAGGCATGTCCGCTTATTATTATTAAGTTAACTTTTTTTTTAAATACCGGAGCGTGGAGGTCCGTCCGGAAGAAGTCCGATAATAGCATTCTCTGGAAAATTGAAAATTCGAAAATCCCAGAAAAAAAAAATAATATAATGAAATAAAATAAAATAATCATTAATGCCAAGACATGGTTATCTGGACTGAATATTGGCAAAATCGATAGATGCTACAACATGTCTGATAGTGCATTGCCCAGAAGTTAGAGCCGGCTCGTATCGGTATGATGAATGCAAGGATTAACGACACCGCCCCAAACTGCCAAGGAGTACTATCTATGTATACCAAGACTCCAAGACTCCCATCGTTGATGATTACAACGTATTGGCAGGATCCGGGGGGCTTTGGACAAACGCCAATTGATCACCTGCATACTCAATAATCAGCAATTAAATAAGAACAATAATAATCAGAGCGCACCGGTCATCGAGATGATAATAGAAATCCGGAGCATCGTTGCGTGCTCCGGCGGGCCGGTACGCGGGTAAATAAAAAGATTGAAAATGATAATTCAAATATTAATACGTAGCAAGATCGACAACCCATTTTTCCAAAGATAGCGAATAATATATTATCTATAAAAAAATAGCCAAAAAAAAAAGGGCTTGCGTGTTGGGCACGGGGCGCGTGACCTTTCAACAGCGGATGCGCGGGACGGGAAATCCACTCTCGAATCAGCCATTGCCACCTTTGCCCCCTGCTCTGCAGCCAGTGCTTGGCCGTGATAGCCGGAATGTGACTTTACTCTGGATGAAGTCTGTGGTCAGTGTGGAAGCGGCGTTTTGGGAGGGATGCGATTGTCATTTGATTTTGATTTACAAGAGTTCTGTGTAGACATATGCTTTGAGTCGAAAATGCTATATACCAATTATCATATCAGAGTAATTATTCCACTGCGCGGGCTATGTCCGTTCCATCGTGGCAGGCATGTTGTGTTTGGTGATCTCAGTCAGACTCGCAGATCAGTGTGGTAGATCGGATCATCAGACCGCCTCGTCGGGGCACTAGGTTGCAGGATGGGGCTACTGGCAGCTGGAGCACCTTTGCTCTGTACAACGGAGGACTCCGTACTGTCCAGGACTGAATGATATATGTGCTAATATTAGGTATTATTATTCAGTATCCTGAAATCATATATTCAAATGCAGATACTAAAGAAAGCCGAAATCGCAGGGTAAACACCAATTGAGTTTCGCACACGAATGCAGCGCATAAATCGGGCTTCGGACGAGTAATATTATGGTCCGTACGTCCTAGTTTCACAAGTACGACACACCTGCACAGCGCATCTTATGGTGTGCATTGCATTTGGGGTGTTGGTGATCACCATTCTTCTTGGCAGTTGGCAATTGCACAAACATGAGTACGGAGTATGTAACAGGAGGCCAGCCCCTGGCCTGACTGGCTCCACTTGCACGTTTTCCGATTAAACTCTTTTGGCTTCCCCGGACTTGCCCTTTCTGGCCGAGCCGCTCCACCAGGTCAGATTCGGACTGTTCACGCGCCCGTTTGATATTTTTGCTAAACACGTTTCAGCGCCGCCGGTGCCCTATCGAGCCCCTTCTGGCACCCCCACACACAACGTTATGCCTACTGTGGCCTAGCGCCATCTGGCCGTCCCGAATCGGCTTTTTGCTGCACAACGGGCCAGGCCCCGCTGCCCCCGCTGTTCCCACTTAGGCAAGGGCTTCTCTCGGCTGGCCGCCCCACGCCGCTGCCCAGTGGAGGCGCGCCTTGGCACCGCCCCGTAATCACCATTATTTTGTTGTCTTGGCTGCTTCCTACTTTTTGTCCCCTGCCTTCCCTTCTCATCTCGTCTCGTATCATCTTGGGTCATCCCATCTCGCTCCTCCCGCCATTATATATAAACTCTACCTATCGTCATTCGATATAGACTACGTCAATCGCCTAGAGTATCTGCGTGTTTCGCCACCGCCTCCACAAGCCACAGCACAGTATTGGGATACCGCCTGGTCACCGAAGAAAAACATATCCATTGGATTGTCAAACGCCCTGTATTTGCTTCCACCATGTCTGCAGCCGTCCAGGCTCCCACCATCGATCTCCTAGAAACCGAGCTAGCCAGAGCGAGATCAGCCCTACAGGAGGTCCCTGTGAATCCGCTACAGTACGCCACTCTCGGCGAGGATGTTACCGCCGGCGCTCTGGTAGCGTACAAGAACAATCTGATCGCCTACGACCACGACTTCTTCTCGGGAAACCAGCGGCTGACCCCCAAGGAACTGGGTCTGGTCACAGTTCAAGAGCTCGTTCCTACGCCGGTCGAGGAAAAGACACTTGAACTGCCAACCTCTCCTACTAGCCTCCTCGATATCCTCTCTAACAACGTAGTCCTGCACCACCTGGCTCCTTTACTCCCTATTTCGTCTCTCTTGTCGTTGGGATCAACGAGCAAGACAGCTCGCTTCTTTATTCACAATACCCCATATGTGTTTCGACATTTAGATCTGACCACATGCCGCGGAGCCACACTTCCCGAACCGGGCACCGTCCGACACCAGAGTGCCAATGATTCTCAAACTGAAGACGAGTTTTACTCTGCACCTCTGCGCGGAGTCTTTGACCGGCTCCAGAAACAATCAATTCTGCCCAGTGTGCGGACGCTGGTATTGGACGGCTTGCCTGTCCCAGCTAGTCTGATTGCTGATATTATTCTCACCGATCGATTCAACGTCAACATCCTCTCTATTCGCGAGTGTCTGCACCTCAATGAGCAGAAGCTGATGCAGACATTGTCATACGCTGTCCGTCCTAGCCGTCCCGCAGGAACGCCCAAAGTGAAAGGCATCTATCACTTTACTCCCAGGGAGTCCAAAGACGATTCGCGGTTGATCCAGCGAGCGTCGTCGCGTCGTGAATGGTGGAAATCTCGAACCAGTTCTCAATCGTCTCTAGCCTCAATGTCGAGCTCGGTTTCGGCTTCGTCAGACTCTGCTGATGATAATCTCAACGAGTGGTACAGGCCATCAGGACAATTACTACGACAACCCACAGAAGACGGTTGGGCCCAAGTTATCAAGAAGTGCGAAGGCATCATCGCCTTTGATGCAGTTCTATGCCGAGGCCTCAGACACAACTCCGAGCTTTACTCATCCACCAACACGAGCCAGCCCCGGCCAGAGGAAGGATTCCTTGCCCCGGCAATTGCGACCATCTCCCTAGGACCCCGTGGATGTGATGGCTGCCGTACATCACCTGAAGGACCTGCCATCTGGGGAGAATCACCAGAGCTCTGTTTCCCTTTGCTCAACCCCCTTCCTCTGCACGCGTCCAATGTGCTCGAAGCCAAGCGTCCCGTTCCGAAGAACGAGACGGCTGTCATGATTGCAAGCTGTGCAGAATGCATGAAAAACCGCTGGTGTCATTGTTGCAAGAAATGGTTTTGCTTTAGTTGCCTACCCAGCCCTGCCGAGGCTGTTACCCGTCTCAGCCCTCACCAAACCGTCGTGAGACGACGCAGTGGATCGCAAGCCGCACGAACTCCAGTTCCCAAGGTACGAATCGATAAGTTTCGGTTAGTGTTTAGCTATTGTTGCTAACTTTGATTTTCAGCTTGGACCGGGTGTCAGCAAGGACTGTTGGGAATGCGGGCCAACTGTAAGTTAACAGACAACCAGCATATCTCCATGCTGAATGCTAACCTTTTTTTTTTCCAGTGCGCCAGCTGCAAGGTGGACCGCCAACTTTCGTGCAGCACTTGCTTTGGCGAATACTGTTCCGAGCACAATGATGGTTGCTCCGCCACACAGGTATGTCCGAATCTCGAGTCAGCTAAAACAAAGTCTCTAATGTTTTACGTATAGTGTGACTGGTGCAATATGAGTTCGAGACGACATGGAAGACACATTTTCTAGACCTGAGAGATCTATCATTATCTCACTATATTTATTTTGTTTTTTGTTTTTCCTTTCTTTCTAGCGGCTGTGAATATTACACATTGGGTTCTTTTGGAAAGGTAGGCCTGGAGCCTTGAGACAAGTGTTACTAGGCAAGGGAGTTTGGATATAACGATATAGGAATTAGGGACTAAGCTCCGCTCATAATGACATTAATGTGATAATCTCATTTCCTTTCTATCGACGTTTCACTAGGGCATGCGTCTACTAACTTACAACGAGCTTCTTTTTCGGCCTACAATTGTATAACATGTTGACAACGATGATACCAATTATATAGCGTCATCTGACGTCTGGCAACTTAAAAGCTAGTACTACCAAGCTGCATTAGCGTAGGAATAGCTTACAATTCTTCGTGGAGTACGGACCGGACATTGGCAATTATCCAATGTACCGTCAGCCAATCAGGTTGCGACAAAAGCTGTCCAGTAGTGAAAAAACAATTTCATGTTGAAAATCATCCAAGATGTTGAAATTAAAATTTAAGAGTATGGAGTAATGTTTAATAAAGCCGGAAGTTCAGACGCTAACCTTGGATGCATAACAAAATTATGTGGGTGCGCGTCACATTACTCAGCCACACCAGATAAGATAAGGTATGTGGCGTCCTTGAGGCGGATTACTGATGCGGAGCACCTTCCAGAACATACAACGCCCCGCGCGTGTACCTATCTACATAATATACATCAACGCCTTTTGGCAGAGCCATACTAATTTCCTTTGCAATTACCATGCACATACTGAAGAGTGCCGTCTCGCATGAATCATCCCACCTTGTACACATACACAAATTTCAAAGCTCACAGCGATGGCAGGCCACGCGACACCACCAAGCGCCCTGAAATGGTCCTCCCAGCTGGCCGTCACTTCGCCCATTCGCACGCCAAAACTCCCAGGAGATAAAATCCTTTTACCGCAATCGGCGCTCGAGCAGCTCCTTGCTGCAGCTCCGGTGGCCGAAGAAGGAGCAGATCCCTTTGCATACAACACAACAACATCATCATCATCCACATTCGACCCGTTTAATCCGCATACTTTCGCCGCCGAGGCACAGGCGCGTGCGGCGGCTTCTGCTGGTTTAAGAGCCCGCCAACCACAGCTTCCTCATCCGCTTACGTTTCGTATCACGAATCCGAACACTGGTCGAGTCGTGTATGCTGGGATCAGGGAATTCTCGGCCGAGGAGGGCCAAGTTAGCCTCAGCAGTTTTCTGAGGCAGGCGCTTGGTTTAGAAGAGCCCGTGAATGGCCAAGATCATGACGGAGCAATGGACATCGATTCCAGCCCCGCGTCGGCAACTGTCACGGTGGATATACAGCAAATACCCAAAGGGACTTATGTGCGCCTACGTCCTCTGGAAGCCGGATACGAATCTGAAGACTGGAAGGCCCTATTGGAGCGTCATTTGCGAGAGAATTTCACAACACTGACGATCGGAGAGATCCTCACCATACCCCGAGGACGGAATCGATATTTCAAGTTTTTGATCGACAAGGCAGCTCCCGAAGGAAACGGTATTTGTATTGTCGACACTGACTTGGAAGTTGACATGGAGCCTTTAAACGAGGAACAAGCCCGCGAGACTCTGCGAAGGCGGACGGAGAAAGCTACTATCGACTCAAAGGCAAAGAAAGGTAGTTCTATTGGAGGGGTGATATCTAGCGAGCAGGACATCAGCGGACGTGTCGCGAGAGGAGAGTATGTGGACTACGAGTTACGGGACTGGAAATCACAAAAGGAAATCCAGTTGCAGCTAGAGGCTGCTGACGGAGCGGAGCTTGATATTTTCGTCAGTCCGTTCACACCGTATCAAAGATCGCGTCCAAGAAGCGATGAGCATGTTTTTGGCGACATGTCATCAAGCTCATTCAAAACCGTAAAGCTTGACCCGTCGACCCCAGAATTCGCAGACGCAGAGACATTGTATATTTCTGTACATTCGTTTTTCCCTCTCGGAGATGAAAGTGATACAAACACAGTGGATTATGTTTTGCGAATCTCCGAGATCTCATCTCAAGATTCGACTGACCAGTCCACTACCACATCAGAACATGACCCGGAAGAAACGCAGTGCAAGAATTGCCTTCAGTGGGTCCCGAAGCGAACGCTGTTTCTGCATGAGAATTTTTGTCTTCGAAATAACGTCTTTTGTCCGAAATGCCAAAATGTGTTTCAAAAATCCTCGAGTGAATGGCAGAATCATTGGCACTGTGAGCACGACGAGTCGTTTGGCAATGACGTACCTGGCAAGGAAAGACATGACTATGTCTTCCACAAGTCTCATATCTGCCCTAATTGTGACTATGAAGCTTCAAACTTGCCGTCGCTGGCACATCACCGCACGACCAGGTGCCCTTCCAAGTTGATACTCTGCCAGTTTTGCCATCTAGTTGTTCCTCAGCAATCGGATACAGATCCAGACATGAATGACCCAGAAGTTCTGCTGTCAGGGCTAGCACCACACGAGGTTGTTGACGGCGGCCGCACGACAGAGTGCCACTTGTGCAGCAAGATCATTCGGCTTCGCGAGATGAAAACACATCTTCGCCACCACGACCTGGAGCGCTTATCACGCCCGCCGCCGTCGATCTGCAAAAATGAAAACTGTGGACGAACAGTGAAACCTTCTACAAGCGCTCGCAGCTCTCTTCTCGGCCTATGCACTATATGCTTTGGTCCCCTTTACACAGACACACATGACCCTGAGGGCAAGGCTCTCAAACGACGGATCGAAAGACGGTATCTATCACAGATGCTAACCGGCTGTGGTAAATCATGGTGTCATAACGAATACTGCAAAACGGGCCATCCGCGCTCTTCACGATCTAATAACCCCAACCTACCGACTTCCTCGAAAGAGATCCTCCAAACCACAAAACCCCTGCTCGACGCTATCAATCTGACTTCAACCAACACCGCGCCATTCTATTTCTGCGCAGACGAAACGAGTCAACAGAGACGCCTGGTCGGCCAACTGATTGCGGCCGAGGGTCTTTATGATATCAGCTGGTGTCTTGCAGCTCTAGAGGCCGCTGGCGGTGATCTGGACAAGGCAAGAGATTGGTTAAACGGATGGGCACCAAAGAAGAACGAAACTAGAGTTGGCTGATCATGTTGTAGATATGGAATAGATTTCTAATAGATTTTTTTTATATATTTCTTCTTTTTTTAAGTTTCTAGACAGATCCATTACTTCGTGTTATTTATTCCGTATGAAGCCGTGATAGACAGATACAGAAAAAACAAGTCATCAAACCTAATCAGTTTCCATGCCTGTTGCCATTTATCTCGAAAGGCATATATAGAAAAAAAGAGTTCACTCATACAGGTGAATTCTGTTTTAAAAGGATCCTGTCTTCGCCGCCAACGTGCCACTTCCTCGCGAAGAAAAGATACCCATAATGCCAAAAACAACGTAGAACAGGGCCAAGGGGTACGCAACCAATCCCCGCATTCCACGCATACGGCCCACGGCACAAAACATGCCAGAACTGCTATACGTACACCATCCCACAGCGGCACAAGTAAGCAGGTACCCAAACATTGTATCCATGGGCAGCAGAATTCCGATCAAGCTGGTCAAGACCAAAGGCAAGAAGCAATACCCGAGCACGCTCGCGGAGCGGGGGAATGTCAAGGTGGCGGAGAAATGGCCGATGGTGGCACCACCACTGACGCTGGGGTCGGATGGTTTGTGGTAGCTGGAAGGGTCGGCAGGATTGGGGGATGCGCCGCCGGCGTCGATGGAAGGGGACATCAGGCTTAGGATGAGGTGTAGGGCCAGTGTGCCGAAGACGGCTACGCCGTAGATGTATCCGTAAAATACTTTGCCGGACAAGAGAAGAAAGGTTCCGTATAGGAGGATGTAGAGGATTGCACCGTACAGATCGCTGTCGTCCATCAGATGTTGATCTATCCGTGCGAATGGATTCAGGACTGTCAATGTCTAGGCCGAATTAGTTAGCTAGCGTTTCTTTTTCTCAGTTGAAGAAGAGGTGAAGATCTAAGACCGACCTTTGTCTGGATATGATCGAAATTCACTCCCAGTTCCTCCAGCAGAGGCGGCTCTCCATCATATCCCTCTGTGCCAAACGCAGCCAACCACCCCGTTCTCAATCCGCCTTGGTCGCCCATGCGTCCAGACACGCCTGAGCTCGAACCACCAAAACCGCCATAGCCACCAGCTCCCCCACCTGCTGTGGGATATGCCTGTGCCTGCCCCGGAGGGGCTCCATATGCGCCGTATGCGGCTTGTGACGGGGTTGTGTGGCCAGATACTGAGTAGGACGAAGGGTAGAACTGGAGGTTTTGTGGTGAGGACGGTGCGTATGATTGCTGGGGGTAGAACTGGGCCATGACGGCCGGGCGCGATGATCTGGTTTGCGGAGGAAGAGGTAGTCTGACAATGCGGGGAGGAATATAATAAGTCGAGTCTGATGAGGAGCCTCGAGTGTCGTCGAGAAGATGTCGCTGTATGCAGGGCGCTCTGGTAGTTACAAATAACAATGGCGAGTGTGCATGAGTAGTTAGGAAGTAGGGGCAGCGGGTGGTGTTGCGTTGTGGAGCAGACAGCTTGGCCGCTTGGAGGCCCCACGATTGGCCGCAGCCGACCCGTACTACGTAAGGCTATATTGCTAGGGCTTTAACAACAAAGGTATTTCTATCTGCTACCGGTACTGGATAATAACACACATATGATTACAAAAAGTTGATGCCAATCCCCAACTGGAGACCCTTTCGTCCTTCCTCCCCTTTGCGCTGAACCACTGGCAGCGAAAAGTTCAGTTCGAATCGAGCCGCTGGGTGCGCATAAACCAGTCCAACACCAGCAGCGATACTGGGGAGGCCATTGCCCAGTTCCGTGATGGTCGACGCGATGGCATCCTTGACTTCGTCGGGAGTCTTGGGACTTTCTTTTTGAGACGTTCGCAGAGCGAGCAGGCGTCCTCCGTTGACAAAGGCTTGGAAGCGGAGCGGCGAGTCCTTTCCAGCGCGAGGCAGGGGAATCAGCAGGTTAGCGCTCCCTGCAGCATATACATCGCCACCAACTGCGCTGTTGCCATCATGAGGACCAAGGCCAGCTTGTCGGAAGCCTCGAACGTCGGTAGGGCCGCCTAAGATAAAGCGATCGTTGATTCGCGATGGCTGCGGTTTGGCTGACCAGTCGAGATTGAGAGGGTAGAGCAGCCCTGCGCGAAGCCCAGTAGTGAAGCTGACTCCGCTCTCGCCTTTGACGCCTAGGATTGGTATCGGAACGGCTCCTTGGGTTTCGATTTCCGACTTCCAGAAAGCAACGTCCCCTTTCAAAGGTCCCCATCCGGCAAGTTCGTTGATGGTCTTTGCGAAAACTCCACTGGATGGCAGCAGAGGGCGATTTCTTCCGTCATGGACCCATGTGTGCGTAATGCTGCTCTTGACACTGTCGCCGGCGTCGCCGCGGACGGTCAAGGACGCATTTGGCGACAAACCAGTGATTTGTCGCCAGAAGCCGTTGTATGCAAGCTCATGGAGCTGGCCTGACCGGCTCTGCCACCGCAGCTTAGCCCATCCTCCTTTGAGCACTTCCTCGTGGCTTGCCCAGGGTTTGTCGGTAGAACTAGCTATGCCTCCAATCTCCCAGCGGAAATCCGGGTCGCTCAAGATAGGACTTTCAAAAGCGGCCTGGTATGCGGATCGTGTCCGGGTACCCAGTGATGCGTTCACGTTCAAGGACTCTGCGCCGCCAAAGATATTACGCCATAGAAGGTTACCATAGGCGGAACCTTCGGCATTTCCCAAGTCGGTTCCGGTTTTCAGGAGGATCTTCGACTTCTCTCGAACAGACAAATAGACATCAAGGTCGGTAGGCAGGGCGTTCGGGTCCGTGGGCTTGTCTAGGAAAACGGAGATAGGTTCATGGAAGATATCTGACAACAAGTTAGCGTATTATCAACGCTAGAGTAACTGCGTATAACGTTACCGAGGCGGCCGAGCTTGTCTGCTCCCCGAGATACTTCACGCAGAGCTTCGGAGAGCGTATAAGGTCTATCCTGGTTAGCACTCAGGATTGGATTGAATATACGTTCCAAGAAGCTTTTCCGGGTACGGGTCGCATTGAGAATATGTATCCGAGATATGGTGCACGGTAACGTAGAATTTTCGTCGATCTAAGGGAGACCAATTGCATCAGGATCCTGAGCTCCAGTCTGAACACGGGGGAAATGTACCAATTCAGCGAGCCGGGACTGGGCCTTTTGGTAGATCGCATTCATGCGCTCATTGACCGCTTGCTGCTGCTCCTCCAAGACCTTTGGATCGGCAGGTTGTTGGAGACGATTGAAGATCTAGTGTCGCGGAGCAAGTCAGCACGTTGACCTAGTATATAACCAACAATGGTGGAGGGGATGGGTCTGGATTACATCTTCATCGTCGCTGGACAGAGGAGAACCCATCTCGAGGGCCGAGGAAGCTGGTTGATGCTTGCTGTTCGGGCATCCTAACTATGCTGTCGGGACCTCGAATTGGTAGAGGCGCGGGCCGCCGCGGCGCGCAGGGCACGTGACTATGCTGTTACAGTATAACCCCTTTGCACGGATTTCTATTGTTTAACCTGAGGAATTGCTTGATATAAATAGCTTAAGAGTCAATTTTGGCCAATAATATCGCTGATCCCCATGCCTAACTGTGTCCCGAACGTTACAAAACACACATAGTAAAGCGAGTAACTGAACTTGGTGTATACTTTGACCTAGCTCTTAGCTTGGAAGTTGCTGTCACAACAGGCACATTAACTCTAATAAAAGACACAATTTGGGTTCTCAATCTCCGAGCGCCCCTATAGTGTAGTAGTTATCACGTCCCACTGTAAGTTTATTTATTCGCTTAAAAAAAAGGGTAACTAATATTAACAGTGTATAATAGCGTACTTGAAATGGGGAGGTCCTGGATGCGAATTCCAGTGGGGGCAAACCCGTCTTTTTTTTTTTTTTTTTTTTTTTTCCTTTCCAACCTTTTCAGTCTCCAGCCGTACGCGGAATACGCTGTTTCATTAGTTCCTAGTTCTGTCTCTCCATAGAGCAGGAAGTACACATACAGTGAGACGCGATACCACGTCAGCATTAACTCGATATGCTCCGTACGGAGAAATACAATTACTATCTAACTCGTTGGGAAAGTCTCTTCCGGTTGTTCATATGTTGATATTACAAATTGTTGCTACTAGCTTCGTCATCGAGGCCTTACGATAGTTATCTTATCCCTATTGGGATCGACAGCCCTGGGCTTGTCCAAAAACATAGGCGAGTGCTATTAGTTTTTGGTCACTATAACTTTAATATTAGTAGCTTGATAGGAGGATCATAATTATATAAAGCTAGTGCATGTGTGGCAGTACTGTACCATGGTAATAGATAGATGTATTAGTCTAGCGCCTAGACATTAAATCAATATAGGAGAGTTTTAAAGGTGCATTCACCATTATTAATCCTCCAGCGTCTAGATTTCTATATAGCCATAGGAGAGAATAAGTTTCGGTAGAGATACAAGTTAGTGGCGCGTAGACACCAGGAAACGCGAAACACCGTGAGGCCTGCGACCCTGCGACCCTGCAAGTTTACGAAGTTTCATGAGTACGCTGTCAAATCGGTTAAATTTCCCTAGTAGGCTACCTATATATAGTACGGTTAAACCGGTCTCGCAGGCCTTGCTACGCAAGGGGATTAGTGGGAGGGTTGATAACGTATCCCAGGAGCTTGCGGTGAAGCCAGGTTGTAATCGTATTATTATTGGTATATTATTATTATTATTATGCAAGGAGGTTTTGACTCGGTGAATTTGTGAGTCGCGATTAATCAAAAAGAATCTTCCTCTTTTTCCTTTGGAAAGCAATTGCAACTAATAATCCCGGAACCCAGTGAAGCCATTGTACAGGGCAAGCCAAGTTTGAAGTTCCTTAGTGTCTGGAAACCATCTATTATATGTGCCAGGAGCATGGTTCCTTTTAAGAACTTTAATTATGAACTCATCTTTGTCCGCCAGGAGGCCAGTGGTCAATTGATGAACATGTTGAAGAATCTACTCGCCTGTCAACCAAGGCTTGATATTCCCGAATATCCCTGTCGATCATGCAGAAACAGCACCACCACAACATGTTACATGTAAATCACGATTAGTAATTCACCGAGGATATAACGAACATCCTATCTGCCATTATTACGGAGTTGTACTGAAAAAGGAGCAATCCTTATCAGCAACAGCATATTAGTTCGTATACAGATTCACAATATGCTACTACCAAATCCACCTAGAGTAAGATGGTTTGATACAATATATAAATAAACATTAATCTAGAACAACAAGATAGTTCTTTATAAATAGATACTAGGAACAGCCTAATCGAGTTAATCCAGTTGGTGGCAGGGTTCGTCCGATAAAGTCGATCTGCATTGCAGCAAGTTACCACGGCGACAACATGGATCAGGTGACCATGTCAACATGTCAAACTGCGGGATCTTGGCACTGCTTAATAAGACGGCAAAAATGGTGCAAATTGGGAGTCAGAACGTGTGTTCCAAATTAAATATATTATTGAGCATAATAATCTAATCTACACGAGGATGTATCAATTTATATAGGGGTTTCCTTAGTAATTTGATCTGATCATGTAATAATAAAAGGATCATCAATTTATATCCTAATAAGGATTTATTAACTAGGAGCCTATTAGATACTAAGTCAGTTAGTAAATATCTTATCCGGCTGACATATCTCTCTAGAATAGATGAATTAAGATTATTTATTGCTTAGTAAGTAGTCTATATTAACTATTTCTAATTATTTGACAAACTGCCTATACTTTTCTAATAGAAGTGGTTTTATAAGGCTATTGTCAGAAGAATCAATAACTCACAGCCAATCGATACTACTTATGTCAGCAGCCGCTGAATGACGCTACATAGGATGTTTATATGGGAAAGACATGTGCGGAAGCTAACCTAATCGGGTTTAGTAAAGCAGA
>CVMT01000009.1:1637077-1683884 GCA_000985935.1 Talaromyces islandicus | reverse complement strand
CCCCACCCCCGTCCTCCCGATAAGGCCGGGCCCCGTGACTGTTCTGCCTAGCACAGTTCATTCTTCACGACATCCTGTTCATCTATCATCTTCATCTTCGAGAAACGCTTGTTCCATCCTGGCCTCAGGCGTAGTCTGAGCTTTGGAACCTCTTACTCACGGCGGCGGGTACGCTTTAGTATCAGATCATTCGTCAGGTTGAATCACTTCTCTAGGGATTCGTCATCCAGATCCGCTGCATTCCTTCGTTCTCCATCTCGATTTTCCCCCTAAACAGATATCTCTACAAATATACGACACAGTATAGCCATTGTTTTTAACATACATCACAATACCCCTCGTCACAAGGCGTTTGCGGATAGCATCATTCACACCCGTCGCCCAGTCTTGAGGCGCGCTTCATGTCCAATGCTTCTCCATCGAGATGCTTTTACCGGTGCTGAAAACCGGCTAGCTACAAGGCTGATGATGGCCATTCTAGCACCGAATCGACATTCGGGCAGCGTTCGTGCAATACAATGGTGCTCCGGTTGGCCGTGGCGTGGTCGGCGTCGTGTAGCCCGCGAGGACCGCTTAGACGAGATGTCGAGGAACTTCCAGCAGCTCTATACGGATTTGAACCACATGACCAGAATGAAACTTGCGCATCTTCATAATCATCATCATAATAATCACTGTCAGAATCGCTGGCGTCGATGGAGTAAGCACGACCGCCTCTCTGAGAATCGTGGTCGCTGGCGTGCTGGTCGAGACCGGGAGGAGTGGACGAATAAACCCGCAAGTGGCCAGCGAGATGAATATGACGATATCATCAAAAGAATTGAGGCTGATCCATATGAGTTTTTGTTTGGAAGGAGCAATCACTACCTGCAGCTTCCGAAAGCTTGGTCGCCATTCTGCCGGTCATTTTTGGATATTGGCTCAGCTCGCGACACAAAACCAAAGGCTAGTGACGGCGAAAGGGATTCTGAAAGGAGTGTCGTCGACCAGGACAAGCATCATGACAAAGTGTCAAGTGATTCCGGTGTGACCGACTCGGTCACGTCAGCAGTACACAGTCAAGAGCTTCAGTTTGACCCAATCAGTGGAAGAATGGTGCCGCGCAGTCAACCTGTGGAGAAACAGATTACAAACGAAAACGAAGCAATGGGCAGTTCTGCGAACACCACTTCGAAGTCCGAAATTCCATCATCCGAGAAGTATGATCCCCCGGTTGTTAAGATGGAAGATGCACCGTTTGAAACCACAGGCAAAAAGGATGTTATTTATTTAGAGGATACCAGCAACAGTGCTCATAAACCCGTGAACGAGGAACCATTCTCTATGGACAACGTTGTCGCTACTCAAAACCCAAAGGTTGGTCGAGAAACGAGCAGCACAATATCAGAACCAAAACTCAGGCAGTTTTCTGATTTCGACGACGAGGATATCAACCAACTGAGGGCCAGCGACATTCGGGCTTCCTTTGCCTCTAGGAATGAAAACTCCAACATTTCTGTGGAACCCATACGCAGTCCATCTACTGAGCAGGTCAATGAAGCCGCAAAACACGTAAAGGGATTTAGCGGGAGCATGCAGCTGCTCAACCAGGAACTCATGGATTTATGCGAACGCCTAGAGTCTTGTGCAGCTGTGGAGCCAGATCTATATCGCGTCCTGGCATACGACCCGTCTACGTCAAAGGTCTTAATTGCAGAGACTGCATCGTCGGTCCATGCAACCGGGAAGCCGCTTCCTCCATCCGAGGTGATGCTAAGCATAAACAACCCTGCAAAATTCCTGCCTTTTTTTGCGAAGATGAAGGAAGACGGCTATGAGATTGTTTCGGGGGGTGGCAATATCCTCGTCTTCAGGAAGGGGTCGTTTAACAGTGATTCGGGTTTCAACTCCGTTCAAAGCGCGCCTTCTAGGATTTCCAATATGCCAATAGGCTCACAAACAGAGACGGCTACTCTTGTAAACGCAGACGAAGAACCTCAGCCCAACGACCAAATCAAACAGACTGACTCCACCTCTCCAAGTTCAACAACCCCAAGAATGGTCCGCCGCCAGGAAACTGTATACACCGGCGGCCCACCAAACTGGTCCCCATACCCCCCACCACCCTCTCCTGCCCTCGACGACGAAATCACCAGCACCACCACCACAGCAGCAGCAACAAAGGCTGCGTCCCCACAAAATCCGTCTTCGTCTGTTCGAGGCGCTATTCGACGTGTCTTCCTGACTGGCTTTGCAACAGCCGGGGTATTTTATGCTGTTGGCGTGGTATGTGAATACTTTCGCACTGGTGGCAAGGACGGGTTGGGGCCCGTAGGATTCACTGAGTTTGAGGCTGAGCGGAGACGACGAGAGTAGGGTGTATAAATGTTTTGAGTGTGTTTTGGATCATGTTGTAGGCTGGAAATTTTGTATAGTAGTAGTAGAAACGATGGTACTCTCCACTCTTATCAACTCTACTCAATCAATGAAGTTATGATGTCTATCTTGTTTGCACTCCGTACGACAATGTTAATTTGTACTGTAAACAGGCCCTTGCGATATATGCTTTTTGCCTTGTATCCCTGATATATAGAAGCATATGTATGACGCCGTGAGGTAGCTTGTGGCAGTT
Organism: Talaromyces islandicus; assembly: GCA_000985935.1. NCBI lineage: Eukaryota > Fungi > Ascomycota > Eurotiomycetes > Eurotiales > Trichocomaceae > Talaromyces > Talaromyces islandicus. The sequence goes on along the minus strand of CVMT01000009.1, from coordinate 1,681,273 downwards.
TTAACTAGAATTGATATGCTCATGGCAGTGGTTACTTATCTTAACAGCATCTTACCATTGGATTCTACATGGATATTATCGCCTTAGAGGTCTATTAACAACGCCCAAGTGCAGATACATACATTCCGCTAGTTTCGGGGGTGTTCAAATTGTATCAGACAACGTTTTTCAACATTCAGACTATGTAATACATTGATATCTCACCACGCATTGACCTACATCAAAGATGACAATATTCAAAACAGTGGATAGCATCGATGGATGGCTATTGACATGTTTATATTAGCTAATGTGTTGGTTGACAAAAAAACGTTTTAAACTGTTACAAAGGCCATTCTTTCAAAGTTCTAGAAATATATATGCCGATGTCGGGAACGTTTGAATAACTACGCCTCGACCAGTTTCAATGTTATAATATATATTTAATACCCGCACCCCTGACGATGCTTGAACACTCCAAATACACACTACAGCTAGTAAGATACAACGGAGTGATGCAGGTTTTATATTTACTACATTAATGTATATAATATGTAATATCTGGGTATGTCGAGAGAAAAGTTATTGCTGTGCTTGGCAATGTTGACAAGACAGGAAGTAACAACTAAATCAAGGCCCAGTACTACCAATGATAAAATAATAATCCAGCCTGAATAATTCGAATCATATGACCAACACAGGTACAAGCATCCTTTTCCACAGAAGCACTTTCCACAGCCGACATGTAACTACATGTCATATGCAAGGTCTTAACTAATTAGGTTGTTTACATTTTGAGACGCGGTCTGTCTGTACACAGCAGTGTGATACATGTACAATTCACAGCACATACCACGCCGCGTTTCTCGACACACGCGTCGTGACATGATAATTTCCAGGAGCTACCTCTGTCCTGCATGAGCTTGCATATCACCCAAGTCTCGGCACAGACTGGCAATTTAAATACCTCGTACGTAGAATTGTCAACATTCGTTGAAATAGTAATAATATGCGGCTACCCGGAATTGCAGTGATGTGATGTGGATTACTTCTTGCGTGGCATGGACAGATTAGGCATACTTATTCCTATTACAGACTTACAGACGTATCTTATCGGTGACTTGTTATGTACACAGTCAGGCACGCCTGAGCGCGCCTGACTGTGATTAATCATTGATCATCGCAGCAAGTTGCCAATTTGGCAACTTCAAATGCTTTCTAGCTTCTTGGCAGAGAGTCTAGCATCGCGTGAATTGACCTGAGCTGCGGGATCAATTGCAGTTTTGGGGTTTTATTTGAAAATTGACACTTTATATGAGCTTTGGTGATTCGCCAATGGACATGAGCCCGAGCGGCAAGCTGTTGCTGTTAGACGGCGTTAGTCGTCTGCGTACTTTGTACGTACTATAATTGTCGATTCGTAATTAGATTTTGTTTGTCGTGATCTTGACAGTGGACACACAATGACACAGCGAGCTGGTCCTCGGCAAAGGGGACATTAGAAAACTCGCCATTAGCGCTGAATCCCAAATGATCAATGATGCCGATCGCCATTTCACGCGTTACATGAGAGGCAAAAGGGCCGGAGAATAATAGTATGGCCTGGCCGATGTTGATAGGGGAATGGTCCCGGAGTTGAGGGGCCCGCTATACCTGCAACGGGCAAGCTAATCATGCCTGTGTCACTGGAAAATGTTTAATGCGCACACGTGTCACGCTCGCTTTTGGCTTAATAGTAGGACTAGTGGACGCGGCGTTGTTTAGTCAGGGGTCGAAAAGTTCGTCTCTTCGGCGCTCCAATAGTCACAAAGCTGGCTAGTCGACTAACCCTGCACCGGCATTCTTGATTTTTGGGTCTCCTGCGAGTGCACTCAGTGCAGATGAGATAGAATTCGGCTGGGTTCATGGATTCGATCGATCGGAGTGTCGGTAAACGACGAGGCCGGAGTACGTATCGACATTCGCAAGGGTCAAGGAGGACGCGCGTGCGCGTGGCGCCAAATAACAACAGTGACAACACGGTGAATAATCGAAAAACAACCGGCAGCGCGCGGCCATAGGCCGTTGGATGTTGGATATTAGCCGGAATTCCAGAAGACGAGAGAGAGCACGTCAGAATGTTTTGGCGAGAAATATTCATGCGAGGGGGGAAGGAAACACGAGAACGAGGAACGACCATCGGCGGGTTTGGCTTTGGACATGTAACCTGGGCCAAGTCATCACTTGCTGGCTCCGCACACGCACCCTGCCATCTTGCCACGTCCAGGCACCGCGGCACCGCCGTGGTGGGGCTTGGCGCCAGCCGTCGACCACTGAGAGTGGCGCCTGAACCTGCCCACTTTTCCTTTCTGGGTTGTCGTGCAGCCAATCATGGCTATGATTAATTTCGCAGGTGGGGCCCAGTATATTAACCCCGGGGTCCATGTGAATGCATACAAAAACAATAGTCGCGGAACGCGGTGTAGCGTATACGCACTGTACGAAAACTTCAGGGAACTTTAGGAACATGCGTTAGGTAATTAATAAAATATAACTAAAAAGCGATGTATTTTCTACTTGGCGGTGTTTGTCTGGTGCAGACGGGGTCCGGAGGATATGCTGCAAGCCTGCATGCTAAGCCTCCGAACAATAACAAACATGGCCGGGGCCGCTGGCCAGTCGACGAACTAAGCACGGTTGCTTTGGTTAGACGTTGCAAATTGCTCAATTCGCCCTATGGTTCGGTTCCTTCTGTAGCCATTCCAGCAGTCAGAGTAACATGATGGGTTGGAAGGAATGGCGGCAGTTGTATATAGTATAGAAACATCAGCGTTGTCATCAGACAGAGAGTAATACAGTACGTCGTAATAGCAACAACAATTTTAAATTCTTAATAATACTACTGTCCGTTGACTTCCGCACGAAGAAAAACAAAAGCTGCAATTTCCAAAGATCCACCTGCTGACGGTTCATGATTGCTCAAGCTTATCGAGGTCAGGACTCCGACTCAAGTGGCCGGCGCTGGTTAGGGAAACGATCTGCTGCTGCTGACAGCCTGGTCGCGATGGCGCTGGCATATGAAAAACAACATCATGAACGAACGAGCTGGGGGAACCCAACCCAACACGACGTGATTAATCAACGATTGAGGCTGGTGAGCGTTCGGCGTTTAGCCAAGCTTCGGGTGGCTGTATCAGGGAAAGCAAGGGGCTTGCAAGAAGTAAGACATGGCTGTTGTTTTCAGAGTTCCAGTGGCCCAGTGTCCCCAGACAGGCCGTAAGTAATAATTCGCTGCTATTACACAGAGTTCGCCGGAATTGCACGGAGTTACTATGATGTGCTGGCAGTAATTACCGGGTGTGACGGCTAGCGGCTGGTATCCCGCTGTGGGTCGCCCGGGCCGGCACCAAAGCCGTTAGCGCGGAGCTACTGCCAATGATTTATAATTAGCTGGGCCGTGGGTGCGTGGGCGTACCCGGCTCCTGCCTTTCCCCCCAAGGCCCCCCGTTTTTTGAGCCCACCCGCCCCTGCCCGCCTCGCGCGCCTCTCTCTGCCAGTCTCTCGCTCCAGCTTACTTCTTCTCTTCCTTCTCTCTCTCCGCCTTTCCTTCCCTTCGTTCATGCTTTGACGGTGCTGTCGTTTGACATGTTTCGCTTGCCTGCGTCGACGGCTTGAAGGGACCACTAGACAACAATCCTCGCCCTCCTCCGCTCGCCTTTGTCGCGATCTGTCCATCCTTTAGCGAGGCCCCCTGACGCCTTCCCACCGCATCTTTCGACGTTTACGTCCCAACTACATTCGTTTACTACACTCGACACACTCGCTTATCGGGAATTTCGATCCCAAGTCCACTCATTCACGGGTAGCAAGATAATAAAAAAAGAAAACAACACAAACGCAAGGTATTTGTTTACTTGTGGTATATTCATTCTTTGATCAGGCCGATCCTTTACCACAATCACACCGCTTTCATTCGTCGGTTTCAGACTGGAACCTTTCTGGGTACCGTGTGAACACGGAATATTGGTATAATCGAAAAGAAAAACAACTCGCGTTAAACGAGCTGTGTCTGGGTGGCTTTTTAGCAACAACTCGGTTGTGGTCCTGATACGCGTGACGAATCTTTGACTTCCGGCACTCAAGTCAACATGCGCTCAATCAACATTGCAGCGCTCGCTGTGTTGGCCTGCGCGACACAATCTGTCGCCGAGCGCCTCAACACCCCTCAAGATGGCGGCAAAACCACTGTAGCCACGTCTACCTCCACCACCGCAGGCGATTCCGAGACTCTCGTCGTGCCCATCTACGTCTATGTTGGGGCCGATGGCAAGACTTCCACCACCACTGGAGAAGCTTCGACCAAGACTGCAGCTGGTACTATTAAATCTAAGCCCAGTCCGACTTCCGCTGAGGCTGAGACCACTCCTTCGTCAGATGGTTCCTTCTTGGGAAATCTTGGCAATGACATTTCCAAATTGCTTAACCCAGTTGGCTCTACCACTGGTCTGCCTTCGACTATCCTTCAGCCAACCACTGCCACCAGCCATACCACTCCCACCACCTCTCCCACCACCGCCACAACCCACTCGGCGTCTACCAGCTCTGATCCCCCAAACTTCCTCTCCAGCCTTCTTGGTTGGCCCGAACCTAGTTCCTCATCGGGTGTTGCTCCGTCGTCAAGTGTTGTGCCTGGTATCACGGTCGGGCTTTCGAGTGTTTATGTTTCTACCACGACAAGCCCAGCTTCTACTGCTACTGGGTCTGCAACTGGGTCTGCGTCTGTGTCTGCATCTGCATCTGCAAGCACATCTTCTAGCCCTGGATTTTTGTCGATCCCGCCTCTGAGCTCGCTATTCCCGGATCCTTCTACTACCAAGACTTCCACCGGGTCTTCCAGTGTTGTGGTCCCTACAACCACCAGCTCCAGCCATCCTTCCGTTGGACCGACCACAACTAGCTCTTCGGCCTCTATCAAGCCATCTGGTAGTGCTTCCGCGATCCCCACCACTAAGACCACTGGAACTACTGGAACTACGAGTGCTACGCCATCCCAGCCGGCGACCCCTTCACAGAGCCCTACCAACACTTCCGGTTCTGTTAGCCCTACTGGATCTTCCAGGCCTGTCACTACCAAGCCTACCACTACCGCTTCTTCTCACACCGTGGCTCCTTCAGTGACTCAAGTGACAACCAAGCCTAGCGAACCTGCTACCACTACCGTTACCACTTCTATTTCTACTACCAGCCAGAGCAGCACGGCCAGTGATACTCCCTACGTTCCCCCACCTGTCATCACTCCCACTGCTACCTCGACTGGCCCCAGTGACCCAGAATCAACTGGACCAACCCAGATCCCTGGTGTCATTTTGCCTCCTGGCGGAACCCCCGAAACTCCTGCAAACTCGACTCTGGTGCAGTTTGGTTTCAACCAGCACTTGTCGTGGCCAACTGTGGCAACTTCGATGAACTGGCCAGACCAGATCTACTACTACACTCCTATTGGTGTATCTTACGCCCTTGCAATCGTCCAAGACAAGGTCACTCCCTTCTGGCTTGGCCCGTACGACACTGCGGCCAGTCTGGGCTACAACACAACTCTCATCAAGTTCTACATCCCTAGCGATCTTGTTGACACCCTGAATGCCCTGCGATCTGCTCCCGCATCCGATCTTTACAAGCAACCCAACACCCCCAACGACAAGCCCACCTACGACCAGAGCTCTATCCAGAACCTGTTCTCCATGTTGAACACCGACATTCCATTGGTGGCTCAGCAGCCTTCAGGCAGCTCTAACCCTGGTTCTGGCGATGGGTCCAACGACGGTTCTTCTGGAGGCAACGGCAACGCCAACCCTGGCGATGGTGGTGCCAGCAGCAGCAGCGGTGTCCGTGCAAGCTCAGTTGGAATTGGTGTAGGAGCCGCTGCAGGTGCTGCGGCTTACGCAGGTGCCATGTTCTACGTTGCCCGTCGCTACAGGAAGCGCAAGCAATTGCACCAGCGTTCCAGCTCTGTGCCCAGCGCGTCGATGAGCGAGGCTGGCAACACTGGTTTCCTCTCTGCCCGCAACACACGAATCTCCCACAACAGCGGCCGAAGCGGCCGCACGGCGATGATCAGCGCTCCAGTCATGTCGGAGAACTCGTTGGGATGGAACTAAAAAAAGAATGTAAAAGGGACACTGCGACTTGGACATAGGATTTTCTTTTGCTTGAGACAGCTTTTTATTTACTGTCTTGACCCTTCTACTCGAAACCTGTAATTTTTGCAAGCTTATTACATATTTAAACTTTGCACCGATTTTTTTTTTTTATTTGATTTTGCTTTTGTTCTTCTTTTTCTTTTTTTTCCTTTACACTCTTCCCCACTTTCTTATTCATTGTGAATTTCTCGAATATTTATTCCCCCTGATGTTTTGTCTAAAAGACGACCCAAGCCCACACGCCAATATAACGGTGCAACTTTTTTATTTTCCCTTGGATTGATGATATCTCGAGAGTTTACTACTTTCTATGATTTTTGTGCGTTGTTGAAACGCAAATATTGTACAGATGTATATTGAGGAGATAGTAGAGGTGTTGGTTCAATGATATACGTATATGTTTGATTTAGTAATACTTAAAATACATAGAAGTTGGTAGTTCGATAGGCTTGTTGACTAGTATGACTGCAGTGTGGAAATACATGCAAGAAAGAGAAAAAAGAGCTACAAAACCCGTGCGTGCAGTGAGGAAGCTGAAATAAAATAAATATAACAAGGTTCATCGTAATCATAACGAAACTAACCAACCCATAATACTACCAACCAACACACACACACACACACACACACAGAGAGAGAGAGAGAGAGAGCAAACAGGCAATTGATGGAGAGTAAAGTTGCAGCATTTGCAGCATTCAAACATCAACAACAATGACCTTTTCAAGAATCATATCTGCAGCAGCCTGAACCTCCCATCTCCACCGTCCGTCTCTCCATACCTCGCAGCACCAATAACGCCATGAATATGCGCGCCAGGCGGCGTTTTTGTTGTTGTCGGTGTTGTTGGCATGGTGCAGGACCGAGTTGAGGAGGAGATGTTGCTGTGGCTGTGCCGAGTCGGGGTCCCAGAGGGAGGATGAGGATGTTGTGTCGATGAGGAGTGCAGCAGCAGCAGTTTCTTTATTGTTGTTGGTGGTGTTGGTGTTGTTGGTTTTGGCCAGAGACTGGCGCATGCGCCACTCTCGCTCAGCTCTCTCGCCAGCCTTGCGCGCGATTTCTTCGTCATCTTCGGCCTTGTATAGTTCGCATTTGTTGCATTCGGAACAGCGGGAGCCGGGGTTCACGCGGAAATGCTCGCAGAAATGCTTATAGCCGACGTCGGCGTCTTCGTCGTCATTGTTATTGCTATTTGCATCAGCGGGATTGAGTGCCTTGCGGCAGAGATAGCACATGGAATAACCGCACACGCAAGTGAGCTTGTTGCAGCCAGACGACTTGACAAATGACAGATTGCATCGAGGACAGGTTCGTTTGATGGCTGCCGTTCGCGCAGCTTCCACGGTTGTGCGCAGTGACTGCTGCAGAGGCTCTTCGCATGAATGGGGGTCTCGCCAGCTCTTGCGACAGGTCAAGCAGCTGGCGCGCTGACATGAAGGGTTCTTACACAAAAACCGCTTGTTGCGGGACCGGAGACCCATGTTTTGCAGCGAGGTGCGGAAGATGGCAGCCAGGGTGTGTGGGTAAAATAGAAGTGGTATTAAAAGGGGTATACTAAGTAGGGGTATCAGATCGAGAAGGAAGATGGTCGTTAAAATCGTAGTGAAAATGTTGCCGCCCCGGTAATGCCACTCCAGCCCCTGGCCTGCTGCTGGGTGGAAGACGGGGTCAACCTCTGCATACGAGCAAAAGGGGCATCGTACCAGCTTCAGCCGGGATTTCAGGAGTGCTTCAGAGGCTACGCGTTCTTCGAACTTGCGGTATGTCTCTGTGCCTGCTTTTTCCAGGAGAATGGCTTGTTTGATGAGTGTCGGACTGAGATGTCCGTCGCAGACACCGTGGCTCACGGGAGCAATACACTTCAGGGTAGATCTCGCCGACAACACTGAGTTGTCCCAGCCCTGGCCGAAAAGAGCTTCGTGCATCGTTCGTCGAATACAGCTGAAGCATATCGCATGGCCGTCCGAGGAGCACGTCGATATCTGCTCAAACGTCACATCGTCCAGACAACACTGGCATTCATACAGGGCGTTTTCAGCCTTTGCTTCCTGCTCACTCAACTGCAGTGAGAAAAGAAAATCCTGAATTTCTTGTGTTTCCTTTTGATCACGAAGAAAAGGTAGTATGAGTGCCTCGTGCAACTCTAGGTCGAGCTCCCTAGAACCAGTCTTTTTGAGCCGTGGATGCAGTTCTCCCTCTGCAGACCGGTCCCAAGCCACAAGCGGGTTTTCATCTCTGTCCTTTTTCCGTTTGAACGGATTCAGATTACTCAACGTCGCACGCCAGCCTTTTCGCGATAGCTCTTTTAGAATCGGACGAGCGCGGGAGTACGAGAAATTTGACTCGGCTAGTACTGCTTCAATGGTGCTCCGACTGAGAGCGCCAAACTCCTTGCACAAGACCACTTTGACGGTATCCTTGTATTCGCTGCTGCGAAAGAGCTCGTCCGGCGAGACTCTATCATCATCATTATAATCCTTATTATTATTATTATTATCATCATCGTCATGACGACCGTCTCGGCGGCTGGATTCTTCCCCGTCGGCAGGCTGCAGTTTCCACCGCCCTTGCACCCACTGCTCTTTATGTCTCAGCAGCTGCTCGACGCAGAGATGGAGCCGACTATTGCCATCAAAGCGCATCAAAAGCTCACGAAAGACTTCAGCACGAACATCCGGAAATAGATGGGCCAGAATACACAACGATTTATTGAGATCCTGCACCTGCACCTGTGCTTCTAGCAAGGGCCGCGAGGTACAGGTATCATCATTATTATCCGCACGCAACGAAACTCTGTTTTCAGATTGTTGTCGGTGGCGGTAGTCCTCGATTTGGCGGTTTGAATCGTGTACTTCCGATGCCAGGGCGCGAGATCGCGATGTATTCCCAAAGGGATTATTGCGTAGCGCTTCGCTGAGTGTAGCCGACGCTGATGCCGGCGTCTTCTTATTATTAATATAGGTATTCAAAGCATTATTCGGCCTCTTCCCATCACTATTGCTTTTATCGCCATTGTCGCTATTTTTGTTATTGTTGTCGTTGTCGTTGCCGTCGTCGTGCTGAGCATTCTGCTGACCCTTCTCTCTCGCCCCTTTGCGTAACGGAGAACTGAAGCTAGGTAGAGCCAGATTCATCACCATGATGACAATCAGCCCGTCTTGCACATTTCTTTCCACCAACAAGGTGCGGAGAGTACGTAGTGTGAGGCTCGAAAGCTGATTGATTTAAACGCGGGGAAGCTCTCAGGTTTAGCCTCACAAGTAAATTGATCTTGTCGTAACAATGAGAAAGGTATTTTCTTTTAAAAAGAAAGAAAGGCGCATCAGCGACCTTTAATTACGACGGTCGGGAAAATTAGCATTACCCAAGACCAGGAGGACCAGAAGCCTGTTTCGTCGTCGTCGTTGTCGTCAGATAGGCAAGGAGATAATGTCATCTGGGGGGTCGAGGCAAGCCCACGTGATTGAGTACTAGCCCAAAATAGGAGTAGTGCCCGATCATAGCTTACCTGAATTACCTGTCGCGGTTAGCGCGGTTCGGGCATCATAAATCGGATTGTTATTATTCCCGAATGCTCTGCAGCTATTGGGCTGTTTCTTTTACGAGTAATAATGCTTGTTGTATGTCATGATGATCATGGTCTATTAAGATGTAATCTATAACTATCTACCTCTAAACCGGCCTTTTATAAACCATCCTCGCAATCCACAATGATTGCAAAAAACCCGAAACTATATGCCATGGATGTACAGAAACGAAAACAAAAAAACAACGCCATAAAACACCATAGTGGAGTTGGGTCTCAAGTATCATCACAGCAAGAAGATCAATGCTTGGAGGTTGATCAACTTGAATCACTATACAAAAACGAACAAAACAAAACAAAACAACATCATGAGTTCATCTCAAACAACAACGAAATCTTCTCTATAGGGGAGATAATTGGCGCTTGTGATCGTCTTGCAGCTGCAACTTCTCCATCAACGCCGCTCTCAGCCGCACATTCACCACGCCACCCACACCATACGCAGGCACGATTTTGCCCATGCGCGCAAACGAACTGACAATATAATCCCTTCGGATCCTCAAAAGCCGCTCTCGCCACCCCAGCCCACCGGGAGGTTGACGGTTATACAAATCCAAGCCAAGCAGGTGCATGGGCGTGCTCACAAACTGCATCAGAGCCGGGCAGGCAAATTGGGCTATGGCAGCCTTCATATTCGGCGTCGAGGCGATGAAATTAGGGATAGAGGGCGCAATCAAGGCGGGCACATTAAAGGATGCGAATATAGTCACGCTATCTCTCAGGCAGAACAATGTATACGACATCTTGGGTATTTGCGGAGCCTTTTTAATTGCTGTGGAAGCCGCCGCTGTGGCCGCAGAGACCGCGGCGGATGTTGTTGCTGTGCCGGGAGGGTGGCACTGGGTGGAAGGGTTGGTTGACGGGCCAAACAGTTTCGCAAACCGTGCGTCCTTGTATACGCAAATGGACATGTTGACCGTTGTCGTCGTCAGGAATTTGGCTGTGCCGGGAGTCACCGTCGAAAAGGGTTGGTTGCGCAGTGTCGACGTGACCGTGTCGATTGCATTAGCCGTCAAATAAGTACCGCCGTACAAGGTGTAGATAAGGATAAAGGGCGTTGAGCAAAAGAAGCCGGCGGGATGTCTTGCCATTGATTTGAAACAAGACGTTATCGTGTGGCTGATCGAAATGCCTTTTGACGCTTTCTCCATGATTGCCCTGTTGTTTACAGCTGTTAGCCTTCTCCCTCACTTCTTGGAAGTGAATTTCAGACTGGAGACAAGACGAACCGGTCAATGATCGTAATAAGAGGACAAATAAGTGCCCCTGCAACCGCCGCACTTGCCGCATCGGCCGCAAACCGAAGGCCTAGACTACGTGTATTCCATTCCTTTGTCGATTTCGAATCGGTTGCGCGAGCTAGTTCCTTCGGAGAAACCGGCATGTTTGTCGCGTCTCGAGACATGGCTGATGTGATGTTCGATGATGGTTAGGGGGTAAGTGGGCGACGAGATGCAATTCAGATCTTCGATAATGCGTCATGGAGACGAGATCAGAAGCCAAAGTCGTGCAATAAATATATATAATACAATCTAAAAAGAGGGTCACAAAAATAAGAATGAGAGATTGTTTTTAAAAGAGTATCGCGTAAACGAATCAAATCAAATAAAATCCCAGTTAGCGAAATAACATATTCACAAATCGCGTTTGGCACGCGACCCCCAAAGGCCCTGGGATGGATTTCTGGATGAACGAACGAGTAATAGGGAAAAGAGAGGAAGACGAAGAAGAGCAGAAGCTGGTGAGATAAGACAGCATCGGGACGGGCCAGTCACCGTCATCGGCGTCGGGTCTTCGCCCGATGGCTGGGACGCGCCAGGCCCAAAGCAGACTAGCTCCGGGCGGAGGAAATGGAGCACTCCGGGACTTGCAATGAGAGCGCTCGGGTTAGCAAGCCAGGGATGATATACTACGAATACATGTTGCACACATTACTCAGCGTGTCCTACCCAGGGCTTAAGAAATGGCATTCTCGAGATAATGGTCATACCAGCCGAGCGATTTATGCAACTCTGGCTCCTAGTTACGTGTCCATGTACATTATCAATGCCTCGATTGACAGGATACCTCGAAAATTTAAAATTGAGACATGTGCTTTTCCCTAAATGTAAAAAAGAAAACGCCGCCCAAACCAAAAGAAAATAAAGCGTAAACAACATAATTATAAAAATCTATCAGTTTGCTGCCTGGTCACCTGGCTGGACGGCTTGGAAGTTGTCAAGCGAGACATTAACAGCACCGGCTTGAACCAACTAAAAATTTGTTAGTTAATGGTGTATTATATAGCTGCGAAGGAATAACTTACAGCTCGTCTGAGATCATCAATCAAGTCATTCGGATCTTCAATACCCACACACAGCCGGATAAGGTCCTCGGGCATGGCTCGCTCCTGTCGCGTCTTCGCATCAATGCTGGCATGGCTCATGCGGCAGGGCATGCTGATCAAACTATTGACGCAGCCGAAGCTGACACTGATGGCCCACAGTTTGGCACTCTCGACAATCCGTTCGCTCAGGGCCGTGTCGCCAGTCTCAAAGGACAGCACGGCGCCGGAGCCGCGAGCCATGGAGTGGTGCAGGTCGTACTGCGGGTGGGATCGCAGACCGGGGTATCGCACCTTGAACCCGTGCGCCTCCAAAAACTCGGCAATGCGCTGGGCGTTGGACTGTTGCTGCTCCATGCGCACTTTGAGGGTCTTGACACCACGCATCAGAAGCCACGAGTCGAATGGCGAGAGGCCGCACCCGGAGGCATTGATGGGGAAGTATAACCGCTCGCCGAGAGCACTGTCATTAACAGCAATAACGCCAGCCATCAGGTCATGATGGCCCGACAGATATTTAGTTCCACTCTCATACACAATATCCGCGCCCAGATCCAGCGGATTCAAAAGCAGCGGCGACATCATGGTATTGTCCACAGCAACAAGACAGTCCGGGTTCGCCTGGTGCGCAATCGCGGCGATCTTGGCAATATCAACGATTTTGATGAGTGGGTTGGTCGGAGTTTCGAGGAGAACCATAGCAGTCTTGGAATTGATCACAGCCTCGACGTTCTCGGCCACCGTGGAGTCGACGTGGTGCACGATAATGCCGCCGTTCGATCCGAGATATTTCAACAGCCGGTTTGTGCCCCCGTACAGGTCGTCGCCCGTGACGACTTCATCACCGGGGCGCAAAAGTCGTGTGATCACGTCGAGGGCAGCCATGCCCGAGGAAACCACCAGTGCTCGCTGGGCGGACATGATTTTAGCAAGGTGTCGTTCGAGGTGAGTTCGGGTAGGGTTGCCTGAGCGTGTATAATCGTATTCGCCACCTCCAGAGCCAGAGGTCTGTTTAAAAGTCGCACTCTTCAATAGCCAGAGTCAGCAACATAGGAAAATAAGACGCATCGGAAGAAACAAAGAACTAACCTGGTAAATAGGCACACTGCTGGCATTATACTGATCGCTCCCTTCCGTATACACCAATTCCGTCGCAATGGCATATCGACGGCCTCCATGAGGACTCGAGGGAGCCGGCGAGGGCGGCAGGTCGTGGCCATCTAGGTCGACATGGGGGAATGCCTTTTTCACGACATTTTCCGCGGGCGCCGACGATGCGTCGTCAGCATGGTGGTGCTGTCCAGCTGCCGACATCGCTGAGGGCGGGGTTTCAAGAGGGAATTGAAAAGAGGATTTTGTTTAAGAAGTTTCAATGTTGAGTGAAAAACAAGTCCTTCCTTGTATATATGTTTATCTTAAATCAGGGAGCAAAGACGAAACAGTAAACAGGAAAGAAGATTGTTGTGGAAGAAAGCATAATAATAATACCATTTCACAGTATGGACGACGATGACTCTTTCGTTGCGGAGATGCCTGAGGCCTGACCGCTCCGGGCACGGCGCGCGTCTGATTGGCTGGCACCGCAAAGGAAGCTCGCACGTCATCTGCGCTTAGCCGGTTTTGGATGATGGCCCATCGTACGCTTTACAATACAAATACCAATACCAATACGGATTCGCCGTGAATGACTCATACAGCGTTAAGAAACTCCGACCTCGTATATAGTATTACTATTGTTGTTGAGCTAGGCAACTGTGTAGATATAGTTCTGTCTAAATTAGCATGTGTAATTCCCATATTCTTCCCCCCCATTGGTTATTTGACCGAGCCCGCGTTCAGTCCTATTATTTCTTAATTTGGCTGCGATGCATGGGAGAAGTCGTTGCTGTAGTGTAAAACAACAGTTACATGTTCTTGACCGTCCAATTGACCATATTTTTGACTTCAGCACGGTTGCTCGCAGTATTCCACTGTCTGGCTTGCTAGGGATTCTAAATAAGAAAGATTTGTCATCTTAGTGGGAGGTATACGCAAAAGCTGATACGAGAAAATATACGGCCCAGAAATATGTGGCTGTTAATATACTAAGGGCTGATTGTTATGGCGGTCCAGATGATATTTTTGAACAAGAAATATTTTTGAGAATTTCAGATGTTTCAAGGAATAGCAACCATGAAGGACGCCACTATGTGTTATCCGCTTTGGGAAAGTTCAAACATAAAGGCCCCAATGGAGAGCATGTGTGTTTAGTTTTTGACGTTATGGGATACCAGTTAGATTTTCAACGCACCAAATATGAAGACGGAAAGCTGCTTGTAGTTTTAGTGAAATCAGTCATGAAGCAGCTTCTATTGGGGTTATATTTTCTTCACAGAGAGTGTGGGATCAGTTGGGATCATTCATATCGGTACGAGAAACAATTCGCGACGAGGAAGCCCGGAGGCGTAATCAACGGCAGTGGATTCTCAGGATATCCGGCGTGGTACAGGCCTCAAGGTACGTACAGGCCTCGTCTCATCTACTCCTATGACACGGTACAGTAGATTGCAAAATCAGCTTGACACTTTCGCTTTTGTCACAAATGTAATGCCCTACGATATATATGGTTATGTTAGGAATATTGATCCGGAATTGTATATTTACTGTACATATCATTCAGTCTCGTTACCAAATTTTCGTGGTCAGGTATTATCGATATATTTCCAGAACGTTCTGCTTTGAGGGAATGAGCTATACCACTGCCATCCAGATCATCTAGCAATTTCAACCTCTCGAATCATAAGATGGAACCTCACACTCGGTAACCTGTCTTCAATGCAACAGTTAGTGATTCCGTTGGAGATGTTTGGTTCAATTATTGCCAACGCTCCTGAAAATTTTGCAGTAAGTTTGACACTGGTTTGGGACATCTTACTCTCATGGTACGGTCCAACCTCATTTAAATTTGCTCTTGGGTGTCTCTTTCGAGGTAGTAAATCATTGCGTCACCCATTAGTACTCTAGCTTAACAGCAGCTTTACCACCCCCTCATGCTCATCTACTATAGCTCACGATACTGATGACCAAGCAGTACTGTCTTTAGCCTTGATTTCAAAGTCATTCTTCTGCAGTAACTTTGCTACCACCTTATGCTTGTTTATTTTTGCCCATCCTAAAGGTGTTCGATCATACTTGTTATCCTTTGACCTGGTGTCAGCACCTCTGTCAAGCAGCAGTTTCACTACTACCTCATGCCCATTTGCTGCAGCTAATGAGAGTGGCGTCTGACCAATACGATCTTTAGATTCAATATCCGCATCTTTGCTAAGCAGTGACAAAGTCACTGCTTCATGCCCTTTTAC
This sequence comes from Talaromyces islandicus, assembly GCA_000985935.1. NCBI lineage: Eukaryota > Fungi > Ascomycota > Eurotiomycetes > Eurotiales > Trichocomaceae > Talaromyces > Talaromyces islandicus. Next base: position 1,665,868 of record CVMT01000009.1, on the reverse strand, counting down.
TGCAGCCCATGATAGGGGTGTCCGACCAACACTATCCTTGGACTCAATTTCAGCATCACTGCTGAAGAGTAGCTCTATCACTGCCTTATGCCCGTTAACTGCAGCTAATGACAGTGCTGTTAGACCATGCATATTCTTTGATTTAACATTGGCGCTCTTAGCAATTAGCAGCTTCACAACCGCCTCATGCCCATTTGCTGCAGCCAAAGATAGTGGTGTTTGACCGATATTATCCTTAGATTCAATGTCAGAACCCTTGCTAAGTAGCAACTCGGCTAGTGCTTCATGCCCATTCACTGCAGCCCATGATAGGGGTGTCCAGCTGTATATATTCTTAGGCTCAATTTCAGCACCATTGATAAGTAGCATCTCCAACACCGACTCATGCCCGTTAACTGCAGCTAATGATAGTGCTGTTAGACCATGCACATTCTTTGATTTAACATTGGCACCCTTAGCAATAAGCAACTTCGCAACTGCCTCATGCCCATTTGCTGCAGCCAAAGATAGTGGTGTTTGACCGATATTATCCTTAGATTCAATATCAGCACCCTCTTTAAGCAGTAACTTGGCTAGTGTTTCATGCCCTTTCACTGCAGCCCATGATAGGAGTGCCCGGCCAATATTATCCTTTGCCTCAACTTTGGCACCCTTACTGAGCAGCAGCTTTACAACTGCCTCATGCGTGTTCATTGCTGCCCATGCTAATGGCGTTCGACCATACTCATCGTCCTTGGGGTCAACTTTAGCGCCATTGTCAAGCAGTAGGTTCACTTCTGCTACATTCCCATTTGCTGCAGCTAATGATAATGGTGTCCGGCTGATATGATCTCTAGACTCAATATCAGCACCCTTTTCAAGCAGTAACTTCACTACTGCATTATGGCCATTTGCTGCAGCTAGTGACAGTGGTGTCCAACTAATATTATTCTTAGACTCAATATTAGCACCCTTTTCGAGCAATAACTTTACTACTGCCTCGTGGCCATTTGCTGCCGCCAATGACAGTGGGGTTGAACCAATATTATCCTTAGACTCAATGTCGGTTCCGTTTTCGAGCAGTAGCCTTACTACTGCCTCAAATCCCTTCACCGCAGCCCATGATAACGGCCTCCGACCTTCTTCGTCCTCCACATTGACATTGGCTTCCACCGTCAGCACCACCTCTGTCGCTGTCAGATACCCTTTTCGGACACCCGCAAATAAAAGCTTATCCCTGAAAACGCCTGCTGCATAACCCAGTTTAGTCTCTAAGGACTGGTTGTTGAACTGCGAAGCAACCCAGCGCCCCAGTAAATAAGCATAAGCGCCCTGAGTGTCAATCAACCCATCAATAAACTTAGAAAGGATAACTGAGACATCTTGGCAGTCGCCAATGTGATGCTTTAGATAACAGAGAGCATAGTTGGCAAATTGCATTTCATCAAGGTTTTGGGCAAAGTCTTCAAAGTGCTGTGGGCTCCAAGAAAGTACATCCGGTTGACTCTGCGCAAGAGCCTTTTTTGTGGCGCAAATCATCAGATACCTGACACACGTGATAGATATGCTTTTGTGAGCATCTTTTTCATTCATCTTGAACTTAGAATTCGCCACATATCCGTTGGGGCGGAGGAAGAACTCGCGGACTGTTTGATGTATAACTTGAACTGGTCCTCTTGCATTAGATGTGTTGGTACCATTATACGATCTAATTTCTAGGAAATTGCCCCCACAATGGATGATACATTGGTCGAGTGGAATACGCCTTCGAAAAGAGGTATATGAAAGGCTGTATCCGGCGTGAAGTTCATCCGACACAGCGAGAGCGTGAAGAAGTTCGTTAGGTGCGAGTGGCCGTTTTCCAAAGAGGACGAAGTGGAACAGCTTTATTCCATCCCGGAGATCTCTGTCTCTGTCAATCATTTTCCCGAGCATGCGCACATAATAGTGATTTAGTTCCGTTGGAAGACTCTTTAAGAACTCAAAAGTGTCCTCCTCAGCACAACCCTCTGCTAGAAGGGCTAGGATTTCTTCTCCAACTAGTTTTACCCATAGGAATACCCCTTGAGCATTTTCAACAATGTATTCCATAACTTTCGTAAGGAGTTGCGTAAGGTTGACATATTCCAAGAAGGAATGGGCGTATCTAATTATGTCGGATTTTGTCTCATCTTGCAATCGTATGATATTATGAAATTTGTTTAGGCGAATTTCGAGCTGTCCCACTGGCCGGCTTGCAATAAACACTTTTAAGGTGCCGTGTTTCATCGAGGTGCAAGTGTCAAATAACAGCTTGAGGATGTCATGCCTGTCTTTTTCGTCAGATTCATCGACTGCATCAATAATTAGGTAAATCTGCACTGCTGAAGAGTGGTCATGTAATGAGAGTAGAAGCTCTTTCAATGTGTCGTAAGGCCAGTAAGCACGATTCTCATGGGAGGGATATCTCGCAGCAGCCTGAAGATCCCGATATATAGGTTGAAATCGGTGGTAAAAAAAGGACTCGTCCTGGCTCAGAATATCGTACAGAACTCATCGAAGCATGTTGTAGTGACTCGTTTGCAGTTCACCGTCTCTATGACTGTAAAAGAACTGTGCAACAATAGCCGGTTGCTCAATCATCCTCCTTTTCAGGAAATTACAACTAAAGTATTTCGTAAGGGTGCTCTTTCCGCTGCCAGGCTTTCCTTGAATGTATAGTAGGCGGGAAGAATTCGATGATAACCAACTTCTAAGTTGATGATGGGTCCAAATCCACTCAAAGGAACCTTCATGCTCTCTCGAGATCATGCCGTAACGTGTATTATCGAATTGAAGACTATCTAGGCATTCTGTATATTTATGTGAGTAAAAGACCACATCAGAATGTATGCTGCTACCCAAACCTTTTCTTTCCCTATCATACTCAATATATAGCATCCCATCGAGTATTCCTTTGATCTCAGTTTTGGGCCGGCCAGTAAGCAAAGCTTTGACTTTCGCGTCTCGATTTTGTAGATTTTTAAGAAATTCTAGGATTCCTCTGGCGAGCAGCTCCTCTTCTTGGTATTCGACTTTGTCTAGTCCATCAATAACAAATAACAGCTCGTGTTGTTCGCAAATAATAACTTCTGACAAGGCCGCCCAAAGGTCACTGGATGGTGCGTGAAGCAGTTTCTCGATAAGTTCACCAGGAGCGGCATCGTCGAATTTCCGCACTGTCAGATTATCTTTAAGAGCCCGATCAAGGAGATTCAAGAGAAAACATTTAATAAAAGGTAATCGCTTCCAACTAGACAAACCATAAATAAGTTGCCAAAGGAGAGTATGAATGATAATAGAGACTGTTGATCGTTCCCGGGTGATAACTGAACAGAAAAAGTATAGAACAAAATGGCGTGTCCCACAAAGTTTATTTTTCTCCTGGTCCAAAATAAATGATGATACCTGACTGGTATTGCAACTTGGTGGTCCAGAGAGCCAGAGCACTTGGGATTCACTAGATGCACTCCATTGTTTGAAGTCCATATTCCGGAAAATCCAGTAAAACATAGGCTCGCCTGAATCCAAAAGCGGTATTCTTGATATAAGTTCTTCTTGATCGATCGCCTTGAGTAGTGAGAGGAAAATTTCAATATCAACATTATCAATCGCGGATCGAAGTACTTTGTCCTATACAAGACCAAGATTTAAAATGTCAGTCACAGCTTGTCCACTTAACAATGGCATAAATAATCACCGTACAAGCTGGAAAACTTTATCCACAGTTGGCATTGGAGTTATGTCAGTCGTAGGGATGATCAACAGGACCTCCTTAGCACATGCAGCTGCAGTTCCTGCTGCGTATCCCTGCCACTTCTTGTTCTTATGGGAATCTGCATAGTCGCAGATGCCTCGGATGACCAGGCAAGGGAAATTATTCATCAGCCCTGCAGCCTCCATCTCAAAGCAAAGAACCCCACCGAGATCTGTGCTCACCCGGTCTCTGGTTACGCCATCCCTCATAACCCAATTTCCGGAGGCGATTGTCCCGTGGTGGACTGTGACCCCGACATCACCTCGGGGTATCCGCGTGATTTGTCTCTCTTTGTTGCAGGCTTCACAAGTTTCGCCTTCCAAGTGTTCGTATGTCGGCTCAAACAAGATATCAGGTCCCGCACTGTCGGGGGTGAATTGTGGGAGCTGAATGAGCAGAGATAAGAACTTGGGGAGACAGCTTCTGCCCAGACTGTGATTTGCCCTTAGCTTTGAAAGTGCACTCAGCAATACTCTTGGTGGTGCATTAAGGAAACCTGTCCTACTGAAACCGTCTGGTGTAGCTTTCCCAAAATCATGTTGAACGACTCCCCCATGCTGCTTCTCAGGTTGGCTGATTACTACGTCCCCAAGTCGGATATCTGCACATCTGCTCGGAACGCCGCCTCCAATCCCTACCATCAGGGCAAAACGGATCGATCTGAACTTTGACTTCATGTTGACAGCGACCGCGGCGGCGGAATTGGTTCCTATTTGGCCCGCAGGGAGGCATGCGACCACGACATTATGTTCGCCGATACGGCCCAGCGTATACAAGTCAGCGTCAATACAGCTCCCGTGCGGTAGGTCTTCGTCTTCTTCATCTAGCATCTTTATGGCGGCCGCAAATTCGATTGGGAGAGCACAAATCCATCCCACGGTATAGTCTTCGCAGCGAAGACGGCGTCGTTTCATTTTGAAAACAGTTCATGCTCGAAGAGTTCTCGTTATAAATCACCCGGATATCGTATTGGAGGTTCTTAAAGGGCTAAGGGAAAAAAAAAAATAGTGCATTGGTTAACAGGTGACCGTGTCGCCGGAAAGACTTGACGGACTGTCATTATTGGCTTGTTGTTGCCCTGTAAGCAAGTTGATGCCCAACCCCACTGAAATTGAAGAAGTAACTAAGCTTTGACAGCTGGTTGGTTACATGCTTCTGCAGGTGGTATTCCGAAACTATAAAAAACTGGCATTGGCCTATTCCCCCAGGTACAACTGTTCAACCAGCTCCGAATCCATCAATACACACCACGCCAAAACCTAAGCATAACATTTGAACACATGTGTATTGATGCTGACGAAATGAATATTGAATTGAACCCTCGTCGTATACACATACTAAATACCCAAGAAGCAACATCAACTATAACAAACCAATACCCAATACCCAAATACCCAAATACCCAGCCTGGTAGATGCATCATTTATTAGGGACAACCATAATTAGAAAAATAAGCAAATTCCCCCCATGTTTTGTTCCTAAATTATGCAGCTGCAAACAAAGAATAAAAATATACATACATACATATATATATATATATATATATATTGAAATTGTTATGGATTTAGCTAGCCATTGGATCGGTCACGAGGTCGCCAAAGCCTCCATTGATGCCGAAGAATTGGAACCTAGGTAAAAGGTAAAGTCAGTAAGGTCAGTAACTGTGGCGCGGAAAAAAGGAGAAAAAAGAGAAGAAAAGAAAAGAAAACTAACCAATCCTCGACATTCAGAGTCGTTGGCGCAGTAGGCCCATTGCTACGGGAGCTGTTGCTCCAGTTATCCTCTTGACTTGCGGCGTCGACGCCATTTCCAGCCAGTGCCGCGTCGAGGCCCTGCCATGACTGGGTGTGCTCGATTCCAAACATATTCTGCGGCGGTGCGCTCTGGATGCCACCCATCTCGGGTGGGATAGCAGTCACCAGAGGCGGGCTGCTCTGGGCGCCGGCTACATTTCGAGTTGGCATTTGTTGGTTCATCATTGGATGTCCTTGTCCAGGCATGGAATTTGCGCCCGGCATCTGAGGATCAACCATTGTGTTTTGTGGGGACGGGAGTGTAGGGAAGAAATTTGTGCCGTCGGGGAATAGCTGGTCGGGCTGGAAATTCTCCCACAGCGTTGGTGAGAGATTTGGCGAGTTGCGCGTGACAAGGAAGAGATCGGGAGGTGTGGCGGGGAGCGAGAAGGGCGCGTTGAAGGGAGTTGTAGGTCTCGTGTTGCCTCGCGACGTCCCTGTCGCCTGCGTGCCGTCTGGAAGTTTGACCACGCCGGGAGACGCTTGCATTGGGTTCATGCCAGGCTGGCCGTGTGGAGGCAACTCGCGAAGTGGAGTGGCTGCTGGAGTCTGAGGACGTGAGCGCTCGTAGGACACAGGGGGTGTAGGACCGCCGTTAGGCAGTCCAAAATCCATATCGTCAAACTTCCGTTTTGGTGGATCATTTTTCTTCAATGGCTGCTGCTGGTGGTTGCCGTTGTGGTGATTGTTAGTGTTCTCAGTGCGAGATTTCTGGTGGCGCTTGCCAGGCGCTCTTTGCAATCGCTCCTCCAGGACCTTGTTTCCCAGAATAGACTCGAACAATGTGTGCACCATCTTTGCAACAAGCCATACTTTTGACACATCTTTCAACGCGCGCATACAAATGCCCATTCGCTCCTGGCACGTTGCTATAACCGAGGGCACAGACGACCGCATCTGGTAAACGTGCATGATCAAGGCAGAGAAAAGACTGTACACGATAAAGGCAGGGGTGAAGCGAATCTCGTCGTGGGCCTGTAGTTTTTCTACAATCGACGTAATCATACCGGCCGCCTGGAATGCAATTGTCCGCGATGGATACGCTATTTCTTCGGTTCGATAGCTGTTGGCGCTCGCCGACGCTGGCGGCATGTGGGCTCGATGTAACAGACAGAGCGTCGTGCTATTTGCTTGTTATTCTCTGCTCTCTCTCTATATTCTTTTTCTTTCTTCTATGGACGGTGAACTTACTAGTAGTTGGAGTGAAGAAGAGCGCCCCAGAAATGGTGTCGAGATCTCTCCCAATAAACTTCCTTGGGACAGTTCTGCAGCCAGTCCGCCAGCGCCATGTCGGAATGGGTTAGATCAATGGCATTCGTTCGTCGCGACTTGGACGCCACCGAGTACTGCTGCGACAAGACGAGGCCCATAATCTCACATAGCTTGACGTACTGAAGGAAAAACTGCACATGCACCGGATCCGGCTGGTACTCTGCAGGGGCATCGCCGTCGTCCTCGATAAAGTCTTCTTCTGTCAGCATCTCGACATCCGAGTCGTCAATGTTGATATTGATTGGCCGTCCAAGCGCAACGGCCACGGAACGATCTCTTGTAAACAAAGTCCACCAAATCCGCTTCCAGAGCCGTTTGTCTGTTCTGTTGAGCTGAGAGCTCTCCACGCTACACCATGGTCAGGAACCGCCAGTTGAATGAGTCTGTTCAACGCTCACCTCCGATGCATGCCAGAACCCTGGGCTACGACAATAGCAACCCGACTCCAGTAGAAGACATTCTTGGTGACATCTACAATAGTTAGTAGTTAGATAAACATATCAAAAGTTGGGACTAAGAAAACGTACCCTCAGGGCCTTCCCAATACCAGCCCATCAAGACCAAGGCTTGGACAATAGTAACTCGGTCATCCTCATAATTAGCATCGTAAAGAGCCTTGGCTCGCTTGTAAAAAGTTGTCGAAGCTGGAATGGTAGAGCCGTTTTGGTCCATTAACTGCGGATTACTGCAGACGCGGGACCCAGCCAACAAAATAGCCTGCAGTAGGAGCAGAGACGGGGGGTTCTTAGGGTCGCGGTATCGTCGCATGAAGCGGTTCCGGTTGATGATGGGTACCACAGGCGCAACCCATTTGAAGTAAGCCTCGACCAGCTCGTCGCAGAGCTGTCGCGGCGGCAGCAAGAATGCACCACGCTGGTGCAGGATCTCAATTTCCAGATTATCCAATTCGGTTAGACGGGCTCTTGTGCCTCGAATGTTCTCCGGCAGCGGATAGTGAACGACATCGGTGTGGCCTCGGTCGTGGACGAGTAGAGACAAATTCGACGACTCGCCTAGATAGGCGACTCTTCCAGGTTCCTTGATGGGAGCCCGGGTGAATTTGGGCTTCATGAACTGGGCATATGTGCCTGCATTGACGGCTTCCTGGGCTTGTTGCGAGGACGTCAAGGCGGTCGCGGGCATGCCATCGATGGACATGGGATTTGTAGGAGGATATTCGGGGGTTTGCCGTGGTTTATTTTCATGTGCTTGCTCGTCGGGGCCATTGTTGTTATCTGCCTCGTCACTATTAAAAAAAAATAAAAAGGTGGCATCGTCAGTACCGATCAATAGCCGGGGATTCTCGTCAATGCATACCCGTCGGTATCTCTGCTTCTCGCCTGTTGATTCTTCTTCCGCTTTGGCGTGGGGATGCGGCACTCGATGGCGAACGCGACACAATTGGTACAGGGCACTCCGAGACTGGCAGCGTCACATCGAACCTATGAATCGGGTCAGCGATGTTAGTCCAGCAGTGGTCCAGCAGTAGTCTGGCTGGTGATGGACGTCCCAAAGAGGGTGCCAAGACCGAAGCCCAGGTCGCAAAAAAAAAAAAGAAAAAGAAAAACACGCAAAAAGGCACGTACCTTTCGAGCGTGGCAAGTCTAAATTGCGCGATAAAGAAAAATATCATGTGTTAGCGACGCAATTCCTTATTATTATTATGCTTTTTCCCTTATCTCCTGGGATAGGATATAACTCAGGGCGATAAGCAAGGTACAGCGAGATAGCGGTCAGCCGAGGTGCCGAGGCACACACGCCTCGTCGCGACTTTTGCAGGTGAATACAAAAAAACGTACCTCGCAAGCTCGGGATGCGCGTTGTCTGTAGGGAAAACATAGTGATAACCGATTAGCGAAAGCTATAAGAGAATAAAAAAAAATAATAAAACAAAAAACAAGCCATTTTTTTTCCCTCGTTTTCCCTTCCTCTTCCTTTTCCAACTTCCTCCTCTCTTCCCTCGTGTTCCACCACGACTTGCAGGCAAAAAGCAGGCACGTACCTTCTGAAACTTGCATGGCCTGCATTGGGCACTGCAGGGGATGGCTGCGAATGCGGCGCGTTGCCGGCAGGGTCTGCAGCAGACTCGGACTGCCTCCTGTCTGCCATGACTGACTGACTTTTGACGTGACCAGACGGACTCGAGGTGACTTTGCTACAGCGGGGCACCCATCAAAGCGTGATTTGGGCGAGAAACTCGGGGTGGTTCGGTAAAAATTGGTTTTGAGAGACAGCAAAGAAAGACAAGAAGGTAAGGATGGTAGTAGGAAAAGAAAAAGAGTAGACTTTGAATGGAGGAGATGGCAGGAATAAGTGGTCTTTCTTTTTTTTTGCGCGCGCGCCACAAGAGCTATCCTGAGCGGAATGCGTCGACGGGCAGGCGCAGGAACCGGGTTTCTACGGGGAAGGGACTGGGGAAGAGAGGAGGAGGCGAATGACGAGAAGTATAAAAATAAAAAAATAATAATAATAATAAGGGACGATGTGTATGGGGTATGGAGATGGAGTAATATGATTAGAGAGGGAGGTGCAGTTGGCAGGACGAAGAGGTTAGCGCCGGGCTGGGCTGGGCAAAAGACTCAACTCACTCCGGGGTAGCCCGCGGGGAGGCAGCCATCTGACTCGATATATCGAGATGTATATGCAGCCAATTCCGCGAACTAATAATATCATAATACTGATAATATATTCTCTGACTAGCTATACAATGATGTGATTTGAGTCTACTGCTACGAGGACCCTGGGAGCCCTTTTTCTTTCTTTTTCTTCTCTCTTTGACGATCCAGGCTATGATGTGCGTACTACTTACTAGGGACTGCTTATCTGCCGGCTCTAGTGACCTTGGCTGGGGCTTCAACTGCGATTTAGTGGCCAACCAGGAAAGTCAATGTCGATTACGATGTAGTACCTGTTTTCCTTGTTTCTTTGGTTTCGTTTCGCCGGCAAAGAAAGCACCTTGTCACGCTACAAAGGGCGCCCGCGGTTTCTGTAGGCTGAACCATAATACGAGCCTCTATGAAATCGGGTTCCTATGGAGCATGCACGGTAGCTGCTCGTGCTCAAGTCCCGGCTCCATAGTATGGACCGGCGCGCCGGGTCGCCACTTGATCGAGTCATATGCCGGGACATGGAGTCTTTCCTATATAAGGAGTTGAGAAGTACGTAGTCTCAACGCCTGAATTACTGTATTTGTAGTTGCTCCGTGCTTTACTTATGGCTCGAGCACCTTGTTTTACAGACTACGTAATCAATAATCCCAGCGTTCATAAATATGCGACAAGCAACGTGACTGTCCGTCCCTGCCTGGCGCCTCCACCGTTGAAACACTAGGGCTGATCGTCTTGGCTCTGATTGCGACTGTTTTGCTGTTAGTGTTCAAGTCAGGCGGTGTGAGTACAGTCTTGTTTTCTTTATTTATTTTACTTTTCCCCCTTCCAATTGGGTTTTTATGAATAACGCAGCAATCAATTCGTCGGTCCAGAAGCACATTCCTATTCCATACATACAACCAGGAGAGAGCCCAAAGTCCGGGCCTGTCTCCATAAGTAATATGTAGCTATAATCAGTATAGTAGGTGGCCCGGACAATCACCGAGTTTGTTCCATATCCGCATGTCTCACACACCAAAGAAAGCCACCCAAGACCCCAGAGAGGGGGTCAGTCTCCAAACTTTAAAAAGCCCAAATCCTAAGAAACCAACACTGACGGAAACAGCGGCACGTTGACGTTCAACGGTTGATGGCTGGGGGGAAAATCCCAACACCCAGCGATCGTCGCTGTTGATTTTAGTAATGATTTTTAGTAAGGCCAGATCTCGTGTCGACGTCGACGACCGGGCCGGTTTTGTTTGAATCGGCTTCGGATATGCTCCTACATGTAAATGTCTACTACAATCCAATCCCGAGAAGGCCGGGTTCCCGTTTACATTCTTTATTTTTAGGAGAGAGTGTGGGAATATAAATCTATGCATGATAATTTAACAAAAATCAATCAAAAGAGAGAAACAAAAGGGCGGTATTGATTGACCGGTACTCTCCCCTTTTCCCTGTTAACGTGCCAGAGCGTCGGATCACGAGCAACGCAGTTGGACCTCGGCTCATTCGAATGCGGGGAATCTTGGAATCTCAAAAACGAGCCAATCCAAGTTGTAGTTTACGTCCAACAAAAATGACCAACAGCAATCATAATACAAAGTCTTATTATTAAATCTGTCAGTTTTTTGACTTTTTGTTGACGCTGCCGTTAATCCTGTAAGCCAATTGCAAATGCTTTTGATTTGTTATTATTATTTCTTTCTCCTATATATACACGTCAACTCGTAATAGTACGACGCCCCAATGCACCAATCGGGAATATGCCCTCTATGGATTTTTTTGGGTCCATCGTTCATCTCTTTTTGCTTTTTTGCACCTGCATATGTGTATCAACTAGATAAATCAAGATTGGCCCCCTCTTCCGGCTTTGCCCGACTGTCTGGGGATACCATCCGGGGTATCCTTATTAGTAGTAGTAGTATTAATATTACGAGGAGGATCGACAGCAGCAACAGTCTTAGTCGTGGCAGCGCTGAAATCAACGCCACTGACAAACGCCTCGCTCACAAACTCCAACCCCACCACAAAGAAACACAGCAGATTCGCAATGACAAAGTGGCTAATAGTCGTCCCAATCTCGAGCCACGAGCCGTCGTCGCGCACCAAATAGAAAAAATTGAGCGTCGAAATGTCCGAGATGGTCATCACCACCATGAACAGTGCGCTCGGCGCGACTTGGAGTCTGCGGTTTAGGATCCCCAGGTTCGTGCTGATTAGGGCAAAGGGAATCAAAATCTTCAGGATTAGGAGTGCCCCTTGGCTAAACGGGTTGAAGACGGGGATGAGCCGGTTCACGCTGTCCATCGAGAATGATGAGACCGAGGCAATGTTGCCAGTACTGAAGAATGCTGATTGTAGTAGGAAGAAGAAGAAGAGTGCCACGCGCATATCAGAAAGGCTGAGGGCGCGGAACTCGAATGTTTCGCCTTGGACCACGGTCTTGGCTGTCTTTTTATCCGACGCTGACACTGACGTCGAACTTTGCTGCTGCGACTGCCGCTTTGCGTACGTGTAAAGAGCGTGTTCCATGTGAACCCAGGTGGCCAGGGTCATGCAGAATACAAAGTAGAATAGTCCCTCGTAGGAAATAGTGAGAATGACAAATGTCGGCGCAAACGTCAAGTAGATCATCACCAGCCGGTGCAAATAAGAACTGTTCGGATACATCCGGTGCGCAAAGGGGATGGCCAGTGAGGATACTAGAACAGCCCAACCGGTGATCTGGTTCCCTGGGGGAAGACCTTCCTTGGCCTGCAATGACATGATGCTCGACCGCGTCACAATAACTGCCAAAAGGATCATTCCCACTTGAGCTCCCATAATAGTGCGAGCCCCGGATACACTGATCGCATGTCCCGATCCCCGCGCAAACGTTTCCTCAAAAATGAGATAGAGCAGACCAGCAACAAATATCAACAACCCAGCAATAGTACTATAGCAAGTTAGTTGATATAGGCAAAGTAAAAAAGAGCCTGACATACATCGCTGTGGCGCTCTCGACCTTGACAACAGGCAAGAGTGTAAACACGCTCATGGCGAAACAACCAACTGCCCACGATGCCGAAAGCAGACGGTGCTGGAACACAAATCCAATGCCCGAGGATAGCGGCCAGAATGCTGCAACGACAAAACATGCTGTGTATATTTCCCGGTAAAAATATGATTGGACCTGTTCATATTAGCTGCCAGTACCGACAAGTACGCGAGAGAGAGATAGAGACGTACCAGCGCCTCCAAAATACCAACAAAAGCTACTGCCTGCAGACCAAACCAAATGTAGCCGCCAACAGACTGTACATGCCCCAAGAGTATCTCACGGCCAGCTATCAGCGCTTTCCTGCGGGCAAATACCTCCTCCCAGAAAAAAACCGGAAACACCCCATATGCATAGTATCTCCACGAGGAGCCTTGGTATATGAAAGTAGAAAACAAACCGACAAGAATAGAAGTGAAAACAGTGCCACTGAACCATGTCCGGTGCGGCTCGGATGATCCGTGCAGTACATGAAGATCGATAACGGTCGTGATCGCATACGCAATCCAGCCCAAGTAGCCCGCAGAAACAATGGCTCGAAGGAATAGCCAATCATATGTCTGAAGATATCGGAGGCCCTCCAGCGCCGTTGTGAAGAGCTGGGCGGACGCGCCAATTGACTCTGTAAACTGGCCTTCAGCGAGCAGCTGTTCAATCTCCGAGACACGCTCGGTAAGTCTGACATGGCCCAGCGGTGCAAATGGCTGGAACTTTAATTGGTTCTCGCTCTTTTGTGCTTCTTTGACTTTGTACATTTCCAGAACTTCCTGGGTATTCGCCCAAGACGCCAAGGCCTTTTCTCGCGGGGTGGCATCGATATACTCGAGTGGCAGTCGACCGACAGAGTTTACTGGAAAGTCCAATCCAATTAGATAGGCCATGAGAGCGGCCACATCGGCCTGGTCCACGTCGTGCCGGGGGATGTGATCCAGTGCCCAATCGGATGAGTACCCATCCTCATGTCCGGTGACTTGACCGTCCTCCGAGCGCCTGGGCTGCGCGACACCAGAGCCCCAGACCACGAGTGGGGTGCGGGTGTTGTCGGGATGGCCATCACCATGGCTGCCCCAGTCGCTCATCCCATGATCTGCAGTGAATACGTATGCCGTCTTTCCGTCGTTGTAAAAGCTGTCAATCAATTGGGTAATCTCCTTCACCCCTTGATCGACAATCTTGATATTGTGCAGGTATTCTTTTGAATAAGGCCGAAACCCGTGCCCAGTCGTGTCTAGTCCCAGCAGATGGAGGAAGAAGACAATCTTGTCCTCTCTCAGCTTGGCATGGAGCGCGGGATCCTTTCTGGCTTCAGCAAACAGCTCCTTGACCTTGTCAAACACCCATATATCTAGATGCGTGGCGTCGCTAGTAAAATCCTCATCCTCCTCGTTATAGGTCTCTGCATCAACGCGGCCAGGAACCGCACCATCCCTAAACATTGGCAGGATATCCGGACTTCCCCAGCTCCAAGTATGCCGACTGCGATTGAAAACACTATCGAAATTGACCGGATTTAGTTTCCATCCGGTCGTAACTGCAGAGACATCCTCGTATAGTCCGGCAATAAGCGCAACATGACCCGGTCGAGACTCAGTGGGGACGCGAGTGTGCGAGACGCCAAAAGTGCCGTGATTCAGCACACGGGAGCGCAAAAACGGCGCAAGGTAGATGGGTACGTTATCTTCTGGACTGAGGCCAACTGGAGGCGAGGGATCTGGGAAGGACTGAAAGGCTTTGTCGGCACGAAGCCCGTCTCCGACAAAGAGGACGAGACGCCTTGCGGGTGCTTCTGTTCCGGGATCGCGGTCGACGGCATATGATCGCATGCCACTGACGATGGGACTGACGAAATAGATGTCGAAAATCGAGTAGAGATAAAACAGATGAAACACTGCTGCAATCAGCAGGAAGCCGACGCGGCCGACGCGCGCCATGGCTGTGAGGATAGAGCTCTGTTGACGCTCCCCTGACAGACCACCGCTGTAACTAGTAGTTAAGAGAGCGAGCGGGGCAGCGTGGATTGGGTCGTAGTAATCAAAGGAGAAAAGGAACAAAAACAGACAATTCAAACAACGATCCTCGCATCGCCGTCTTCTCGAGAATTGACGACACACTGCCCAGACCTCGCCCTTTTTTCGCAGGCCTGAAACAAACAACCTTTCGACCTTGGAGAAATTGTAAGCCGTTGGCAGCTCAGTGATTGGTTGTGGTGGCCACCGCCTGCCGTTTTGGGACGGAAGGTAGTGGGCCTTTAAAGGTGGCTATGCAGCCAATCAGAACGCCGTATTTCCCCATGCCTCCTGTGTATACACAGTTAAACTATATAATAGTTACATCGTTTAAAAGAGATTAAGTGGGGATTGATAACTAAATCTGACTTGCATGACTGTATAATGTGGAAGGGATCTAGTTTTCCATCAATTGAAATTATATTGTGCCTGGACCCAGCTGCTTATCAGATGCCTTGATGCATCGAATAGATCAGGAGCTTCAGTATCAAAGATTACTCAATACTGCTGAAGACAGTAATACAAAACCAGTTCCTGCGTTCACACTTTGGTGTTTTGAATTGCGGCAAAATTGATGACGAATTTACCGGCCAGTGCTCGGGCATGGCTCCTCATTGGGCATAGGAGGCGGGTATGTATAAATTAAAAATCAATATACAAACGAACTAAGGGGGCGCTATGTTAGAAACCCTGCATGTCTCGCATAGGAAAAAAAAGGAAAAAGAAAAAGAGAGAGAGAGAGATTCCGACGTCTGGAATTTCCCTAATATATAAATTCGACCTAGAGTTGCATATCAAAATATTGATGACAACTTTCAATTTTCAACCTGCTGTGAAGAAATGAAAGCCATTTCCTTCAGTATCCTAGCCTCTTTGGCTGCTGGCACAGCCACCGCTCACGATAGACGTGGCACTATTGGCAGTGACGACATTGTGGGATTTCCCCAGACTGTTCCAAGCGGCACTACTGGCGATGTCTATCTCGCGTACCAGCCATACCTATATGTAGTGAACGGATGCGTTCCTTTTCCAGGGGTCGATGCAGAAGGAGACACCAAGTGAGTCGATGCGACAAATGAAAAGGCCGTTTGATAGCTGTCAAGATTAACTTTGGCTCAATTATGTAGCGCTGGTCTCGCGCCTACAGGTGCTAGTGACGGGGACTGTTCCAGTAACACTGGCCAAATATACGTCCGCGGTGACACATACAACGGTTCTTATGCCTTGATGTACTCTTGGTACATGCCCAAGGACGAGCCTTCGGACGGCCTGGGACACCGTCATGACTGGGAGGGAGTTATCGTCTGGTTGTCCTCTGCGACTTCGACCGACGCCAGCAATGTCGTGGCAGTCTGCCCTTCTGCCCATGGCGGCTGGGACTGTACCACGTCGAGCTATACTCTGTCAGACTCCCATCCGTTGATCAAATATGAGAGTACCTGGCCCCTGGACCACTCATGTGGACTCACAACGACTGTCGGAGGAACGCAACCCTTGATTGCGTGGGAGTCTTTGCCGGCTGTTGCTCAAACAGCCCTCGATACCACCGATTTTGGCTCAGCCAATGTGCCTTTTAACGAAGATCATTTCACGTCCAATCTTGCTGCCGCCACTTTTTGATGACATCCGTAATATCGAACATGAAGAGTGGTTTTTCATATTTCATTGTGTGGTTCAAGAGCCAAAATGGTGGGTTTATCCTTGTGAGATGGTCATCAATTAGCTTTAAAATAATGTCTTGCTTCATCTCGAAAGTTGGATATTTGTCCTTTTGCCTTTATACCACAGTCCGGATTAGAAATTAGGGTGAATTACAGTGCCGCAACATAGCTTCCAGCTTAGCGTCAATGACTGAAGTCCTTCATTCGGTCGGTCATCTGTATTCGCATTAGCAACTACACTGCTGGGCAACAGCAGCTGTCTCCTTTCCCCCGACAACTCCTTCAAAGGTAGTTCCGCCGGCGAATAAAAAAAAAGAAGCTCGTATTTAGGTCCTCTTTAGCATGGTAATCGTGAGTAGGTCGTGGTAAAAGTGGCGCGCAATGCTGTAAATAATATGGTGGTCTGTTTGGCCGCCATTTATTCCGAATACTGAAGGCGTTGCTGTTGTCGATCTAACGGCTGCAGAAGTTGCAGGGGTGGAAGGGACAGGGGTTTTCTTCGGGCCCCGTGATATAGACGACGTCGACAAAACATACTAGACCTAGCCTAGCTAAGCCTTCTAACGACCTTGGAACGGAATCATAGCTCGAATGATGTCACTCTTTTAAAACAACAGAACTATCTTGAACACACAAATACTATCACAGATCGACATGTCCGATCCCATGCGGAGATTCCAAGTCCAACATGGAAGTTTTGGTAAAGTTGTAACTTCAAGAAGGGTAAATCCTTACATGTGTAGCCAATGGAGAACCCGCGATCATTTAGAAATTGCAATTCGGCCATGCACGTGTGATAAGGGAAACCAACGCCGAACGCATTTTAGCCGGCCGAAGAAGTGAGATGCCGTGTTTACGATTTCATTTGTCTGGTGCTGTTGTCGTACAGTCTCCAAGAAGCTTGATTGTGCTTGCTGGAGCCCCAGAAATATGCGGTGGAACCAATAGCATCCTATGATTTTCGACCGTCTAGGGTAAATGCTTTCCAGAACCCCTGAAAATCCAGCCTGCGGCTCCACAAGTTCAGCAAGCCGATATCTATTGAGCATGAACATGATCTTGGGCATTAAACGAGGCTGATTCCTCACATGCTCTAGACGATATCTATACGATGGCCTCGGTGGTGAGGTAGTGTTTGGGCCTTCAGTTAATGCATGGAATCCTTCCACCAGGCAGGATGTAGTAAAGGATTTCGGAATGTTCTGCTCACTGAATTGCCTTTCCGTTTACGACAAGGAATACGCAGCGGTCGAGCTAAGGTTGCGTTATGTCTCGGAAACCAAAATAACCCTATACGAATATACGACCGTTAGGTTTTCTTCCCCATTCTCCGCTTGCGTATTATGGCGCCGGTGGCCTTAGTCCGAGAACTAAATACCATCGTATCCAATAGTGCTAACGCTGGTTCCTCACATTCAAAGCTGACTGGGCGCCGCGGTGTATAAACTGTGCTCCACTGACAAGAAGAGCCTCGGTCATTATTTATGAAAAAGCAGCATATCAACAATGCCAAAAGCATGTGCATGTTGCAGAAGGCGGGACGATCACCCGGAATATTTATGCACCAGTGACCACATAAATGCCATGCTGGCTGGGGTTGAGCGTCAAGTAAGGTTGGATGCAGATACGGCCCTTGTGAGGGGAAATACACATGGTATGTGTTGTATTCGGAAACAGTGTGATAAACTGTAAATATGTTCGTTTTCTTTTGCCTGTTCGGGCAATTACGTAGTATACAATGGTTGCATATGTACCTACTGCTATGTTCACAGAAAGATATATTCATGAATACCACCGCAAATTGCAAAGATGCTATCTAGGACCCGCAATAAGATTAATTCTCCGTTCCGCTGCCCAAACAAAGCTGGATTTTCAGATTTGCTAAATGCCCCGCTATCCCGAACGGGCAAGCCTGGTTCATGCTAAATACTAGCGCCAAAGCCCGATCTCCATAATCGCTCCAGCTCTAGCCCGAACAGGCAACAGTTGGCTTTCTCATTTGCCGGAATGCGGGGGTCTCGCGCGCCAACTAGTAAGCGTCAACAGACTCAACACAATTCCTTTTGCCTCGGAAGCGCTGGGAATTTCGAACTCTCCAAAGAGCTAAAAGGCGGGGAAGGAGCTGCCTGGGCTGCAGCGGCCCCCAGATCGTCGTGGTCGTCGCGAGCTCATCTTGTGACCACTAGTCACGGATCAACGCCAGCTGCAATTTCATCGATCCTCGGTACAAATGCGCTGGACGCTGAAAAATCTGCGCTATAGTGCTCCGTCGTGTACTGGCTGGTGGATAAGCGAGATAGCTATGGAGTAGCGCTTATAAAAGGGCCCTCCTTCGACGGGTCAACCACCCAGCCCTGAGCTGGTTTTTTTTTTCTTCTCCCCAGCACGGCCTGGCAATTGACTCAACTCGCGGTGAAAATATATACATACATAGAGGGCTTTCGGTATGGCACTGCAGTCCTTGATTGTTGCTTTCCTTGGGCTGGCCGCTTCAGCCTGGTCTCTGCCCACCGAGGTACTACGCCGAGCCACGCCATCTCAACCAACCGAAGACCCATTCTATACTCCGCCTGCCGGATACGAGTCCAGCGCGCCTGGCACCATTCTCGCTTCGAGAGCGCCTCCTGGTGGAATTGCCGCGTTTTCAATCGCCCCTCTCCATGTGGACTCTGCCTGGCAGATTTTGTATAGAACAACTGACAGCTTCGGAGAGGCCACATCCTCTGTGACCACCATCTTGGTCCCCAAGAATGCCGACTTCACCAAGCTGCTGTCCTACCAAGTGGCAGAGGATGCGTCTAACCCCAACTGTGCTCCGTCGTATGCCTTCCAACTCGGGGCAGCGACGGACGGAGCCCTAGGCTTAATGATGCCCCAACTCGAATTGCTTTTGATCGAAACTGTTCTCGCTCAGGGATGGGTGGTCGCCGTTCCGGATCACTTGGGCCCCAAGGCTACCTTTTTGGCCAACAACCTGTCTGGCCATGCGGTGCTTGATAACATTCGCGCTGCTCTAGCTTCGACCAAGTTTACCAATATCTCATCCGATGCAACAGTCGCCATGTGGGGGTATTCAGGAGGTAGTCTTGCCAGTGGCTTTGCCGCCGAGTTGCAGCCGTCGTATGCGCCAGAGCTCAATATCGTGGGTGCAGCTCTTGGAGGAACCGTCCCGCAGATCCTGCCTGTCATCAATGCGACAAACAAAGGCTTGTTTACCGGTTTGATCCCTTCAGGCATCATGGGCTTGGCCAACCAGTATCCTGAGATCGAGAATGTGATCAATGAGTACCTACTCCCATCCAAAAAAGCCGATTTCGAAAAGGCCCGTTCTCAATGCCTTGTTGGAGACATTACAACATACCTTGGGAAAGATATATATTCATACGTCACAAACTCGAGTTTCTTGACAGAGCCTGCCGTCACCAAAGTCCTCAACGAGAACAAAATGGGACACAATGCCCCCAAAATACCGCTGTTGGTTTACAAATCTTCCAATGATGAAATCAGCGCCGTGAACTACACAGACAGTCTGGTCTCGCAATACTGCGCTGCCGGAACGTCCGTGGAGTACAAGAAGGATTACCTTTCTGAGCACGGCACCATGGCCGTCATTGGTGCTCCGGATGCGATTTTGTGGTTGGAGGATAGGATGCGGGGAGTCCCCGTAGACACGGGCTGCTCGACATCGTCTGCTTTCACCAGTCTGTCAGATCCCAGCACCCTCGCTGTGCTGGGCGAGGTGCTGGTCAACGCGCTCCTGGATCTCCTAGGGGCTCCCCCAGGTCCTATCATGATAGGTTAATGGTTTATGATCACGAATGATTACTCAAGTGCAGTGAGAAACACGCAGTGTTAGTCACTTAAGAACGCGACGATTATTAATTTTAATAACCCTTAATAAAATGTCCGATAACCTAGTCCTTGTGCCCTTGAAGTAGATAAAAGGCGGTAAATCTAGGCAAGAAAAACAGAGGTTAAAAAAAGCAAAAAAAAAAAATAAACCTCGACCGAATAAGGTCTAACCCCTCCCGCTAGCTGAGGTAAAAATATGGCGACCCTGTAGGGGATCGAACCCTAGACCCTTGGCTAGATATAAGCAAGAAAACATATAGGAGGCCAACGTGCTACCACTGCACCACAGGGCCCATCTGTCAACAGAACCGCGCTAAAGTGACTGATTTTTGAGGGCCTTGGTTCGAGTGTCGGTTTCGGGTTAGCTTCGGGTTGCGAATCTATTAATTATGCGCTTCAGGCATACCGGATGGTAACACAATACGCTGCGAATGGGAAAAGACAGCTGTATGTGCGGAATATTAACAGTATATATACATCAGCCTGATATATTCATACATACATTATTCCAGTATGTTATCCATGGCCAAACATGTCACTCCCTACAAACCCTATGTAATATGAGGTATCCAAAGACATCCACTCCAATCTCGTTAAAAGACAAACCCAAATAACAAGGGGTAAAAGAAGGCAAGGCTAATATGCATTCCCAAACTCCAAAAGCTCCGACCATGTTAATACTTACTCTTCAGGGTCAATTCGACGCTTTGTCAAGGAATCCATCACCCTGGTATAAAACTTGGATGCGTTTTGTCGTGAGAATGTGATATCAACTGTGAGATACTCGGGTAATATGCTTATCAGGGCGGCATCGCGCTTTGCGTCCAATAGTGGCATGTAAAGGAATTCGGCCGTGTCGAGACTGGCTGTTGTTTTGCTTCCTTTTTCGTGGGCGACGGCGAGTTTGAATTGTAGAGCTGGGAGTTGAAAATTAGCTTTTTGTTTGGATGTTGTTAAGGATTTAAAAACTTACTTCCGTTGACACCGGTTTGAATACAATCGTACAAATGGTCTGCCTCTCTTTCTTTCACACTGCGGATGATAAGCCCGGTCATGTCGCCGTATAGATCTTCCTTGAGTTGCGCAAGCTGAGCGGCCTGCACCGCTTCGGTATTAGCACTGGCAACAGCAGCAGCATTGCGGTTGCCCATGGCCTTGACTGCGCTTCCGGGCGCTTCGACATTCAACGACTTGGCGCTGGCGGCGTTGTTGCGTGCAGCAGCGAGTTTGGTCTGCAGTGTTTTGATCTCTGTCTGAGCTGTTGACAGCTCTGCGGAAAGGTCGTCGACTTGTGATTGAAGATTGTTGGACTCTTCTTCGCGATCTTTGAGTCGTTTCTGTAGATCTCGGGATTCTTTGCTTCGAGCTGTTTGGGCGGCTAGCTCTTCCTTTAGCGACGCTATGAGTTTATTTGACGCTATAAATTATTAGCAATGGATTCCTTACATTCAAGTAGAGTGGATTCGGACTTACAGTTCGTGACAGTGTCGCACTGTTTTTTAATTTTTTCAAGATTGGCATTAGCTTCCACGATGCCAATCTCCCGTAGAGTGCGATACTTTGATTCCAACGTCTCGTACTTTTTGGTCACTTCCCCTAATTTGCGCCTCAAATCTGTGTCTGATGGTGTTTTCTCCGCATCGGCAAATGTCACAGTTGGCCGCTTTCGAGGCTGGTTCGCCTGGTGGCCGTTCACCGATGACTTTCGTGGAGAGTTTGTGGGCGCGATTGTCTCTATTTCCTCATCCTCTTCGTCCGATATTGCATCGTTCCCTCCAGGAAGAGGAGCCTGACTATCGGGAATCACGGGCTCCTCGATGTCCGGGGACGGCTTTTGTGCACCGCGTTTTTTCGATTGGATTCCAGCTGGTTTCAGCTGGCGTGACCCTGTTGGCGTATACTCGAATTGGCCGTCGTCGGTGACCTGCTTCGCCGAACTTCCTGCTTTGCGCCCTCGGCCTTTCTTTGCCCTCGTCGAGGACGTGTCCCGTGGTGTATTCACTTGTTCCTGGCCGGCATCCGACATTTGATCATCTTCCTGCTCGCTTGTGCCGTCGCCACCACCACGCGCCCGCCCTCGACCAGCGGTTTTCTTCGCAGCAGTCGCAGTTTCTTGCTTCGTGGTACCAGCGGACGAAGAACGTTGGCGCCTGGACCCTGTTGCCGTACTCTGCTCCTCAGTCTTGCCAGGCCCTGATGATACTGCTTTGGGCCTGCCTCGAGCTTTCTTCGTAGGTCGTTGTTGGTCGTCAATCGGATCCAGCTGCGACGCGACCGGGTCCGCGAAGTCGTTGTCGCTGTCGGAGTCAACCAACCCGGATATCCTGGCGGTGGCTTTGCGTTTCGGCATTATTTTGTATACTCTTGTGTATTTAATTAAAATAAAAAGACAATTGAATTTCTGCTCTTTTTCTCGATATATATTGGCGCGTTGCTAATATAGAGACGGAGGGGATGTCGCAGAGCAAATAATTACTGTTGTCTTGTCATTGTCGGCCCATGAGCCCGCAGCCGCGCACGCGCCACTCCCCAAACACGCTAATGATGCGTCGGAACGTGATCTCTTGGATGCTACTTCTGCCAATTCTAGACCTTGTTCTTAATTCTATACAAAATAAAATACATAGAGAGTAATGGTAATAATAGCAATTTCCTGATTGTCAGTTTTTATTCGAGATTATACCAAGTAGTGACGTAGTGCTGTCACTTTATAATTTTGTCCATCTTGATGTAGTGGAACTAACAGACTTGCCCCGATTAGGCAATCATACTTTATTTGCCTGTCAGGCTTCCAACTTTCTAGTCTTGTGTCAGATGGTTGACCACTAGGCTGAAAACCGTTATTACAAGGGTTTTAGCAACCTCCTATTTGACTGTAACGTTGTTTTCCCTCGATCCACGCCCTACCACTCTCCACAACCATTTCCTTCGGGATCTTGTAGAACTTTGTTGACAAAAATACACGACCAATACCGGGACCACCACTCAGTGGCCTCTGTTTGGCACAGTGGTGTTTTTCCAGGCCTGATAAACTTTTTGGTGTTGGTCTGCTTGAAGCTTCGCATGACGTCTCGATTGATTCTCCAGACAGTAGCATCAAAGATGCCACAGAAATGCCCTTCCCCCTTAACATTTCCGCATCCGCTGGAGAATTTTTTTGGACTTCGATTTTCAGCGTCTTGGGGCCCACAATGTAATAAATTCGACCTGCATCTCCATTCCATTGCCTGTATGGTGGTGCATAATCTAGCGTCGGTCGAAGGCCCATTCAAATCTGTGCCCACAAAGGTTGGTTAGAACAAAGTCTCTTTCATAATAACCATGAAAAGGGAATATATATATATATATATATATATTGAAATAAAGGGAGGGGTTGACATGCACGCATAATTTAATCAACTTGATAGCGAACTCAGGAAGCTTCGGTGCTTGCAGCCTTGCAGGCCTCACTATAGGCAGTAGGCTCCCAAGTTTAGTAGCCAATTGGAATCCGCTTTATGTAACACCCAATTCTTCACTTTCATCACTATGTACTATGGAGGGGAAAAATTCAATAGCAATAAATGTGAGATTGGGGACACTGTCTTTTGTGGAGCATTACAGGAGCAATTATTGCGTTCTCCTAGGGGTTGTTAGTCCTTCAGATGGAAATGGGTGGCGTGTCTGATGTGAAATAAAACTGTATAACTCGTTAGCAAAAGGAAAAAGCAACTGCTATGGGAAAATAAAAAGCGAGAGCTCAAAGACTCTCGAGCTAAAAGCTAATAAAAATGATTTTTATTATTTTCCCCTCTTGCCCTGAAACGTAAACGGCAGACTGATTTTGGAACTGATTTGAAATTACAAAAAGATGGGCATATAAAGATCCTCATTGATAGTTTCCCGGTTTTCCCTCGTCATCGTCGTCATCAAGCTGCAGATTTGAAATTCCTCCCGAAGGAACCTCCGGCGCGAAAGAGGAACCCGGGCGTCGTTGGGGTGGTCTGTTTTCATCTCGATCACGTCTCCTTGACGCCCCTAGGAATACTTGCCGTGAAAATGGCATTTGCGAAGGTAATATTGGTGGAGGTAAAGAAAATCCCAATCCTTGTGTGCCATATTGGGTTGTCGCTGGGGTAGTTGGTGGACCTTGGGTAACAGTGGGCGCCGGGGCCTCAGAACGAAGCATCTCATAGGGCCAGATATTAAAGGCGAGGACCCAATCATCGTATTGAGTGATTGGACCATACTTGTCCTGTTCATCCACAGGAATTTCCCTGAAGAATGTGAAATCAAAAAAGTATCTAGCCGTTGTTAGTAGAAGTTATTGTATAACATATGGGGTCGTAAACTAACAATCTTTTAGCCTTTTTATCATAATTAAGGAACCTAGGATGTTGTTCACTTAGGATTCGCCCTTCTATTCGCAGTGTACTAGAATCAATGTCCGTTAGCTATGCTTGTAAAAAAGTCTATTGATTTTGCACTGTCCTTACTTCAAGATGTAAGTAAGTTGAGCCCTTATTACCCGCAAGTGTTCCCAACCAAGATCCTCGAAAATTTCATCCAAGTTCTCTCCTGGTACGAGACTCACAACGTAAACATCCATAATCCCTTCTTTGGGGTATGGCATGTATTCTGGTTGACGCTTTGTATACCAGTCTAACAATGCCGGGCCATGGTTGATGCTGTGTACAGTCTCCACTATTTCCAATTCGCTGAGATAATCATCCTCACACAATGCCCGGTTTTCTTGTAGGTCATCAATGTCGAACCCCCTTGGATTCAAACTGGATATCTTAGTAAAGGTTTTTCTAGAAAGGAAATTTCTGTTTCACTTACTCATAGCGAATCTTTAGCATCACACGGAGACCTGAGTCCAATCAATGAGCAAGGACAAGAGCATTACGCTGGGCAGACTGTTCATTCTCTACTTCTGTGAGTTGTTTCTCGATGATCATATCCTTGGAATTCCCGTTTCGCGTCAGTTTCTCAACCCTTCCAGTGAAATCAAACTTCCAGGTCGACATGGCGCTGGTGGTGTTGGAATATGGAAGACGAGAAAGGAGGGGAAGAAATTTGAAAAGAAGAAAATTTGGCGAGGAAGAAGTTTTAAAGGGAACAAAAAAAGTTTGAGAAGGAAAAGGCTGCCATCATGCTAGGCAGAAACCCGCTGCGGCCCTCGAAAGGGCACCGACAATTGCCTAATTAGGAAAGCTTGCTCCTGCCGTGACGGAGCTCTTGTTTATTTTAAGCAGACACACACACGGAAATCTTCTTGTCTTGAAATCGAGCAATTTCCTGTTACTGACAAGATGGCTCCCAGATCGTTTAGCAGCAGCGACCGCGTAACCATCTGGCAGCGCCTCCCAGATCTAAACACCAAGAAGAACCCCAGAACTAAATACCCGAGTAGATCGCCCTACGTTCTGACTAGACATCAATTGCAGGAGTGGAGCAATTTTCCAAATGAGGTCAAAAATGAGTTACGAGCTACAAGCCCTCTCGGTGAGCCGCTAAAAGCCTACAAGCAAATGCACCAAATCATGTACCACAACACAGGTAAAGAAATGGGTGTCCAGGCGGCATTTGTGGCATTTGTGAGTCACACCATCAACGAAGCCTTTGCAAAGGCAGGGCTAGGTATGAGAATGGGTGACTTTGAGACGGGGAGAAGCTCGATCAAAGGGGCCAAAATAGAGGGAAGAAAGCCAGACCTGGTCATGTGGGGATCAAAAGACAGAAAAATCCCCGTTGTGGGAGAAATCAAAACTCCCTGGACAGTTGAGGGTCTTGAAGGGGAATCGGAAGCCGCGCGCGAATACTTGGCTGAAAAACTTGGTATTGTTATATTGCTCTTCGCCTTAAATTCCTGCATTGGCTAAACCTTTTACCTCTAGGCTAAGTAGTGAGGTATATGGACGACATGCACTGCACGTACGGGTTTTTTACAACTTACAACTCGACGTGGTTTGTCCGGAGGATTGACGACTGGAGCTTCGAAGTCACGAAGCTCATGAAAGCAGTCATGTTTTCCGCACCATCCTCAACGTCGCAAGTCCCTCGTATTTCCGTCAAGGAATGCTTCTTTTTTATTGCAAGTAGAGCCCTCTCGGAAATCTCTGTTTATCCCAAAAGAGCGGGGAAGAATCTGGTAAGCTACGTCTGTACTTTTGGATGTCATTTGACTGATTGATATGCTCTAATTTAACATAATAATAGACAGAACCAGTAGCCCTTCAACGAAGGAGAAAGAGGCGGTGGGTAAGGCAAAGCCAGGATACATAAGACACCGATATCATGTGAAGGAGGTTTCTCCTCCCTTGGGCGGTCGAATTGGAAAGAACGAGGAAAGAGCTTAGGCCAAATCTGATTGAAGTTGGGGGGGGGGCACCAGTAGTAAATCCATAGTATAACTTAGTAGTCAGTTTAGTAGCATCGGTATTCTGCAATTGAGAAAGTAGTTACTTTCATGAACACTGTCGGAGAATGCAGCATAGTCCGTTGACGTGTATTGTATAGAACGGATGGATGCCAAGCCACACTTTGCGGCAGAACATGTGATTTCCGGCCGCAAAAGACCGCGGCAAAGCCACGCGCTTGACCACCGCCACAGTTGCTGCGCTGGACCTTGTTCTTGCTGTCTTGCGGCACATCGATCGTTGTTCTACCCAACTGCAGGTCTTCCAGGACTTATCACCAACTTTTTTATTTATTTATTTTCTCGTTACTATGGCTTCCGGTGGCGGCCGACGATGGCAGCAGTTCTTGCAAGAGTTGGTCATGATTGCCGGTACAGTAAGTGTCATTGCTTTCTGATTTCATGGATGTTGAGGCAAATCGCTAATCCGAAGCTCTGCAGTCTGCATCGGCCTATTTTCTCATCCGATACCTTTTATCGCGCATTGATTTGGATCCCGATAGCCAGAAGAAAGAAGAACAAAAACGCAAGTCTGCCGCGATTCTTCGAAGGCTCGACGGGCCGGATGCCGACGATGGATCTCCTGGGTCACGGCGAAGCAAGCAAAAGAAGGAGGACCTGGTGTTGAACCAGTACGAGCAATCGATTGCCATGGACGTCGTGGCTCCCGAAGACATCCCCGTCTCCTTTGAGGACATTGGCGGGCTGGATGATATTATCGAAGAGTTGAAAGAATCCGTGATATACCCCCTGACGATGCCCCATCTCTACGCCTCCACGTCCTCGCTGCTCTCCGCGCCCTCTGGAGTGCTGTTATACGGCCCTCCGGGATGCGGCAAGACGATGCTTGCCAAAGCCTTGGCCCATGAGAGTGGAGCCTGCTTCATCAATCTACACATTTCAACCTTGACGGAAAAGTGGTACGGCGACTCGAATAAGCTCGTCAACGCTGTCTTTTCTCTAGCCCGAAAACTACAACCGTCCATTGTTTTTATCGATGAAATCGACGCAGTCCTCGGCACGCGGAGAAGCGGTGAGCATGAAGCCAGCGGTATGGTCAAAGCCGAATTCATGACGCATTGGGATGGGTTGACATCTGCAAACTCGACGGGGGAGCCACAGCGAGTCGTTGTGTTGGGGGCGACCAATCGAATCCAAGATATTGACGAGGCGATTCTGAGGCGAATGCCGAAAAAGTTCCCTGTCAGCCTGCCCCCGGCAGCGCAGCGACTGCGCATTCTGGCGCTTGTGCTCAAGGACACCAAGATTGATCGCGAGCAGTTTGATCTCGAATACCTGGTGAGCGCGATGGCAGGAATGTCGGGGAGCGACATCAAGGAAGCGTGTCGAGACGCCGCCATGGTGCCTATGCGAGAACTCATCCGGCAAAAGAAAGCCGCTGGCATCCACATGACGACAGTCCAGCCGTGGGAAGTCCGTGGCTTGCGCACGGAGGATTTCTACAACCGTGCAGGCAGTGGCCTCAAAGTGATTCCCAAGCCAGCGTCGACGAGCACGGCCCAGAAGGACGATAAGGAATGGAGCACCGACTCTGAGGGAGCTGAGGGAGCGGATGGACATGAAGCTTCAATACCGCAGGTCGTGTCTGACCCCCCAGAGTGAACTCTATCGCTTGGTGATGGCGTTTTGGACATATCGACATATCAGCCACATGTGTAAACATCTATTAATGACGCTTCTTTTGCTGGATCTCAAGAGATGATGATTGCTTGCTTCTTGACTATGTATACTTGACTTAATTAGACCAATCCGCTATTCCCATTGCAATAACTATCCACTTCGAGTGCTGTCAAATTACTACATAGTAGGAGAACGGAATACGTATAAGAATAGCAACGCATGGCGGGCGTGATTGGCGGCGGGCGGCGGACCCCGGCTAGCGCATCCTCCCCATGGCCAGCCCTCTCTCTCGATAGCACTATCGTTAACTGTTACATGCTGCAACCAACCCCAATCGCATCGCCATTCTCTCTCCAGGACCGTCTTGAATGCTCATCCTCAGCTGCAATAAACCACTGCACAGTGCTGCGTGAAACAGCCGGGCGACCGCATCGCTTTCAACTGGGCCCGGCGCGCGCCAAGGGAAACGACTCGTCATCTGTTTCGTCCGCTTCCGTGTCCACTACTATCGCCTCCTGTCCTTTTCCCCCAGAACTTTTACCCCAGAAAAGAAGGAAATCTTCGACTTGAAACGGAATACCCCCCTTTTAAAACGTCGTCCAGGAATGAATTAGAGCGCTGCAGCTCGTGAGCGCTGGCCACTTTGCTTTGGTGGGGAGGTACGTCCGTCGCCGCCAGTGGCTGTATATCTCGAATGGTTTGAGGTTATTCCGCCCTGGCCTTATCTGACGGCCCTCCACACGCTCTTGCACTCTTTTTTTTTTTTTTTTTTTTTTTTTTTTTT
>CVMT01000009.1:1620237-1636897 GCA_000985935.1 Talaromyces islandicus | reverse complement strand
TTTTTTTTTTTTTTTTTTTTTTTTTTTTTTGAATCTCGGAAAATCGGATTCTTACGGCATATTGTAGGAATGAGTTCCTATACCGACTCGCCTGACTTTCTGGACCCGGCGACCTCCAGTGCCAGCTCAAGCCGCAGACAGAACACATCAGTCCGGCCGCGGAATAGACGATTGATTCCTGTTAGTGATGAAGAGGAGGAAGACCGACTGCAGACACTGAGCTCGCGCTTGTCTGCCGCGTCCAACGGGCTGACTCCTCCCCAGTCTCGCGGGACCACGCCTTCTCCGTATGCGTCGCGAAGGGGCTCGCCGCTACCCCAGAAATATCCCTCGCGGGCAACCGAAAGAGAAATAAGTGATAGGTATGGAAGCAGCAGGGAGGAGTCAAGAGATCGAGGTTTCTCAAAAGCATACGGCAGTTCATCACACCGCTCACAAGGGTTCTTTGAGTCGTCATGGTCGTCAATCCAGAGTCTAGCGTCATCGGTACTTGGGAACGATTCGTCTTCCTTGGTGAAACCAGGAACTTCCTCCTCAGCAAAGAGGCGCAAACCTTCTCGATCGGATATCACCCCCTTTCATCTGCCAAAGCAGAGCGGACCTTCCACATGGGGCCCTTCGACGCCGGCGACGTCGCAGATTGGAGCTGGCACCAGGGAAGAGAGACAAGCTTTGGTGCAGGCCAAGAAAAGAGAGGTATTACTGCTTGCCAATGGTGACTCGGTGTCGGATCTCAAGGGGCGATACAAACGAAAGGACTCAATGGATAGGACGGAAACCACTACAACGGAAGAAGAGCAAAACGAAGAGGCATTAGTCTATGTTCACCATGTACAATCCAGCGACACGATGACTGGGTTGTCAATCAAATATGGATGCCAGCTTGCTATTTTCCGCAAGGCCAACGGGTTTTGGCCAAGCGACAGCATCCAGACCAGGAAGACGGTGCTGTTACCGGCCGAAGCTTGCTCCGTCAAGGGACGGCGAATACCTAACCCAGAAAACCCGGATCTCTTGGGAGACGGGCCATCAGCGAGGTCCCCTACGGAAGATCTAAATGGAAGTTCAATAGCACCGGTTGAATCTCAAAAGCAGGAGGACAACAAGACGAAAGCCGAAGGAGAACAAATATGGAAACACGAAGCATGGGTCCAGATGGAGGATTTCCCAGCCCCAGTGGAAATTGGCCGTGTTCCTCGGAAGACTCTCGGGTTTTTCCCGCGCTCTCGGCGGAAGTCTATGTCGATTCCATACTCCGATCTCGAATCTGTTTCAACTCCGCCATCCGAGTCTTCGACAACGCACAAGAGGGCGGAGTCGCCGTTGCGTACTCGACGTGACAGTTCCCCGCGATATTTCAGACCGTCGCCGCGTTTAACTCCTGGCACCCAGTCTCCAGCCCTGAGCAACACCCGGTCAAATCACCGACGCACTGCAAGCATCACACTGTCCGGACCTGGAGGAGTGGGCACTCTTGGACGCGATGTGCATGCACCGGGCCCTGCACCAGACGGGCTGAACAAATTCTTCTCGCAACATCTTCCTCAACTCGCAGCACCTCTGCCACCGTCACAACTAGCACAACAAGCACCGACCTCGCGAAAAGCGTCTTTCGATTCCATGTCGAGCGTCCCGTCCACAGCATCATATTCCGGCCTCGAGAACGTCGGCGGCGCCATCGAAGGCTGGATGCGCAAAATGGCCACACGGGCCAAGACCGGTCTGCACGAGATGCAGCAAGGATCATCACAGACGTCACACGGCCACGCCGTAGGTATTAGCGGGCTAGGCGATCTGATCGAACTGAGCGACGGGCTCGAAGGCACCACACCTCCATCTTCATTGTCGATTAACCGCAGAGATTACCTTGCTCCTGCACAGCAGCAGCAGCAAAACCACACGCTTGGCAAGGCGCAGTACGAGCGATTTGCCAGCTCATCGGCTTCAACGAGCAGGGCTCGGACCGGGGGTCGTGTCATTGATGACTCACACAAGAACGATTGATTTTGATTAAGTACATATATACATATATAGATAGACTCTTGTGTGTCTTTCCCTTTTATTGTTTCTTTTCTTTTTTGGTTTTTACGTCTTTTGTTCTTTATGAAAGCAATATACCTTTTTGTTATACTATTTTTCTTTTCTTTTCTTTTTTTTCCTCCTTGACAACTGATTTGCGTTTACGCTAGCATGCATGATAACATCATAGATCTTCCGTCTGGGAAGAGATCTTGATGTTCAACTGTTGTTATTATTGTCTCTCCTTTTGTGTTTTCTTTTTCATCATCAGTCCACGCAGTTGGCCTTTTCTTTCTTTCTTCCTCTTCTTTCTCTTCGAGATTCTACTCCGTACCTAGTTTGGCATTTTTTTTACCATTTTTTACCATTTGCAGAAACAGAAACATAGAACACCATCATTTGATGTTTTGATCATTTTTCAAGTCATTTGTACTTGTACTCGGGTATAAGCTGAAGAATGTATTGATAAATTGATGTATCAAGTTGCATGCAATGCAATGCTAATTTCAATTGCTGGAAACGCTCAACAAACAAATATGTGTGTGTGTGTCTGTATCACATTCTTCTCTCTTCCATACTGAGACCCAATGAGGTAGGTCAACTGGCAGGTAAAAATCGACATTCAATGTACGCAAAAAAAAAAAATAAATAAATAAATAAATAAATAAATAAAAATTAAAATTAAAATAAAGGATAAATGGTTAGGCACGTTTGCCGTTGATTTCTAATAGTTTTACCTGGCTGTTGTCTGTGTGTCAGTTTATACGTTATTTCTAAAGAATAAATGATAATGAAAATAAGCTGGGGAAAAACAAGAATAAGAACCGGATATAATAGATAAGTCGGTAAACATTCACCATAGAGAGAGAGATACATATATACATATGTATGTATGTATAAACCAACAGAAAAGAAAATCACTTACAAAATAAGATCCGATTTAGGCGGAATCACGCCAGGGAATCCCCTATAGACCACATAAACGCACAAACGTCAGTCAACCAGTCCAGTTAAACAGTATTTTTTTCGAGCCGTTCTAACACGGCATATTATTATTAATTAATTAATAATAATAACGTGGAGTTTCGGCTTTTTGTGATGTCGACATGCATGCATGCATGGTATGCAATGCATCGCATCGGAAGAGTGCGGGGGTTGGAAATGAAATGAAATGAAACCAGACGTACTTGTCGCCATAGGCATAACTCCTGTAGGAAAGGGGGGAAAAATGCCATTAGTTTTAGGTTCCATAATAACAGGGAGAAAATTGGACATTTTGGGCCAACAAAAAAGACAGCTGTTGTATAAAGCCACAGCAGAGAGCGCGAGAGAGTGTGTGTGTACTTACGAATCGATGGTCAGAATGGCTTCTTCTCCGAGAGTCATTGACAGGACACCCTCGTCCCAGCCTGATTCGTTTCAAAATCCGTTAGCCACAAAAGCCCGGTTTCCACAACCGTTTTGCCTAGAGGGGGAAAAAAAAATCCATCGTGGCGATAATAATAATAACAGGCATATAACGAACCCCTGATAACCCGACCTTTACCGATCGGAGTCGCCAATGGGCCACGGCCCTTGGAGGAATCAAATCTGTTGGGTAGAAATCGAGTCAGTTGCCCGCAACTTTTCTTTAAGAGGGAAAAACAAGTGATTCGTACTGTTTTCCCTTTTCGCTATCAGTCGAACTGGGATCTCTGAGCCAGCCGGTATAGTCGATCTTGACATTGGCGCCAATGGCGGGCATGTCGACCCCGTTTCCTTGTGAGAGGATAGTCTTTTCCCAGCTCATATTGGGCAATACGATAGATGAAAAGACAGAGAAAAGAAAGGTCTGTGGAGTAGAAACAAGGGGAACAAACGTCAAACCCGGGGAAATTGGTGGTGGGGAGGAAAGGCAACCTTAAAGGGAGACAAAAGGTTACCGCTTTTTTGAGGGAGTAATAGTAATAATGAAAAGCATCATTTGATCGTTAAACTGGCCGACACCGGACTCGAGGTGTATATTTATATTATTTGCGTACTCTATATCTATACTCTGTAAGGTCTCGATTTTTTCGCGGGGGGTGTGGGTGGCAGCCTGATCAACTCCGATCCAAGCGTTATCACACCCCGAAAAATACCCCGCGGAGGAGTCCATACAGTACAGCTAATTAACTAATTAACCCTCCTATCTTGTTGACTTTCGGACTGGGGATCGATCAACACAAGCTAATAAAACGCCGCCGGCAAACGCCAAGGCCAAGCAAAACCAGGATATGCGTGGCTGAGCCTGAGCGAGCGATTGATACGTGCTAGGTGGCGCGTAACCGATAGGCAGGCAGCATTGGAACCTCATTCGCATATGATGTCGCCAGCGAAGCAGAAGGGAACAACACGGGAAAAAAAAGCCACGCACATAAAAAAGAACAGGAAAAAAAACAAAAAAAAAAAAAAAGTCAGCAAAAGGTGGAGACAGCGTATTTATGAGGTCGCACAGCGTGTTGCATATTTCAAATGCTCAGTTGACCTTGACCCAAGGTGATTGGGTAGATGTATGCTCACTGCGATCAAGCATGTCGTGCTCTCTGCCTCTCTTTTTCCACCACCCCATACTGTGTATTGTATGTAACAGCTTACATCGAAAGCCTCGTTTCCCCGGTTCTATAGCCTTTCTACTGCAACTAAGGAGGGAACGAGAAAGGCTCGTCCCGCCAGACCCCGCATGCCGAAGCGGGGAGCTCTTTTTCCTTTTTTAACTTTTTAACTTTTTCGGTTTTTGGTTTTTAATTTTTTGGTCTTGGTATATGCCACTACCGCCCAGTCAAACACGAGATGGGGCTGCTTATTATCTAGTCCGGTTCGTGATTGTCCACTCGGCATCTGCTTAGTGAAAGACGTAAAGAGCAAGTCCGCTGATTAGCTTATCTCTATCAGTCTTGGACATATCGTATCAGGGGCTATTTTCGTGCCCTGCTACTATGACACGTCACATGTATAGTCTACTCTTCCGTTGATAAGTTTATACCTCGATAAGAATAGTAGAGCTGTCTAACAAACAAGATCGAAACTTCTCCGCACTATCTTTCGTAGTAGCCAAGTAAGTACTATTGCCAGAATGGGACCTTTTTAATCTCTTCGATTGATACCGACTGGATCGTCGTTGCCGGGAACCGACTGTCTGGGCCATCCTCTCCTTTGGATATGTCCAAATAGTGTAGCGTCGTGATGCCGGCGCGATCGACAAACTCCAGCACTTGGCGGAAGCCGTATCCCACCTGCTCAACGCCGTGACTGTCGTCGGACATGCAGAAGCGGCCGCCCATTGATAAGAATTCCTAGATCGATAAAGCCATCAACAACACCAAACATTCAAGTACTAGGGAAATTCTTCTTTCTGGTTCTGACTAACCCTGCAGATCTCCTCCTTGGGATACGGCTCGCTCATCCCCTTTCTCAACGCGGCCGAGTTGAGCTCCAGCATGCCTCCATAGCTAGCCACGAATTGAAGATTGCGCCGAATCTTGTCCCACACTCCGGGATACTGCGTAAACGTCGCATTCGGATCCGCGCTCTTCAGACGGATGAGATCAAAATGCCCCACGACCAGAGGCTTCAGCTCCTGCAGCATATCGAGCTGGCTATCAAAGTAGTCTTCGAACAATCGCTCGTCTGTGCCGCCGGCAACGTCTCGTGCCTGGTTGTACATGGCCGTGTCGTAGTCGATTGGGATGGTGTGTACATGATGTACGGACCCGACAAAGAACTCAAATGGCAAGCGGGATAGTGAGGCTTGGATGAGCTGCAGGGATTTGGGCCGGATCCAGTCAATCTCGAACCCTATCAGGAGTTTGATCTGGGATGCATATTTCTCGCGTAGCCGTGATGCCTCTGCAAAGAAAGCTGCCTCGTTTTCGACATGCCAGTCTTCCGAACTCGAACTCTGGCACTATAGTAAGCTACAGCCACATAAAAAAGTA
Source organism: Talaromyces islandicus (assembly GCA_000985935.1). Classification (NCBI taxonomy): domain Eukaryota; kingdom Fungi; phylum Ascomycota; class Eurotiomycetes; order Eurotiales; family Trichocomaceae; genus Talaromyces; species Talaromyces islandicus. The sequence continues at coordinate 1,630,922 of CVMT01000009.1, read as the reverse complement.
CTGGATGAGGTACGAATTTTACCTCTTCAGGGTAGAAATCTTCTTTTCCGCGGGGCATGTGCTCTGTGAGACAAAAGACTTGCATCTTCTGTGCAATGGCCGTCTGAATGACCTCCTCGAGCGAGTTCTTTGCATGACCAGGGCAGAACTGGCCTGAATGGCTGTGGTGAGAGAAAGGCATTGGTCAGTTCTAGCGAGTGGATTAGCATTGCATAAAACATGAATCATCTGACGTCCATCTTGCAGACAATAAACATAGCCTTGCAGGGGCCGACGATGACTCGTCAGAGGTCGACAGAGGTTTGCGGGAGCTCATGTGGGGTTCCAGCGGCTTGTACGTACTAAGTTTTCAGCTCTAGTCAAACAAATAACGATATATGATGAATCCAAAGGAATCGATATAACTTCGTCCTAGTAAGAATAGCTCAGTTCCGTTTCTCGTTCTCGGGGAGACCAAGATTGATGGAGAATGCTCGCAAACAAGCCCGGAGGGAAAGAAAGGGTGGGCCCACCGTCACCAATCGCGCCGCACACGTTGTTGAACTCGCAGATACAAAGGCCCGTGTCGATAACGCAACGGCCATGCAGAGCCGAGCTTTTCTGGCTGAATCTCTTGGTGTTTTTGTGTTTCAATCCTGGTAGCCGTTGTGGAAATGCTCGTGCATGAAGCTCGATGCAAAGATCCTGAGCGTCGTGTACTCGCTGTATGAAAGCGTATATGCATCGTAATCAATTAGCTGTCCCCAGCTGCAAGCACCGTAGCCACCACATAGTCCCCATCATGCGAGATAGACAACTTCCCAACACGACTCTCCGCGCCCAAAAAGACCACTTCTGGTCGCCCACTGCCAGCTGCTGTGGACGGTGCTGCTCTGACCAAAACATCCTTCCATCCAATAGACGCAGCACCGCCAGGCGCAGCCTTGCGCGCAGCCTCTTTTGCAGCAAACCGTCCAGCAAGCCAACGCACCATGTCGGGCGTTACCACCGATGGTGGCAGCGCATCACCGGTACGGCGTGCGCTGTTGTTGAACCGGATATTAAAATCTTGCTGCTCCTGGGGGCACAGGATGCGGCGCGTGAATTTGTCGAGGTAGTTTTCGTTGCTTCTTGCGCCGCGATGGCCGAGTAGACGGAGAATCCGTGGAAGATGGACCACGTCGGTTCCGATATTGAGAGCGAATGGAAATGGCAGAGGGGGCATAATGCTGATTTTTTATGTTCAGGGTTCAACGAGATGAGTCAATAATGGAGGAGGGTTGTGTTTGTTTGTAGGTAAGAAGATGGATGATTGTAACGGTTGAAGGAGAACAGCGCGCACAGCATCAACTCTACGCGGGACCAATCATCGGCACTAGCCATGTCCATAACAGGTGACCCCTCACGTTTAACATTGCAATCATCTGATAGCCACGCTTATTAAAGGAATGGCCGTTTATTCTGGCCTGGAAGAATTTACTGGCCCTTATTACGAATCTACCAGCAACTTCTACGAGTCCCGTTTAATCGTCTACAGTTCCGAACCGAAATACCAATAAGTTCCAATAAACCGTGTTATCACAATGATTTCTCTATATGTACAATGCGTTTCAACAGAAACCTCAAAGTAAATGCGACCTGCCGAGCAACGTCATGCGCCACCACAGCAACTCTTATACTGGGAAGGGGGTGCTCATATCAATGCTGTTGTTTCCATCCCACACAGTTCCCACAAGCCCTTTTGTTCAGTGCAATAACCTCATATAGCAACAATTTGATTGGCGGTTTCTGTCGTCACGGGACGTTTAGTGTTTGGCCTTGTTGTCACCGCCTTCGACGCTCTTGAGGAAGTCCCTAAAGAGTGAAAGATAATTGTGTTAGCTCAGGTCCAATTGGGCGAGGGTGATGCCAAGATCCGCAGTTCAACTCTTAGAATCTGATGTGGAAAAGTAAGACGTACTGGATGAACTTTTCTTCGTCCTTGGAAGAAGCGTTGACGGGAGGACCTTGCTCAGTCTTCTTCTTGTCACCACCGCCAAGGGCAAGGAAGGCACCGGCAAAGGTGGTACCGAGGACGCCCATAGTGAGCTAGAAATGTGAAAAAGAAACAGGTCAGAGAGAGTTCATCAAGAAGGTAGCAATTGACGCCATGTTGTTGTAGTAATAGAAGGGGATGTTTTTCGTTCTTCAGTCTTTCGGGGTCAAACGTACCACGTGCGAGCCAATCTTGCGGCCAGCGATGTTGTAGTAGGCAACCATTGTGGCGAAGTGAGTGCTTTTTTCCGAAGCGAGTTCGAGGGAATAGACAGAGACGGCGCTGGTGGAAACAATAGCTCTTCGAACAATCCAACAGGTGAACTCGTCGCGGCCAACTCGACCCGGGCTTGCCTCAGCAGGATGTGATCTTGGCGCACTAACCGTGTTGAGGAATGGTGGTAACACGTGACCCCGACCCGAGATCTCCCGCATGAGGTCATCGCCATCACCACAGGAAGCCGAGCTGCAGCTATCGTGAGGGCACGATGAAGAAGGGTCCAATAGGGGCAGAAGGTACTTCCACTATCATTTCCCCAGCAGTGTTTTTACATCTTTTCCACCGACCCTTTTTAACGCCTTTTTGCCGCTCAATGTAGCCGCGACTCGGCCGTGGCATGCTGTTCCCGATACACAGCTGCTTAGCCGTTGCGTATCGGATGCCCGCCTGCCGCCTAATTCCTAACCCCTACTTTTAATAAACGCAGACAACCCCGACAATCACTAGAATACCACTACAAACACACCCATTTCCCGCTTCATCACCATGTTCTGGGGCAAAAACAAGAAAGACGATCCTGACGGGGTTCCTCGCCTGCGTGAGGAGGCTCGGCCAGAGTCGCTGAGCGACCAGGTACCTCGCCGGAAGCTGTCGCGCAACCTGCAGCGGCTCGTCGATCGTGAAGATGACTACTATGAGGAGCTGTATACCCCATAGTACGTACTTTGGCCTAGATTTCTTCCCCCACCAGAAGACTGACATGTTCCATAGCGCCGTTGATACAACAGAGACCCCGTACCGTTACGCCGCCTATGCCAATCGAGTCCGAACAATACTACTGTCTGCTCATCGCTACATTGCATACACATCTGACGTCGGCGAATCCTTTCGACCAGTCGCCCATCCCTATCTCGTGCGAAGTGCCTATGCTATTTCCTGGTCGTATATCTTGGGGGATGTTGCCCATGAGGGGTACAAGGCCTACTTGCGTAATCGGCGTGTGCTCATCCCACCGGGAGAAGCGTACAAGGATGCCACAGACTTGGCAACAAATCAGGTTGTGTTAGGAATGGCCACTGGAAATGTTGCAGGCCCGCTGTCTTTTGAGCCCTCTCAATCAGAAAATGGTGACCCAAAACCTGATCCCTTGGTGCCATGGGCATCTACTCGGATTCCTTTGGTCGACGATTACCGTATGGTGATGGCAAAACGTGCCGTTTTTCAGAGTATTGCTAGCATGGGATTGCCAGCTTTTACTATTCACTCTGTTGTGCGGTACTCGGGCCGTGCCTTGAAGAACTCTCGAAGCGTACTTCTCCGGACTTGGGCTCCCATCGGCGTGAGTATATTTGTTTCTTCTCGCAAAAAACCAAAAAGCTGACAGTTGTATAGCTTGGTCTTGGCGTTGTCCCACTACTGCCTTATCTCTTTGACGAACCTGTTGAACATGTTGTCGATTGGTCATTCCAGACCCTGTGTCGCGCTATTGGGGGCGAGCAAGCAATCCAGTCACCTCCTCCGCCAAAGGAACTGCCCGCAGAACACACAACTCCGCTCAACTCTCTGCTTAAAATGCAGGATCAAAAACAGCGTCATGAAGCAGAGACTGGCCACGTTCACGGCCAGGCTCCTTCATGGGAAGCATACAAGGAAGAAAAGCAGCGACAACGAGAACAACGCAAAAAGGAAGATGGTGGAAGTTGGTTTGGCTTTGGCAGTAAGAAGAAAGAGGATTAATTGTCTCGTATTGACCTAATTGTTTACATCTCCATTCACTGTCTCCATCCCTTCTCATATGTATATCGCCTGGCGTTGTAAGCGTGCTTAGCTTTCTAGTTTTCACAATAATATCACTCGCAAGATATTTAGAGTCTCAGCTAGTGACAAACACCTCTTCAATCATTGATAGTACAATTCGAGAATATTGATAAACGCCACAGCCAACATTGACCTACATACAGAGAAACGCCATCCCGACCTACAATTAAAAATGCACTTTTATTATTTGACCATCCCCAAACCTTATCCACCGGACTTTCGGCTTCTGCGTTCGTTGGCTCGCATTTTCCTATCATTTCGCTTAATGCGTTCCTTGCGCTCGCGTCGGCCAGCAGTGCGAACATTCTGACCTTCTGCCTCATTCTTCCAATCTTTATCCGGAACCTCCACAAGCCAGTCATTCTCGCCAGCCTTGTTGGCGCCTTTGTACCCCCATTTCGGGACCCATTCGCCAGAGGTTTCGTCGTAAACGAGGTTCTTGCGTCGCTCCTTTTCGGCGAGGGCGGCGCCAGGCTTGCTGCTGTATTTGCCGATTCCTTTCTTCTTGGCGAATAATTCCCATTTGGTAGGTTCCTTGGGTTTGGGTCTATGCACGTTAGCTACCTGGTCAGAGATTTAGAAGAGCCGGAGACACAAACAGTGGCTTGAATCGAGGCAACAGAGTCTGAGGAGCAGGTAGAGAGAGAAGGACGCCTTCTTTAGGGTCTGAAGTAATTTGACATGTAGTCTAGTTCAGAAGTTCAGTTAGCTCTAGTCATTTCCGACTCTTTCTTTTTTTTTTTTTTTTTTTCGTCTGCACGCACGAGGAGTTGGTTGATGAGCACTTGAGCACCGTCCCGAGCCACTGCTTTCAGCGCATCGTTGGTATTCTCCGACTTCGATATCACGAGCGGATTGGGGTCTTGTGCCATCAGGTGGCCAAGGTCAAAGGTGTATGGGTTTTCTTTTACGACGGTGATGGGGCTGTATACAGGTTAGCGTTAGCAATCAATTACTGGGAAATTAAAAGAGCTGGCTTACAGTTTTTCCCGCTTCGTCGCAGCGACGTCGGCCATTTTTGTGTGGTGCAGCGTTGCTTGTTGTCGAATATTGTGTTGATTGATGCTCGATCTTTTTTTTTTCCCTCTGGTGATAAGTCGTTATCGGGGACGGCTTTTCAGAGCCGCTTTAAGGTGCCCTCGCAGCCGGCTAAAAATGGCGACCCGCTTTTCCCCCTTTTGGACATCGCGACAGGAATCTTTTGAAACCAGCCCAGTCTCCCGAACAACATCTTCTCTTCGTTTCGCCTACCACCATCCATTGACCATCCTTGCTGCGCTGGGCTGGCCAGCTCTCTCCCAGCAAACGATGGTTTCTCAACTCTGCTCGGGCTGCCTTTCGGGGTTTCGCCAGACCCCCCGAGCTTTGTTGTTGCAGCGCGCACAGCTGCAGCCCTTTATTACGCCGCCGTCCTCATTATCAAGAGCCTCGTTCCATACCTCGGCCACAAGATTTGCCAATCCACTTCAAAAAAAATCGAAAAGCGGCGATAATGGCCCCAAATTCCGTGAATCCAAATCCGCCCGGATGAGGAAGCACAAAAAACCGGTTGATCGGGGTCGTCCGCCGGCGGTCGGCGAACGCAAGGCGCTGCGGAAACGGATTGTGCTGAGTAACACCAATGCGTTGGAGGTTGCGGGCATGCAGGAGTTTTCAGAGGATGTCAGTGTTGATTCTCGCCTGAGGGGTGCTGTCGTGGGACTTCCTGTCTCTGTTGTGGCCCAGTTGAGGGCTGTGCATGCATTCAAGCCTACGCAGAATTGGTTTTTGTTTCGTCGACCGGCCGTTGTTATGAGACGGGAATCCCTGGAGATGGGCAAGGTTTTTGAGAGTATTACGAATGGTGAAGACAAGGGAAAGCTGGTGAAGAAGATCATCACCGGCCCCAGAGGGTGTGGGAAAAGTGTTCATCTGTTGCAAGCAATGGCCACGGCTTTTCTGAAGAAATGGATTGTCATTGCCGTTCCTGAGGGTACGTCCACACATACGCATATGCCCATACACCAATACGTTAAATCATTTCCTAACTTGAGTAGCCCAGGACTATGTTATTGCAAGCTCTTCATATGCGCCCCTTGCCGGATCGAGTCCGACGCAATATGTTCAGGACCAGTTGACGTCTGCACTGCTGCTGCGCACTGTCCTTGCCAATGAACAAATCTTGACCAACCTTCGCGTCTCGCTAGAGCACCCAGAACTCAAAAATCTCCTCCGCCCGAAAATGACATTGAACGACCTCGCTCGACTGGGCGTGCAAGATGCCGCGATCTCGTGGCCCGTTTTCCAGGCATTCTGGGCCGAGCTAAACGCAACTTCGGGGCCTGAGGGATTCCAGGCTCGCCCGCCCGTTCTGGTGACTGTTGATGGCATTGGCCACTGGATGCAAGAATCCAAGTACCGCGACCGCGACTTTAACCTGATCCACGCCCATGACCTTACTCTCCCCAGCCACTTGCTATCACTCCTGCAGCCTAGCAGTTCCAAACCCGTGCTTCCCAACGGCGGCCTCGTGCTCTACGCCGCGTCTGCATCCAACAAGCCATCCGTCCCATCCTTCGACATGGCACTACAGCAGCTCGCCGCTCGCCAAAAGGGCCAGTCCGAGTCTTCCCCGGAATACCCTCGCCCGGACCCTTATGACGTGGTAGACCAGCGCATTTTGGACACTTTCAGGAAAACCACATCCAAGACAGCCCAGCAAAGTGCCCTCGAACTGCAGACTCTGGGCGGTCTGAGCCGCGATGAAGCGCGTGGCTATATGGAGTACTTTGCGCGCAGCGGCATCCTGCAAGAAAAGGTGTCCGAAGACTGGGTTGGAGAGAAGTGGAGTCTGGCTGGAGGGGGAATTGTTGGGGAGATGGAAAAGTTGGGGAGTAGATTGAGGACTGCTTTGTAAGATTGGATTGTATTAGTATGATATATTTACTTCTTTTTTTCATAATACATATATATACTAAGATAAAGGATATCATGTAACATTATTACAATAACCTGGCTAGCAGAGTTCACCACCTAAATCACACCTAATTAGCTCACCCTCTCAATCTGATAGTAACAAGGTATACTCACGAAAAAGCCTCAACATGTAAATACACCTCACCCACCCCATTCCCATTAAATAATAGCCTTCCTTGCTCATCAGCAACGGCCTGCCGCGCATCATGAATCATCGACGCCGGCCCACACACCACAACCGCCGTTTTTGTTTGGTTGTCAGAGCAGGAAGACGCGATCACAGATTTGATATCTGGCCGTTTCCGGTCTTGACACAATTCTATCGTATTGGGTGAAGAAGGGGCTTCGGTGGATGAAGAGTCGCGTGTTGGAGTTGTTGCTGTAGTATCCTGTTCGAGGATGTTTTTTTCCGTGTCTGCTGCTACCAATTGTCGAGAATCTTGCAGTGTAGATGTCTCTCCCGAAGTAACGTGAACCGAGGCGGCGATTCTGCAACAGCAGTTACTACCACCAGCAGACACGATCATATCCTCGATTTTGCCTTTGTACCACTTGGCAACACCAGCGCTCCTCGTTGCATACACCACCTGAACTTTTGCAGTTGTCTTTTTCTTCCCCTCTGCACCGAGCTGGCTACGTATAGCATCCTCGACTAACCCCAACGAAAACCCGGCGCCCGATCCCCCCGCAATATACACTACCTGGTCAAATTTGTCGAGTAAGGACGCATTGTCAACACCGCTATACGGTCCCTCGAGCAACACACGAACCCCCACCAGTGCCGGTTTCCCGGCCACAGAGCTAGCCAGTCGCCCCGTGAACCCTGGCTGGTGTGGCTTGACGAAAAACTTCATTTCAGAAGGGTGGCCACATATTTCTGTTTTGTGTGGCACAGAAGCGATGGTGAATGGGTGTGCGGTGAGGCTGTGGAGATGCAGAGTTAGAAACCGGAGGAAGACGTGTTGACCGGGTTTCCACGATACAACTGTTGGGATGGTGATTTCGATAAGCTCGCTACTGCTGTCGCCACAAGGCAAAAGGGAGATGTATGCGGTGTGTAGGCCGTCGAAGAGATGCGTTTTTGTCCAGGCGTAGAGCACGGAGAAGAGGTAGATTGTGCCGCTGGCGATGAAGTAGTCCCTAGTTGTTGTCAGATTGAAGCTGCAACAAACAAAAAAGAAAAGGACTAAGGGGGAGCGAACCAGGAAGTCAACCTAAAGTCACAATGGAGAAAGAAAAACACAATAAACAGTATCGACACGGTAATGTGCGTCGACTTGAAAAATTCATAGTACCGGTTTCTTACCCAGCGTCAGCTTATCTTCTTTTTTTGGGGAGGGCAATGTTGAACGCACCTTATCCACGGTATCGACATAAACGTCAAATACGCCTGAGGCACCAAAGCAGCCACCCCAGTCCAATACGTGACCGCCGTGTCCCACTCCATAACCATGTCCCCTTGCTGGATATGGTAGACGATAAACGGGAACGTGTGTATCAGGGCCAGGACAAACATTGCATAGCTTGTCCAGTGGTGGAAGATCTACAATCATCATTAAGTAAAAGTCATGGATGAACTGGCACCCCCTCTGCAAGTCGGCGAATATCATACCTGAAGCTTTTCATATGGAATTCCGGTGAGTGCTGAGATCAGGTTGGCTTTTGCCGCAAAGGCTCTGCTTCTCGTTAACTTTTGTCTCCTTGTATAGTAGGGGGGAAAAAAAGGTAAAACCATACAGTACAAAAGGCAACAGCCCCAGCGCCATCCACCCAGCTCTCGTTGCAATCGGCGGACTATCCCCATAACTGACAGCATCGGTATTCGGCCAGTAGTAGGGTTTCGGACCAAGCGTCATTGCTAGAAACCAGTCAATCCAAGCTTCCATACACACAACCCTTTTTCTCCTTCCTTTCTTTCTTTTTTGGTAGGGTGTCAAACAAACCAGAGAAAAAAACCACGCCCACCAAAACCAGCACACTAACACCTAAACTCGAACTCGGAAGAAGAAGAATCCGCATCCCGCGATACTGGTTTACTGTTGTATACGACAGATACCGAGACAAGGCACGCACTTTTGCGCCGAGTTTGTTGCTTACCAACCAGGGAGCGTATATTGAAAGAGCGTGGGCGATGGCAAAGACGCCGATGGTGGCGCACATGAAGTATACTGTGCCCAGAGCGTAGACGTGATCTGCTTGATACCTGCGATTACCCATCAGCCATATTTCTTTTATATATATATATATATATATATATATATATTTTTAGATGGAAAAATTTCCTCACCAGTAGCGCCAATGGCCGCGCCGGTATTCGCATTGTTGAGGGGTGAGTTTGCATATATCAGCGCGCGAGGAGTGTAGCATGACAGGTTTGTCCAGCCAGGGGAGACCTGTAGAGGTCATGGAGTCCATAGAGTCCATGTTGAATTTACATCAAATTATTCAACAACAAAATCAACATGAACAAAAAAACAAAAAGAGCGGTGATAATGTGAACGAGGAAGAAGAAGGAAAAGAAGCCTCTGGCAAAAAGTAAAGATGGGACGACTCTGACTCCTTAGTCAAGTCTTCGCCAACAAGTTAACTACAACCCACCATTGTCCATCGGAAATTTGCACCCTCCCCATGTTATACCTATCAGTCCATCTCCAATAACAACCACACGAAAGCAGACACCCAACTTCACTAGTAGAGCACGTTTGAGCGAATTTCCACCCCGCTAATCCCAATCGGGAAGCCATGCCCTAAACCGGCCACGCGGCTCGGCCCAATCAGAGGATTGACAATTACATCATTTGGGCTGCTAACTCATTTAACGTTTTCGGTACATTGAATTTTTTTCTACAGTAGTACGTCTATAAATTATGGAGTAAATTATGGGTACTGTTTATATTTAGAATGTCATGGGCGGTTGTGATTGTTTGACAGCTGTCTTCCGGTTAAATATGCCCAAGTTCAGCCGGTGGGTGTCGCGAGTACTTTGTAGGCTGGCATGGCAATCTTTGGCGGAATGTCGCGCTTCAGAGATCAATTGATTCTTGCACATCTTGCACAGGCGCAGCCAAAGGTCTGGACTGGGATAATGAACTCGCAGTTCGTATAGGGAATGGCCAATCAGTCAATCATACTCTTAACATGCCGTCTCACCATTCATATCCAAAACACTAAAGCGAATACTTGTATCAGAAATAAATAGGTATCATCATTGCGTCGTATAATTAGCCAGAAGCTATAGCCCCTAGCCCACGAAATAAAAATAGTCATATGTATGATATCGTACACCCGTCATATCCCCTTTGATATACAAAAGATATCCACAAGCCGAATACATGCAACACCAATGTATCGCCAAACACATACACACCCCCAACCCAAAAAGAAATAATAATAACAATAATAACAACAATAATACTAACGCCGGATAACTCAAAACCACCTGGGGAATCGCTGCTTCGTGCAAAAAGGAATCTCCAAATCTCCATATCTCCGTTGTCAGACAGCAAATGTTGAAAATATGCGAGAATTTTGTGATGGCTAGAGCTGCACAGAGCTCAAGCCACCGCACTGACTATTTAAGCGTATGTTATGTTCGTCTCTCCCCTCGTCATGTACTTTGGGGTCGTATGTATAAAGACAAATGCTTATGTGCAAAAACAAAAAAAAAAAAAAAAAAAAA
>CVMT01000009.1:1545152-1611422 GCA_000985935.1 Talaromyces islandicus | reverse complement strand
TTTTTTTTTTTTTTTTTTTTTTTTCTTTTGTCGAAGGTAATTACCAGCCAATTGCTAGTCCTGCCAGGATCTCGCCTAAGACGACGATCGACGCACCAGCGTGATCCTTCGGCGAAACTCGTGCAAAGCTGGCAGGTCGACAGTGGATCCCGCGTTTGATACAAGGGAAATACACATTGCCGAGCCATTTCCGTTAACAACAACCTGTATCTTTGTAATTTTCCTTTTGTTCGCTTTCTACGGAGTATCGTCTTCGCTCATATCGGTGCTTTCTAATCCTCCGTGCCTCTTCTCATTTCTCACTTGTTACTCGCTGCGGTTAATAGATCGTCGGCTAGTTGGAGTTTTTTCTCCACTGCGCTGGGCCTGTCAAGGACCAATTTTTGCTTTTGCTTTTGCTTTTGCTTTTAGATGCATCATTTATCTGGATTCTGAGGTCACCTTTTTGGCGCGTATCTCGTTCACCATAAGCAGTCACGATTTCGAAGGAATATCGGCACGGATACGGCATATAAGAGAGATAGAGAAATTTTTAAAATCTACATATGTTTATACATACAAAGATAGATTTTGATCGATTACGGACTGGGGCGAGTTCGATTGTCCCATGGTTAAGGCCCAAGCCCTCTCAGGGGGGTCTTTTTGGAGTCACTAAAAATAATCTGAAGCATGGTCGAAACGAACTTCAAACCTTGGATCTTTGGTTTGTAACTTGCTTCGACCTCAAGGCCTCAGCGCAGAACAGCATGAAATAGGAAAAGAGGTCCATGCGGGGGTAAAAGACGGGCTTAGTTAATACGGAATAATAGCAACTAGTAGCTGTAAGGTCTAGGAGGTATGAAATTCAACAAATCAACACAAAGTATAGTCTGCTTGACAGTGTTAGAACTGTTTTGAGTCAGGTACTAATTAGACTGAAGTAGTCGTTTCAAAGCTTATCCGTGGGCGGCCATCATTGGTCGCCGGGCCGAAGTTGTTAACAAGCCTTTCTCCATCAGGGGATAGTTACTATAATAGGAAATCCCCGTGTCGACTCCCTGCAGGTACGCACATGTCAATACGAAGTACGTACTATACTTCTTAAATTATGTGGCTATTCTTGGGTTTATTACTTAGTATTCACCGTTATCATAGCACAATTAAAATAATGGTCCCTTTTTTTGACATCTTGCTGCTATTATTATCCCACCCTTTTTGCCATAGCCCATACTCAACGGCCCCCGCGCCACTAATTTCAGTACGTGCTATGATAAAAAAAGATTCAGCCACAAACATTTTGACACCAAGCCTCGTCAGGCCGGGGGCCACGACGCCTCTTTGTCGTCATCATCATAGAAAAAAAATAAATTCAAAAGAAAAAGGAGGCATATTTTGCTTTCCGTCCGGAAACGGTGGTTTTGCTGACCGCTTTGATCCTGTTTCGTGTGTCTAACTAATTAGTCACGACTTCATGAGGCCTAGTACGTATTACGATCCTGCAAAAGGGCGTGTGGATTAATATGCTCATAATTATGGAGAAAACTATAAGCAAGAAAGAAGAGATAATTTCATGTGCAAATAATGCAAAGCGCATGGAGCTTCATCTGGCAACTGCTCCAAGGCGGCCATCACCGGTGGCGCATAATCCTCCTCCTACGATCGACAATAGGGCCTGAATTTGGCGGGACCAGGACTTGGCCCCGGCAAAAATACATGAATACATGAATACATGACGGGGGAAAAAAGCCTCAGCCGAGGTGCTCTCTCGTCCAAGATTCAAAGTTGAAGCTGTCTTTTTGTGCCGTTCCTTGGCAGCAGCCTTCTACGTAGTTGTATAGTTTTAGTACTTAGTTCCTGTGTGTTTAAAATGAAAAGACACCGACACCAGAAACTTAAGATAGACGGCGCGGCTCAGAAAGAAGCAGCTAAACGAAAAGAGCAGCCAGAACGACGAGAAAGGCGCTTAGCCCGGGAAAATCGGCTTGCTTCTCTTTTCGTCTAATCCTTCCCTGATTCCATCATTCTTGCATGAAGAGCGAGGAGCAGTGAGCTTCTTCTTCCAAGTTCTTTGGCGCAAGAAAGCGGGGGCCACTGCTTTCTGCTTAGCACGGTTAAGAGCGGCCTCATTAGCTTGGATGGATTAGGGTTGGTTGTTGGTATTGTCTGTCCTATCTTGGCCACCCCCCGAAATGATCGACCTGCGGCGTTTTTTTTTGGCTGCTGTCTCGCTAGGCTTTTAGTCCGGATCGTTCGGTGCGATGCGCTGTGCAGAGTTGCACCCAAATACAACCTCGACCTTATCTCGATGGCGAGGTGACATCCGTTTGTCGAGATTTTTCCTGCTAGACTGTGAGCACTGAGCACTTATAGCGTTCGTATTTGACAGCAATTTTTAAGTTTTGTCGAGTCGTTTAGTAAAATTGGAGCTGTCTAAAAATTGTCGTGATACTGTGATACTGCATGACAAGACAGCCGTTGATCATCCACACCACACCGCTTCGATTGTGGTGCTTGTCTCCAGTTTTCTCTTCTTCTCTTATGACATTTTATGTTTATTGAAGGGGAGAAAGCGAGAATCCCTTAATCTTATCACAAACCCACCTTCCCTGTTTGTTCCTGCATCCCTGTTGCCAACTGACTCATGAAGGTGGCTGTATGTAGCCTGCGGGCTCCTGCAATCCTTGACATCATGACATATCCTCCGAACCTGGATGGCTACAAGCTGGGACGTCTGACATTTGAATCCGAGATCTTCACCACCAGTAGTTTCACAGTGAATGCAATCGCTCCTCTTGGCTCTGGGGAAACGGCGCCACCGTAGTACTTGAACTCGGATCATTTCTTGTTAACTTCTTATTAAGTAATGATGTAGTATGCCCTTGTCCTTTGATCAGCTTTTTAATATGGTCTACGGACTTACGGGCGTGCAGATCCGCAATTATCTACCTGATAAGTTATAAACTCCAGAGCGGAGCAAAAGGAAGCTCTTACTTAGCCTGCTATGTCTTTTGGCTCTCAAGAGGAGGGATATCTTCTTCGTCGTCGTCTTCTCTTTTTCTGTCCATGCTGGTGGATACGTGGCTCAGTGGATACCTTACTCCACCACCCCCTTGGCACGTCTTATGTGTATCATTATGAGTGATTTGATCGACACAGATATGCCTGTCCAGGAATCTACTACGTGCATGCATGAAATGATTGTCATCCCCTGGTTATCAAGAAGTAGTAAAAAAAGAAGAGAGATGTTGTCGGAGCACTCCGTAATTACCAAGTTGTAGCCATGCTTTTCGCTTTCGCCTTTTTTTTCCCTTCTTTTTTTTTGGTTGACCGTGCACATGGTTTACTTCGTTTGTTTGGGTGGTCATCAGGAGTTAGTTGTTGCTCGTATTGTTAGGGGTATACTTTTCGTAGGATTCTGGACTCTTTTCTGCCACGGAGTGTTGACGTCAGGTAATTTTGATAAGCTTTTGGGGGTTTGCGAAGCATGTGATATCTTGAATAATCAAGGTGGCGAGGAGAGGGGGTTCCAGTTCGGCCTGGCGAATACAGTGATGAAGAGTTTGTCGTTGTCGACTCATTAGAAAAGGATGTATTGGGGTTGTCACATGTGTCAGCACCGATTGGTGAATGCATGTATTCAAATGTTTTTCTTTTTTCTTTGGAATTGTAGAATGAATATGCCAATTTTCCAAACTTTATAGGCGTGGTCAATGTTGTAGAGACTGGGGATAACGGTCAACTGGTCCCTCGTCGTAGGAAAGTTTTCAAATAGTCATGGGGATATATTATTGTAACATCCATCATTCAAATATTCAAATGTTGTTGGCACTGATTGATTTAAGTAACGCTACTCGCTTGTTGTGCTGGTGAAATACGTCAGCCTACATGTCAACAGGTAATATGGAACATTTGAACCCTGAAAGTAAATGGCGTGTTAAAGAAGTTAGTTGTTTTAAGTAACAATGTTGTTATAGCATTTTCTTAAATCTCTGCCAATTACTTATAAAATTATATGGCCCAGACCTGCTCAAAGGGTTGATACATTTTCATTGTTAGTAAGAGCGTAGTGGGCAGGCATATCAATTTATATCTAAAGACAACAGAGACTCAGAGAAAGAAATCTGTAAGTCTGGTATTAATCAGTTAATCAATTGATCCATCCGCTTCTGGCATTAATCGTAAACTAGCGGTGGTATATCGGTAAGGAAGCGTCAACTACTGAATATATATAAATGTATCATTGATGTATATTGAAGCATAGAAAAAAACACCACTCGCCGTTGAACAACACTGAACACTGAAACTACTACTACATATATCAATTAATTAACATGGATTCAGTTTACCACAATCATATGTCAGGCTGTACATATCCAACTACATAGATTAAATGTAACCGTCTGGGCGTTAAAAATCCATTATACATGCCTGGTATAAATGAATAGATCAGCCCATGCATTACTATATGAAGTTCTCGAGTAATATTTGATCACATAGAAAGAAAACATTAAGTAATTACATGTAACTCAATATGAAATGAAGATCGATATTATAACTGATCAATTGAGCATATAAACATCAATTGACGACATCGATAATGACATCTAGCATTGAGCAAGAACATTCTGATATCTAATTGCGACATATCTCATTTTAAAACAATTATTACGAACTGTACTCCTCAAGGAAATACCAAAGGAAGTTGACAAAAGTCATTCATATCTGCTCCAACTAAATCCAAGAATCAAAACTCTCGCTATCATAGGTCAATCAGTGCAATATATACACACACACGCACAGAGTATACATCAAAACAAGTTTGAAAACAACTTTGGCCAGAAACAAATTCATCTACGCAGCTTGCATCATCTTCCAGGTCGTAGCATCACAAGTGACTTCCTCAAACGTGTGGAGGACTGTGAATCCCATCGCGGACAAACTGTCAAAGTTGCCATCGCCATCAACCTGTCCAAGTCATTAGCCCAGGAATTGTATACCATGGAAAAAAGAAGGAAATAAGAAGGAAATAAAAACCTACACAGTCCAGGATAACCGCGTCCGCACTTGATTTGCGGACTTGACGAATTCCAAGAAGAATCAACCCTTGCATCAACGTGGCATACTCGCCAACCGAAGGGGAAATCACAGGCGACGAGACGCCGCCAGCCACAACATTTGCCTCTTTCAGGGCTGGCACATACTCTGCAATTACCGACTGGTTGTTGTAAATTACAACACTGCCCAAAATGGCACCGTCTTCTGGCCGTTTGGCGCGGATAATGCCCGAATGCGGTGCTCCATTCAATGCAAGTTTGTAAATTTCCATCACTCCTTGTCGAGAGCTTGTTTTGACATGGTCGATGATCGGGTCTGCGTATTCCCATCCATAAACCAGGTCGTAGTCGACTTCTGCTGTTTGAAGGCTCTTTGTGAGACCTTCTGGGGCTACCCAGGTTGACAGCGGTCGCAACATGACAGTGCAGACTGGTCGAGACAATGCCGTGTTCCAACCAAGCTGAGCAAACCATTGCCGTAACCTCTTTCGCTCGACCGGGTTGGCAGTGGGAATGCCTAGATATACACTGGGCAGCCGTGAGCCTAACTGGAACCGTCGGACACCAGTCCTATGGAGAAGAGTTTGAATAGCTCTGTTGTGAAGAGAGTGCCCGATAGACAATTTTCGCCGTGTTGGTTCCACAATGATAGACCCAATAACTGCTGTTCCCGTTGACCGGAAAAAATACGAGGAGCAGAAGCCGTAAAGAGCATGAGTTGTGCTGTTACGCACAACAAAATGAGCTTCCTCAACGTCATCACTTCTGAGAAGAAAACTGTTCGACGTCACACTGGCGAGTTCTCCATGAGAGCCATTCTCTCTCAAAGCATCCAACAAAGCATCGAGAGCATCGGCATCCCGCTCTTCGTTCCACGACTCGACCAGCCAGTGTTGGCGAGACTGATTTAGTTTCTGGCTTCGACTGATAGTCCCCGGCAGTGCCCCAGTTGGAGACAGATCCCCGAACAATACTTTTACCAAAGCTTGTAGCGCCGTCTCGGTAAAGTCATAGGTGCAAATGTATGTCCCAATCGCCGGGTCGGTGGCAAAATCGTATGGAGAACTGACTGCCACAACAACGACAGGCTTTTCATATCGTTCACCGGTTTGCGTATATTGTGATTTACAGATCATTGAAACGTGTTTGGTGAAGCCGTGCTGATACAAATTCCGGTTCGAATCTGCAGTGACGACAACGACTGCACTGACACGGTCGATCAAGCTCTCATGTATCGGACGCACTCCTGTGGATGTGTAAGACGTATGAAGAACACGACCTGATCGTTGTCGCGCGAGGGATCTGCCAAATTCCCGAAATACGTTTTCTCCATTGCCTGCGGGTGAGCTTTTGTCCCAGGACCCAGGATCTGGTGATGTAGCCATATTATCTAGAAGTGAGCGTGAAACTGCCGAAGCGGGGAGAGGTTTCACTAGAGGAGTCAGAAGAAGCAGTTCTTCATCAGGCTCCAGGATCTGAGTGAGTGGAAGTAAGGTTTGCGTGTCCCGGACAAGGGTGATCGAACTGTCGTATGCACGAGTAGACAGACTCGTATGTGATGGCTGCATCACAGACAATGTGTTTATCCCTCCGGGACTCAGTGCCTGCTCCCACGATGTACAGCGTGCTTTCATGGCGAGAACGCGTTTCAGTGATTGCTGGATTCGACTTCGGCTGATCATCCCGTTTTCAATCCCCAATTTGAGACCGTTGAGGGCTTCTAGTTGAATAGGGTACGAGCGGCAAAGAAGAATCAAATCACAGCCAGCCTTCATTGCCATGACTGTGCCTCCGCCAACGCCGATATTATGTGTGAGGGCTTCCATCTCAAGGCACTCTGACACAACCACGCCGCCAAATTTCAGGTCTTTACGTAGTAAGCCGTCGACTACTTGTTCGGAGAGACAGGCGTGCATGACATTGACCCCAGCGGACGACATGGCAACTCCGCCGACCATCATTGCGTCAAGACCGTTGGAGATGGCATTCCGAAATGGGACCAACGCACTTAGACTTAGTTGTTCAAGTGACTCCTTGATGACAGGGACATCAGCCTCTGAGCCGATGAATTCAAGGTTGCCGTAAGAGGGAAAGTGTTTGCCGCAGGTGACTAGACCGGCTTCTTGGTATCCTTTCATTACTTCGACACCATATTGCGAGACTTCCTGCGGATCATCCCCACTGGTACGCACACCAAGAGGTTGATTGCGGACATTGGTTAAGACATCCAAGACAGGACCCATGATCCAATTGACACCGACGGCTTTGAGTTCCTGGGCGGTGGCCGAGGCGACTTCGCGGGCAAGTTCTTTAGACCCGGTGGCAGCGATGCCCATTGCGCTGGGGAATTGTCGGATATAGATCTCATCAAAAAGACTGTTGACTCCGCCATTCTCTTGGTCTAGCGCAATCATGAGTGGCACAGGATGGCCGGCATCCCGTGCGATCGTTTGTAACTCTAGGATGAGCCTAGTTGTTTCTTCGGCGGCTGTTTGGGATGGATTAGCGTTGTCGCCAAAAACTTAGACCAGGCCTTACATTTCAGGTTTTTGGCATTCAACAGGATGCTTCCCACGTGATAGTCTTCGATGAGAGACCGTATTTGTTGGTCTACCGTAGTTCCGTCAAAGCCCATCATAAAGAGCTGGCCCATTTGCCTAGAAGCGAGTCAGCATCGATTCGCAACAAGCAAAAGGGATTTTTTTTAAATAATTTTTTTCTTAATTCTTTTACAAAGATTTCTTTTTAAAAAGCTCACCTGTCCATGTTATCCCATATGGGATGCATTGTCCCGTCCTTTGGGGCCATGACGGCCCGGACGCAAGGATTGCCAGCTCCCACGAAGAAATCACGATTCACACGACTTGCGCGGCGGTAGACCCTAGCTCTGCGGCTTCTTTCCTGGATCGAGAATGATTATGCGACGGATGCGAGCTGATACAAGAGGGGAGTATAGCTCGGGAA
Organism: Talaromyces islandicus; assembly: GCA_000985935.1. Classification (NCBI taxonomy): domain Eukaryota; kingdom Fungi; phylum Ascomycota; class Eurotiomycetes; order Eurotiales; family Trichocomaceae; genus Talaromyces; species Talaromyces islandicus. The sequence goes on along the minus strand of CVMT01000009.1, from coordinate 1,603,425 downwards.
GCAGTGCGACAGGTGCGAAAAACGTGGTCAATTGAACAAATGCTAAAGCCGAGGGTTGCGCGGAATGCCCAAAGAGAACCGTGTCGCTTGGAGACGAGCTGAAATATTAAACCCTTCGAAAGGTCACTTTCTCTCTCTCTCTCTCTCTCTTGGTTGATCTTTGGCAACTGGGGCGACGGACGTGTTAGGAATTTGAGTTGAAGCGATTCGTTCGATAGCCAAGCTCCTTCCAGCCGAGGCTGCTTGGATAATGCGACTCTGTTGAAACGGAGCAGAGGGAGGAGGCAGTCGTGATATTAATATCTAGACGGAATTCGCAGAACACCCACCACGAGCAACACAGAACAGCAAAGACAGCAGCACTCGGCGAGGCGTAGATGCGCAGGACTGACTCCGCACGCCTGAGGCAGGACCGTAGGGAACGCTTGACGGGCGGCAGTCACGTGCGCTGATAAGAAAGGCCGGTGGCAGGCGATAGGCAGGGGCGCGCGCTGGTTGGCTGCCGGCTCTCGGGGCACCCCAGACTGGGCCCGCTGCGGAGACGACCAATACGCACTTTTTAACTACTCTGTCCGCTGTATTATGCCGTTTATATGAGCATGACGCTCGGAAAAACCGTATGAATCAGCCAGATGGATGCCAGTGGATGCTCTGGCAATGCAATTGGACTTGTTTAATTTGTTCCTGGAAATGCCGTTTCTCGCCCGCCAAGAATGCAGATCTCCGCGTCTCAGAAGCAGAGAGATATGATGATTATGTACCTACCACATGATCGGATTATTCCCAGCCCCTGAGGTCAAGGTTCAGCCTCAATCAAGTGCTTACTGCGCCGCTGGTTTTAGTCTTATGTGTCTTTATTACTGGCCTGTCAACCAATTGTAGTCCGTGGAACTATACCAGTGTGTTCCTGACCCAAAGCTGTGGATCTTTGAAGATGTTGTCTCTGCGTTTTTAGGGTATTATGTACATACATGTTTTTGCATGAGACTACGTGGTCAACGGACGGCCAATCCACGGATCACGCAGATCCCGGGCTGCTGCTGAATCCTTTGAACTAAGACGGGGACGGTCTAATCACGATCAGCAAAGTCAAGGAGTTTACTCGATATCTGTCCGTCTCCTCTTCTGAGCCGAACATGGTTTCTTGCAGCGCTGAAAAGGTTATATTATTGATGATCGTCAGTGTGTCTATCTTATCTGAGCTATACGTAGGAATCACTCCAAGTTGGATTGATACATATCATATGTACGGACGAATTGGCGATTCTTGGGTTTTAGGTATCAGTAATCTTCAACATAGTCACTACCTACATGTACTTGAGCATGCGTGCAGCGTGATATTATCATTGTCTTCAGAAATGAGAAGCTTAAAGTAGAGTTAAATACTCGGAGTTAAGTTAGCGCTGCAAGTATGCATCCTCGGAAGTGCAAAAAAGGACATGCCGATGCTAGCCACCTCATTTAAAATAAGATGGCCACTGGCATCAATTGGCACAGTCACAGACAGCAAGTATAATTAATGGCAAGAATGAGGTAGCATCAGATAATCCCACCGTTGCACTCATGTCACAGTGCCGTTTGCCGGCTCGCCGGTGCGTTTGCCGGATGCAACCATGCCAGAAAAGCTTGGCATCGAAGTATACTTTTTACTTTTCGCATGGACTTGCTGACTCACATTTGATCGCAGAAGACATGGAAATATTTTATATAAAATATAAGATATAAATTACAAACTATAAATTTATGAATAATTGTGCATATAATTCCGGATAACTTTATAAAAGAAAAAAAATATAAAAAACAAGGATCAACTCTGCCAGTATACAAAAAGTGCCAAGCATATGCATCCGGCTGGTACGGCCCATTACAAGCGTAATTTACGACGTAATCGCAATACATCGTGCAACATCGCCCCATGCGTAAATGTAAATATGAAATACGAAATATGATCAAACTTCTTCACCTGCGCATGAAATGAGCACCCACAGCTCGATCCGGTGGGTCAGTAGATAATGGGGAATAATTATTAATTCTTTGGATGCGGGCTGCCGCGTGTTTTCATTCCAGAAATAGATTCGTCAGGTACTTTTTCATTGGAAACAAATGCAATAAATGCAATAAAATGCTGCCGGAAACGTCCTTGTGCAGTGCCGGTGCTGGCCGCAAAGTTTACTGTGTGATATAACCAAGTTCTATGCAATGATTGCTTCGATCTCGGACTCGACGGGAGTCAATAATAACAAGGTCATCATGATTACTCTCCATGTAAGAACAAAATCTAGAAACTAGATGCGCTAAGGCAGCCCGACCACAGCGGCGGGGCGAAACGAAGCCGCAACGATGACATGTCGATGGAGCGGTTGCAATGGTAGCAGTGTGCAATCTGCTTGCCGGAGACGGGAGGGGCTGGCTCGATGACTGGATGATGCCTTAGTAAATGTTCCTTTTTTGCTGTCTTGTTGGCTGCTGCGTGTCGCCCCCGGCGCTTTCCCTTTTTCCTTATCACCTGTCGCTGTCCACCCTTTTGTCAACTTTTTCTCTCTTTTTCCTCGCGACTTGTTGACCTCTTGAAAACCCTCTCCCCTGCAAAGTACCAGACAATCCTGCACCGCACTACACTGCGAGGCCTGGTTGCTAGTGATTACATCGACCACGTCTCGTCTCCCGTCTATCTTCCTTTGCAAGCTCGCAGCCTAGTGACGTAGCCGCCCACCTGCAGAATGTACGTCCCCGCGCCACGATGCCATGCAGCAACAAACAGCTAAACTAACAAACGCACAGGAGAGTGATCATCCGTGAAGACCCGCAGGGCGTGTCCGAGTACATTGCCGAGTACATCGTCAGTATGTGACTCGACAAATCCTTTCTCTACCTTGACCTGGGCGGCGCAACTAACAAAACATCCTGTGCCAGGCCGCATCCAGACCTTCAACCCGACCCCCGAGAAGCCGTTTGTGCTGGGTCTCCCCACGGGCAGCAGCCCTGAGATCATCTATCGCATTCTTGTGCAGCGGTACAAGGCCGGCGAGATCTCTTTCCGCAATGTGGTGACCTTTAACATGGTTCGTCTAGACCACTGGGAGAGTTAGAAAAGAAAAGAAAAACAGAAGCTAACTACGCTGCAGGATGAATACGTCGGGCTTCCGCGCGATCACCCCGAGTCGTATCACAGCTTCATGTACAAGCACTTTTTCTCGCATGTCGACATCCTGCCCGCCAACATCAACATCCTCAACGGCAATGCGCCCGACCTGGCCGCCGAAGCCGCCGCCTACGAAGCCAAGATTGCGCGCATGGGCGGCATTGAGCTGTTCTTGGGGGGCGTCGGCCCGGACGGTCACATAGCCTTCAACGAGCCCGGCTCGTCGCTGCACAGCCGCACGCGTGTCAAGACGCTGGCCTACGACACCATTGTCGCCAATTCCCGCTTCTTCGGCGGCGACGTGCACAAGGTGCCCAAGATGGCGCTGACCGTAGGCATCCAGACCATCATGGACGCGCGCGAGGTTGTCGTGGTCTGCACGGGCTCACACAAGGCCCTGGCCCTGCACCATGGCCTCGAGGGCGGCGTCAACCACATGTGGACGCTCTCCGCACTGCAACTGCACCCTCACCCGCTCATCGTCGCCGACCGCGACGCCACCATGGAACTCAAGGTCAAGACCGTCAAGTACTTTGAGTCCATCGAGCAATCCGGTACCGACGCCCGTACCCAGGGACCCCCGCTCGTCTACCGCCCGCGAACATATGTGCCCGCGCCTTTGCTCGCCACCGGCGCAAAGCAGCAGCCTACCAGCGAACCCGGCAAGGTTTTCCCCAAGGATCTCAAGATCAACACCGACATGCGCCGCTCCATGGACGAGGATGGTGAGTTGACCCCGGACAGCATGTCCTCGCGCTTGCTTGACTCCGCCGTGTCTGGCATGGACGCCGCGCTCAAAAATGATCTGATGCCCGACCCGATGGGATCTCGCGTGGCCGTATAAACATTATTCAGGGTTTCCTTTTTATTTTTTCCATACTACAAGCGTTTGTTTTAATCTGGGGGTTTTATTTATTATCTGGGATTTGATTTCTTCTTTTTTGTATGCTGCATATAACAGATTGAAACGAGTCAAAGTGGAGATTTTGTAACTCGGAAACGAATCGTATGCGGGAGAATTGGGCGTATTAAGGGCGAAATTACAGTTTGACATCAGAATATACCATACATATAGCGTGTGAATCTAGACTGGGTGATTTTGTTTTATTATTATTTGTCTGTGTGTATGTGTACTTGTATGTGTATGTGTTATTCAAGTCATTGATCTCATATGTACGCCAACTCTCTTTTTTCTTTTGTGAAACATCATAGCTTTGCAAAAGCCGTCGCCACCGACCCAGCCATATCAACCAACGTACTCTTATTCCTAACCCAGGCTTCAATACCCTTCCGCCCATTCTCAACGCCCACACCACTGTGTTTCCACCCGCCAACGCTCATTTCCGCAGGTGACTCGCCCCATGAGTTGACCCATGTGATGCCGGCCTGCAGCTGGTCGATGATGCGATGAGCCAGGTTTAGATCCTTGGTGAACACGCCGGCGGCGAGCCCCAATTCCGTCGCGTTGGCTCGGCGCACGGCTTCGTCGACGGTGTTGTAGGGAAGGATGGAGAGGACGGGGCCGAAGATCTCCTCGCGCACGATTTTCATCTCGTCCGTGCAGTCTGTGAAGATGGTGGGCTTTACCCAGAATCCGGATTGTAGGGAAGCGGGAAGGTTGGCGGGTTGGCCGAGGCCGCCATACAGTAATTTTGCGCCGTCGTGTTCGATGCCATGTCGGATATAACTGGTAACTTTTTCGTGGTGGATGCGCGAGACTAGAGGGCCCAGGTTGGTTGCCGGGTCCATGACGGGGCCAGCCCGTACGAATGCCATCTTCTCGAGCAGGCGCTTCTCAAAAGCGGATTTGAGGCTCACGGGCACAAACACTCGCGTGCCATTGGTGCATACCTGGCCGGTGCTGTAAAAATTGGCCATCATGGCCCCGTCCACGGCATTTTCGAGATCCGAGTCCGGGAGGATAATCAACGGCGACTTGCCGCCGAGTTCCATGGTGACATATTTCATGCCGCCCGCGGCACTTCCGGCTACTTTTTTGCCTGTGGAAACCTGTCCTGTGAAGGACACTTTGGCGATGGAAGGATGGGCGGTCAGGTATGCGCCGACATCGCCAGCCCCGTGGACAACGTTGAAAACACCGGCAGGCAAGCCGGCTTCGGTGTAGATCTTGGCCAGGGTTTCGCCGTGAAGGGAGGTGAACTCGCTAGGCTTGTAGATCATGGTGTTGCCGGCTGCGAGACAAGGCGCCGACTTCCACAGAGCGCTACAACAGTCGTCAGCACCGACTCCGTTCTGCCACGCTGTTCGACTTACATCTGAATAGGATAGTTCCAGGCACCAATGCCGGCACAGACGCCCAAAGGAGCCTTTTTGGTGTAGACCCAGGCGTCTTCTCTCAGCTGCGTGGTCTCGCCGTTCAAGCCGCCGCCGCCGACCAGATTGGCAAAGTATTCCAAGACATCGGCGCCCGTAGCGACGTCGACCACGCTCGTCTCTGTAAAGGCTTTGCCTGTGTCGTGTGTCTCGGCGGTGGCAATCTCGTCATTGCGGTCGCGCAGCAGCTGGGCGGCTTTTTGCAGAATGCGCGCACGCTGGATAGCGGGCGTGGCGGACCACGACGGGAAAGCCTTTTCGGCAGAGGCAATGGCGCTGTCGATGTCGGCGTGCGATGCCTCGTGGATGTCTGCAATATGGGCTCCAGTGGCCGGGTCGATGGTCTGGAAGGTCTTGCCCGAAGTGGCGGGCTGCGACTGGCCGTCGTAGTACAGTTGACGGGCGGGGTATGTGACAGGCATGGTGTGGTTCTGGGTCAGTCTGAGCTTGCAGAGGCCAGAAACGCGTTGCACGTCGAGTTAATGGTGAAAGAAGATGGAGATAGGGAAGGGAAGCAGGGAAGAGCAACTGCTCTGGCGAGGGGCGCTGCTTCTGTCTGCCTCGGCGGCCGGCGATCAGGCTCCCATTGGCTGGAAACACCGGAGCCCCACCTGGATTTTCCTCTACGCACTTGAACGTTACAAACTACTCTATAACGTAGACTGCTGGTATCAGTTGGAAAAAAAAATAAAAAAAAAAATTATAAAAATCAAGACCAAGACCAAGACCAGGACTAAAACTAGTCTGCCCTGGGCCTGCTGGCATAATTGCATACTATTATTATTAAATTATTGGAATATGTGCCATGCACCGCAGCTTCTGGGACTTGCTAGTTATTGCCCATTCTGGGAATAGCGCGCCGCTAGTCGTTGGGCTTAGCCTTGGCTGCGTGAGCCAATTCGAGTATGTGCAAGAGAAGGACGGCGCAATGTTATTAAATCACAGTAATAATAATTCCATAATTTGATAATCTTGTGCTCAACAGAATACCGCGTTTTGTGATCCACAGCTGCATCCTGTCATTATTATCTGCCCCTGTTCCTGTGCCTGTGGCTGCATCTCTACAAGGACAGGATATAGTTACTACTACTAGTACTCTGTAGTACGTACTAATTTTTTCGCGATTGTGGGGGAGCTGCCCACCGACGTCACCGTCTACGAAGTTACAACTTACGACGTCCGTACTATTATTTAGTAGGTCTTCACCGACACCCGGCTGACAGTTAGGACTCGGCCCCATGATAGCCAAGGGCTTTGCTATGTCCGGAATGGTGTCTTCTTTTTTTTCTCCTGTTTCCCCATTTATACCACGGCCCTGCATGTTCCTTTGAGTCGGTATGCCCGCCTGTGTCATACGGCATGGAACGATGCACCTGTCACTGCTATAGATAGAGCAGGTCCATAGAAGCGCATATACATCAATTGATATGTAATACATACTCTGTACTGTAGTTGGAATATGCTAACCAGGAACATTGAATACGTACCAGGGAAAAAAAAAAAAAAAAAAAAAAAAACTTATCCTTATCGGCGACCAGTGGTGGGTCCCTGATCGCCCCACCTGCAAAGACTCGGCAGCGTTAAATCGCGTGCCCGCCCTCTCTTGACTCTGTTTCCTCTCCTGTTCCTCTCGGGCTCTTTTCTGTCACTATCAATACTCGAGCATTATTCACTCTTTCACTTCTGCAGTCTTTCGTCGTCTGCAGTTTTGTGTCTCACGGCAATCGCTACTCCACAAACGATATAGATACTAGAACCACACCATGGCCACCACCACCCTTCTCCCGGCCACCGACGTGGACAGCTACGATTATGTGATCGTAGGAGGAGGCACCGCGGGCTGTGTCATTGCCTCGCGCCTGGCAGAATACCTGCCAAACAAGCGCATTCTGCTGATCGAGGCCGGCCCCAGCGATTTCATGGACGACCGCGTCCTGAACCTCAAGGAATGGCTCAACCTGCTGGGCGGCGAGCTGGACTACGACTATCCGACTACTGAGCAGCCAATGGGTAAGCAAACACGGCGAAAAAAAAAAAATTAAAATAAAATAAAATAAAATAAAATAAAGAGAGAACGCTTCTGACTTCCGCAGGAAACAGCCATATCCGGCATTCCCGAGCCAAGGTGCTTGGCGGTTGCTCCTCGCACAACACGCTGATTTCCTTCCGCCCCTTTGAATATGACACCCGGCTGTGGGAGGCCCAGGGTTGCAAGGGCTGGTCCTTTGACACCTTTACTCGCATTTTGGATAACTTGCGCAACACCGTGCAGCCCGTCCACGCACGCCACCGCAACCAGCTCTGCAAGGACTGGGTGCAGTCGTGCTCGACCGCCTTGGACATCCCGGTCATTGAGGACTTCAACAAGGAGATCCGCTCGAAGGGAGAGCTCACCCAGGGTGTGGGCTTTTTCTCTGTTTCGTACAACCCAGACGACGGCCGCCGCAGCAGCGCCAGTGTCGCCTACATCCACCCGATTCTTCGCGGAGAGGAAAAGAGGCCAAACTTGACCATTCTGACCAACGCCTGGGTGTCGCGTGTGAATGTGAATGGCGATGTCGTTACCGGAGTCGATCTTACTCTGCAATCGGGTGTCAAGCACACCCTGCGTCCCAAGATCGAGACCATCATTTGCGCCGGCGCTGTCGACACCCCGCGCCTGCTGATGCTGTCTGGAATTGGTCCGGCAGAGCAGCTGTCGTCCCTTGGCATCCCTGTCGTCAAGGACATTCGGGGCATTGGCGAGAACCTCATTGACCACCCGGAGAGTATCATCATCTGGGAACTTAACCAGCCAGTGCCACCCAACCAGACCACCATGGATTCCGATGCTGGAATCTTCCTGCGCCGAGAGCCCGCCAACGCGGCTGGCAGTGACGGGCGTGCAGCTGATGTCATGATGCACTGCTACCAGATTCCCTTTTGCCTAAATACCACCCGCCTGGGTTACGACACCCCCAAGGACGCCTTTTGCATGACGCCCAACATCCCTCGCCCGCGCTCTCGCGGCCGCCTGTACCTGACCTCGTCCGACCCCAACGTTAAACCCGCCCTCGACTTCCGCTATTTCACTGATCCAGAGGGCTACGACGCAGCCACCATTGTCGCTGGCTTCAAAGCCGCCCGTCAGGTCGCCCAGCAGGCACCCTTCAAGGACTGGATCAAGCGCGAAGTCGCGCCGGGCCCGAATGTTGTTACTGACGAGGCCCTCTCCGAGTACGGCCGCCGCGTCGCCCACACTGTCTACCACCCCGCCGGTACCACCAAGATGGGCGACATCGAGCGCGACCCGCTGGCCGTGGTTGACCCCGAACTGCGCCTGCGTGGCCTGAAGAAAGTCCGCATTGCTGACGCCGGTATCTTCCCCAACATGCCCACCATCAACCCAATGCTCACGGTCCTGGCCATTGGCGAGCGCGCCGCCGAGCTGATTGCCGAAGAGGCTGGCTGGAAGAGGAACCAGCCTCGTTTGTAAACAATTTTTTGTTTATTATTATTATATTTTTTTTTCAAACCTTGTCGTCGTTGCTTGTGTATACAGAATCTACCATTTTGGCGGCTGTTATCTGTATGATTGAAAGACAGAAAAGCGAGGAGATGAGACACCAGACGATACCCATGTTTCACGAGAAATAAAAGTCATGTCATTATTATTACTAGTACATACTACTACCACTACTCCTATGTTAGTGCCGAAATTTAAAACCAAAACTATATCATACAAAACACACATAAGAAAATAATAAATAAATCAACGACTTCTATTGAATTTGGTATCTCATCTAGCAATGTAATATACAACAGTACATATAGTTAGTTATGCTGCGCTTTCTTTCCTCTATAGTTCTCAAGGCTACAAAACAACAAACACAAACAGCAAATAAAAAAGCCAGTTAATTTAAACTCCAACATGCTGGAACAAACAAGCAACAAGACAAGAGACCCAATTGTCAGGGTGGAAATTATAATTGTAAAAAAGGGGGGCAAACCAAAAACAGAGATGCAGGGAAAGAAAGAAAAAGTAAAGACTACGGCAAAACCTTCGCGCTGACCGGCTCCTCATCAGCATCGTGCACCTTGACACCAAACTTCCACACCTGGTCTACCGTCAACGTCGGTCCGCTGTACGAATCCAGTCTGTCGCTCAACACAACCAGATCCGCATCAGCGCCGTGGTCAAGCGTGCCCTTTGTCTTTTCCAAGCCGAGCATGCGCGCGGGTGTCGCGGTGACCGCTGTCAGCGTTTCGGCGGTGCTCGCCGAGGTCCAGCGCCGGAAGTTATTGACGCATTCGATCAAGGTAGCTGAGCTGCCAGCAATCTTGTCAGAACCCTCGAGAGTCAGACGCACGCCCTTTTTGATTATGCGGTCGCCGTTGGTCCAGTCATAGGTTCCGTCCGGCAAACCACACAGCCGCATTGCGTCGGTGACCAGGATGAGCCCCTCGCTGTGCGCGTTGTATGCGATTTTGATGGATGTTGGGTGTAGATGGATTCCGTCGGCGATGACGCCAAAGAATGGTTTGGGCAGGTCGCTTTGGCCCAACAGGCCGAATACACCCGGGTTGCGGTGGTAAAAGGGGCGCATGGCGTTGAAGAGATGGGTGATCATCATGGCGCCCTGGCCGACGGCGGCCATGGCCTGCTCGTAGGTGGCGTCGGAATGGCCGATGGAGTATACAATGCCGCGCTGCGTGAGTTCGCGGATGTTTTTGGTCATATGTCCGACCTCGGGCGCCGCGGTGATCATTTTAATGGCCGGTTTGGTGGACGTGATGCCGTTGGTTTGCCCATTGGTGTGTCCATTGGGAACCGGCGTGTCTTCTTCGCTGGCTTTGACATCGGGGATGTTTTCCTTGCCGTAGCAGTCGATAATGTCTTGGAAGCCCTGCGTGGCGGAGATGAGCACTTCGGGCTTGTGGATGCCGTTGCGCGATGGGTTGATAAACGGTCCTTCGACGTGAGCGCCGAGCGACTCTGAGCCATCGTGCGGACGGCGAGCCCCGGTGGGAGCAAGAGACGGGAGAACCTGTGACTTTTTGTCAGTATGGTGTTGCTTTTCTTTCTTTTTCTTTATTTTTTGGAAAAAAAAGTAGGTTTGCCCACCTTTTGGTAGTTCTCGGCCGTCGTGCTCACAGTAGTGGGAAGAAAGGACGTCACACCCGTCTTGATCAGGCCACGGTTTGACTCTACGAACCCAGCATCGTATTCCTCGCGCGTGGCCTGGGGCACTGAATAGTCAAACCCCTGTGCGCCGTTGAGCTGGACGTCAATGAACCCGGGAGCGAGGATGCGCCCGTTTAGGTTGATGACCTGGTCCGGGGACAGGTGCAGCTCATAAAAGGCTTCCTGGTCACGCAGGATTTTGCCCGAGAACGAATCTATCCACAGGTCTTGCTCGACGAGTTGACCGTTTTTGAGGATGCGGCAGTTGGTGAATTTGGTGATGCGCGGTTGCGCTTCGACTTGGCGGGCGGGCATGATGTCACTGGCAAATCTATCCTGCCTGCAGCTCCGTGAGAGGGAATATAATATAGGCCTCAGAGCGCTAGATAAGAAAAGAAACAAAAGAGAGAAAGAAAAAATAAAAAGAGCTGGGGACGAGATGAACAAAAAACAAACAAGAAAAAACAGTCGTCCTCGTGGCGGGGCTTCTTTGGATGATTACCTTCCAGGGAAATCACGACGTGACATGGACTTTATTTTTTTTTTTTTTGGCCTGGCCGGACCCAGAGGCCGAGCGAGTGCAGAGATCCCGAAACGGGGTTGGCTGGAACTGGCAATGGTACATTCGCATTTTGCCATGACAAACAACTAAGTTAATAATACGATGGTTACTGGCAAGTTAGTCATGGAGAGTGGAAGAGTCGCAACAGCGTGGATGCTACGATAGCCCGATAAGAAAGACGATTGAGAGATACCGTGACGTCCGCAGGCGGAAGATGCTCTTGGCGCTTTGCCTTTTCGGGATGGGGTCGCCATACCAGGACAGGCTAGCGTTGTTACGCGAAACGGGAATACTGTGCGCTAGTGTAATTTTGTGTATTGCTAGTTACCGCGTATTTTTGCTGCTGTCAGCTGACGGTGTGACCCGTATACGCATGTATCTACTTAGCAGTACGTGTTCATATTGCAGTGAGAATAAAGTTGTTATTGAACGTCAAAAATAATTTGGTTCTGTTTCTATTCCGTTCCTTCACGTATTATATATAATACCTGAGCTGACACTAGGTAGCAACTACCAATCTCCACGCCAAGGTAAAATTGACGGGATGCTACCGTTCCGTCGGCGCAGCATGTAACTCGAACCAGCCCTACGGTTTAATCTAAGATGCGCCGCGTTCGTTCTTCATTGGGCGTGTTCCGTTGGACAATGCATAAGACGTGTTCGGCACAGCGTCAAGTCGACCTCTCACAAGGCCATCGGCTATCGCTGAAAACAACTGGAATTCTTCAATGCTGGTGCGCAGCTCATCAATGTTTCTTCAACTGTGTTATAGAAACCTGTTCTAGACCATCGCAAATGAAGTCATTGCCTGGGGACAACTCTCGGCTCATCGCCTCCTTTCTGTGAATAACAACCAACGGACCAATAGATAACTATTACCCCGCGAATCGACATGTTGTCTGCGCATGCATTAAAAAGATACGATCGTGATTTCGGCGATCCTTGCTGTATTCTCTCCTAGTCCACATCACAACCCTTGGCAATCCTGCGCCAAGATCCATCAGCTGGCCGGATGACCGGGGTGTATCCAACATCGCTTGGATAATAATAAAACTTGCCTGGCCCCCTGCTCGCGTGTCCCTTTTGTTCCTCTTTCCCATTCTTCCAAGCTGTTCCAAGCTGGAGGCGTCGCCACCCCGACACTCTGAAATTATAGCTGTACCTGAAGAACGAAACTCGACACAACCCAACCCGTCATGTCTACCAAAAATGATCCGGACCCAGTGCCGGAAACGTACGAAATGGGAGAAGGCACTGTTGTGTCCCCAGCCGGCGAAGATGCATCGGCAGAAGGGAAGCCCTGGATGTACAAACCATTGAAGCTCGGCCCTTGGACACTTCCATGGTATGCTTCGCCAGAGACACAGCTTTTCGTGGTATCATGCGTCTGTTTCCTCTGTCCAGGCATGTACAACGCCATCACTGGCCTCGGAGGAGCCGGACAGCTCGACCCGCACGATGTCAACAATGCCAACACAGCCCTGTATAGTACCTTCTCGGTGGTCGGGTTCTTTGCTGGCTCAATTGCGAACAGGGTCGGATTGAGATTGACTCTGTTCTGCGGTAGCTTTGGCTATCTCTTATATGTCGCTGCTTTACTGTCATACAATCATAATCAAAATGTTGGCTTTTTGGTCTTTTCTGGTGCCCTGCTGGGTATCTGTGCTGGTCTGCTGTGGTGTGCGCAAGGCACTGTGATGATGAGCTACCCACTTGAGGAGCAAAAGGGCAAGTTCATTGCTTTCTTTTGGGTGGTTTTCAACCTGGGTGGAGTGATTGGTAGCTTGGTATACACTCCGAACCCTTGATTGCACTTGTCTATATGCTTACCCAAAAGAAAAGGTACCACTTGGTCAAAATATTCATTCGACGGCAGGAGAGGTCAACGATGGAACATACATTGCATTCATAATCCTTATGGCAATCGGCTTCTTCCTATCTTGGGGTCTGACAGAATCCAAATACGTCAAACGCAAGGATAACTCCAAAGTCATTGTCATTAAGCACCCTACATGGATGTCCGAAATCAAGGGTCTGTTTGAGACTTTGAAAAACGACCGGTATATTCTCTTGCTCTTCCCCATGTTCTTGGCAAGCAACTGGTTCACCGCATACCAATTCAACTCGGTCAACGGGTTCTACTTCAACATTCGCACTCGCTCCTTGAACAGTTTGCTGTACTGGCTCTGCCAGATGATTGGCGCTTTTGTCTTTGGCCAGCTACTGGACATGAAGCGTTTCTCACGCAGCATGCGAGCCAGGCTGAATTTTGGTCTGCTTTTGATACTCACAATGGCCATCTGGGGAGGCGGATATGCTTTCCAAAAGCAATATGATCGCGGAACAGAATCACCTATGAAGGACTGGTCCTCGTCGGGGTATATTGGACCCATGTTCCTTTACATGTTTTATGGGTTTTACGATGCCGCTTTCCAGACCTGCTCGTACTGGTGAGTTTTAGTCGCATTCTCTCTCTCTCTTTTTTGCTTGTTAAAGAGAGTACTAACTGCTCAGGCTCATGGGTGCTTTGAGTAATAACAGTCGCAAACTCGCCAACTATGCCGGCTTTTACAAAGGTATTCAATCAGTTGGCCAAGCCATTACCTGGCGGTATGTAACCCTTCGTTAATCCTAATTCCTTTCTCAGTGTTCTAATAGGAAACAGAATGGATGGGTTGGAAACATCATTCATGCGTGAATTCGCTTCCTGCTGGGGCCTCCTTGTTGGCTCCTTGTTGATTGCGGTTCCTGTGATTCTCAAGGTCCAAGACACCACCGATATGGAAGAAGATATCAAGTTTTCGGACGAGACACTGCAGGAGGTTGCGCCGGAGGTGAAGTAGGGCTTGTTCATTACCTCCATGTTCCGTGTATGATACTTGCGGGATACTTTATACCTGTCTGTTTCAACCACCAGTTGACGTAAAGATAGGATATTGTTCTGGTAGCATATATTTTTCAATGTTGTGAAATATTTATAGTAATTAATTAATTAGGACAGAGTGTTTGAACAAGATACTTATGAAGGCCTGGGCCAAAGCAATCATAATTAATTCCTACTAACACATCTTGTATTTCTATAAAACCTATCAACTATACTTCCGCCAACTTCTTGTTGATTCCTGTCAGCGTCTCATGATCCAGCCCATCTAAATGATGCGCGACTATATCAAATGCATACGATCCACCTTTCTCAAATGCGAGGATCGTCTCCTTTTACCAGTATACATGTTTCATCGCTGCGACTTGTTTGCAGCCTGAACCCGCTCTTTCGGTATTATCTGCTTCCCGTCCCACTGACCCTGCTGCAAGGCACCCTTAACATCTCGGTCGATGGTCCGTACCTTGGAGTCGAGATATTGCTCTTGGTAAACTCATGCGGGATTGAACCCTATCTTTCATTAAACACTGTGCAACGTGTTCCAAAGACCTTGCGAATGGGTCGCGCCTTGCATGCGATGCGAATTCGGACAGAAGTTTTTCATACGCCCAAACATCGTTAAGTCTGCGTTGTTCAAACGGAAGATCGAAGGGAGGCGCCTCATATCTGTGAAGCACTATTCCCGACTTATATCGCCAATGCCGCTGATGTCGATGAGCGCTGCATTCCCTCCGCTGTCAATGACTATATTTGAAGGTTTTACGTCCATATGAGTTTCTTTACCTCATGAAAGCGATTGAGCGCGGTTCCGATTTGGACGGGCCATTTCTTCCAAGCGTACTCTGTAACACCGTTTTCCAAAAGGATGTCCCGCAATGACCATCCGGATATGCCCTTAGTAGGATCCCTGCCACAAATAGGGGTCCATCACTCCCACCCGAAGCCATGTAAGGGTTTGTAGATACAACATCCCCCTCAACCTGCACAGTATTGAGCACGCCTGCAAAGTACTCGAGATTCTCCAGCTCCTTCCGAAAGGCATGGGTACCACGAGGTTCATAAAGAGGACGGTTAAAAAAACCAACCGTAGATATAAAAATCTTAATTTCCAATTATTATCTGCATATATAGAAAAGTTAAAAGTCATACTAGTAAAATTAAGCTCTGTAGATGTAGATTTATTAGCAGTCTTTTTAATCTTATTCATCTCTCTTTTTATTCTAAAACAATACTCGTCTTCTTTCATCCTCTTTATAGTAGTCTGTATACTGGTTCCTGACAAACAGAATAACCGAAAGTGCTGGTGTTAAGCAAGTTGCGGTGGCCGGAAAACCCTTTTACAGCCCGCATCAATGAGAATCTGTCAAGTCACTAAAAATACCCATCCGTTCTGAACCCCCACTGTCCCCTAACCGCCCCACTTGGTTAAAAATATGCATTACATTTATACAAGATGTTCAACTTTGTTTTATCAAAAACCTTGATTAATCTGAAGAAATAGCAAAAGTCCCTCATATTTTGCACAAAGATAATGTAAATGTAACGGCTTTCTTACCTTCCAACAGAAATCTAATATGCGAATTCTATATACAGTGTGCCAATCCATGATGGATTTGTGTATTTGCAGGTCAATCCAAATTTCCTAATCAGAAAGGCAGCCGGGGCCGAAAACCTGGAAACCCCGACCTGGCAGGATTGTCTTGTGCTAGGCATTTCACGAATCTCATGGCATTGAAGGGTAAAAAAGCAACACTGCAGACGAATTTGATTTGCAACATCTCCAATTGAAATTGGTTTTGAATTTTGGGGGCTGATTGCCAAGTCTTTTAGCATTCTCCATTGACCTCTCATATATTGCCCGGGGCTGCCCAAGCTCCTTGCCAAGGTCCGTATCCGATGCCGTGTCCGACCGTACCGTAAAATCATATACGTACCGGGTACTCTGTTCAATTCCAAATGCGTCGCACCTTAGTACACTCCTGTGATGACTTGCGTCCCTGCGACGTGCTGGAGATCGACACTTTCAGCCTTAACCGTCTTAACCTAGGCGAGTGCCATTAATGTGCTGCGCCCCCAGCCAAGGCTATTGCATAGAGACATTTTTAGTAACCCTGAGTTTCTTAAAAAGCTATAAAGTAGCTGTAGTCGCCTGTCCTGTACAAACCTACTTGCCATGCTTTTAACCATCTGAATCGTCATTTTCTTTTTTCTCGTCACCATTTTCAGTATGACCGAAGAAGCTCCAGCGATAGAGGATTGCCAGATTTTACATGTGTACGAGAGTGCTACTTCTGTCACAGAGCAGAGCACTCAACAGAGTATCAAACAGGGCATGGAACAGAGCACCGAAGAAGGTACTACAAACCAGAAACTCTGGAAAAGTGTCAAACAGAACCCTCGACTGGCCATTTGCGGCATTTCTTTAGCTGCCAGTGCGCTTTTGTATGGCTATGAAGTGGTCTTTGTTGGTTCTATCGCTGCTCTTCCAGCGTTCAAGTAAGATCATTACACCCTACCAAACTAAGGGGTCTAATATTAAATGGTCAAAAGACAGCACTTTGGAACTCCAGATGGCGACGACTATATCATTCCATCGGTTTGGTTATCGCTGTGGGCAGTGTCTGGCCCGCTCGGCACGGCTGTAGGCTCTCTCCTTGGGGGTTGGGCGCAAGACAGGTTTGGACGACGGTTTACCATTGGCGTAGCCAGCGTTTGGCAAGCTACTAGCATCACCATCTGTTTCCTGTCGGATGAGGCACCTTCAATTGAAACCCGTGGAGGCACCTACTTTGCCGGAAAGCTTGCGCAGGGTATCGGCATGGGCGGCATCCTATCGGCTATGCAGACTTATATGTCAGAGATTCTGCCTACTTCCCTTCGCGGACCTATCTTGTCCCTGGGAGCGCCATTGTTTCTGCTGGGTCAATTTGTCGGATCTCTCGTCATCAAGGCAGGCGTGGATCTGACTGCCCGGAATTCCTATAGAATCCCCGTCGCGATCCAGTGGGTTCTCTCGAGTATCCCTTTTCTCGTGACGATTCTCCTCCCCGAAAGTCCCGTGTGGCTCATGCGCAAGTCGAAATTGGAGGCCGCAGAGGCAGCTTGTCGCCGTCTCGCAGGACCACAGTCTACTCTGCTATACAATCGCCTACGGGATGAGAGCGTACAGCGCGAGTTGGAGAACACGGCAAACAATGATATTTCATACTTGGACCTGTTTAGACGGCGTCCGGACTTTAGGAGGAGCGCAATCATTATATTCGCCAACCTTATTCCAGAGTTTTTTGGTCTCCCCTTGCTGGGCCACTCTAGCTATCTGTTGGAGGTTATAGGAATGAGTGCTGGCAAAGCGACGACGTACTTCATCGGCGGTGTTGTTGCTAGTATCATTACAAACTTTATAGCATTCTGGTTAATGTCCAGAATTGGGCGACGGCCCATGCTGATCCTTTCCATGGCGGCCATTACTGTCTTGTGGGCAACGGTTGGTATTGTGGGTTGCTTCAGTTCGGCTGGCGGAAGCATGTAAGTTTCTAGAAGATAGTAAACTTAGATGGCATTAACTGACAGTCAAATCTTATAGATATATTGGCATTGGCCTGATCCTCGTCATCACCATCGCTGGTCTCGGCGCGTGGCCCGCTTCATATGCCATTGGTGGTGAAACCTCCTCACTGCGTCTCCGTGCCAAGTCTCAGGGTCTTGGATGGTTTGCAAACTCTGCTGGGAGCGCTGTCTTTTCTGCGTTTCTGCCTTACTTGTACAACTCGGTTGCAGCAAACTTGGGCGGCAAGGCTGGATTTGTGTTCTGTGTGCTATCCGCTATTGCGTGCTTGTTGTCCTTCCTATACGTGCCGGAAATGAAGGGCTTGACGCCAGCTGAGGCAGATGATATGTTTGAGTCGGGCCAGTCAGCGCGGAAATTCGAGAAACATCAACTAAGCATTGAGGTTACGGAACCGTGAGCGCGTGTATACCACGAACGAGAGATGATCTCACCATGTTACGAATGAATACCTCGATATTGAAAATCGGGGATCGCGGGTGCTGTAAGGTGCCCCATATAATGGTACTTTGAGCCTTTTATCAATGATATATACCCAATTTGTTGTTGAGTTTTGCGATGCTTCTATATTTATATGACATATTGCAGTGTACGAACTTTGTAACCACATGTATTTTGCAATTAATAGTTTCTATACAGAATATTGAACTAATGAAATCTTTTTTTCGAATTAAAAAACAGATTTTTGTTACATAACTTAGTGATTATGCATCCGACGCGTCTATTCTTATACCTCTCATCAACACTACATATATATCAATAGATTTAAACCATATAAACTAAACCTATAATGAGGCTTTGACCTTCCTATTCGACTGCTCCGCCTGTACTTCCTTTTGCGCCTGATCCCTCAGCAGGCGTCTCAAAATCTTGCCGCTCGGGTTCTTCGGTAGCGTCTCGACAAACACGATACCGCCTGTGAATCTCTTGTGCTGCGATAATTTCGCATTAGACTGTGCGGCAATTTTCTCTGCGGTTGCCTTTGTTGCAGGGACTCCCTGCTTCAGCACAATGTATGCACGTGGGTGTTCCTGGTTGTCTATCGTCACACCCACCGCGGCCGCATCGGCGACTCCATCACACTCCAGGCACACACCATCCAACTCGGCTGGCGCCACTTGGAGACCCTTGACTTTGATAAGCTCCTTTAGCCGCCCAGCAATATAGAATTTCCCTTGGTCGTCGTAATACGCAATGTCACCCGTGCGCAGCCACCCATCTGGCGTCAGCGTCTGGGCTGTGGCTTTAGGATTTCTCCAGTATCCGCGCATGACCTGGGGGCCTCGCACCCAGAGCTCGCCGGATTGGTTTGCGCCGAGCTCCCTGCGTGTACTCAGGTCGTCAGAGTCAGCGGCTTCGTCGGGTAGTGTCATGATTTTGCATTCCGAGTTGGGATTCGGCCAGCCTACGCTGTTGTCGGTGCTGATTACGTTGGGTTCCCAGCCTAGTAATGCGCATGTCACTCTGTATGAAATTTTAGTAAACACATTCTTTTTTCTCTTTTCTTTCTTTCTTTCATTTTTTTGGGTGGTATACGCACTCGGTCATCCCCCATCCCTGTATGATGTTCATCACCCCTTTCGGCCACAGATTCTCGGCTTCTTCCGACACCTCGCGACTCAGCGGCGCAGCACCAGATGCAAGACGCACGACTGAACTGAGATCGAATTTCTTCGTCTCGGGATGCTTGGCCAGCATAACCACGACGGGCGGCACGAGCACCAAATCTGTAATCCGGAATTTCTCTACGTTCTGCAGCACGGTCAAAAAATCGAATTTCTCCATGATGTACACGGGAACACTGCGGTACTGGGCGACACCCAGGAACAGCATTTGCGCCATGGCGTGGTATAGCGGCAAGAAACAGAGGAATTTTTGGATCCGTTTGCTTTCGGCGTCATAGATCGGATCACACGCTGATGAGTGGTAGTCGTACTGAATGATATTGCACACGTAATTCTTATGGGTAACCTCCACACCTTTGCTCAGCCCTGTCGTGCCAGACGAGTAATTTAAAGCGAGAGTGGTGTCTGCGGCCTCGTTGGGCCCCGTCAAGGAATCCCAGACAAACCGGCTGCCCTCAGCTTCGGACGCAAAAAGCGAGCTCCAATAAGGCAGACCTTGCTCGCCGGGATGGTCGAGCGAGTCAAAAATCCGATCATCCACAACAAACGTACGCCTCTCAAACCGCGCGCGGTGCTCTGCGGCCATGGATTTGATCGCCTCGCGACACACGCGCAGTGGCTCGCCGCCCTGGGTAAACACGAAGGTCGGATCAGCGTCGCGGATCTGGTGGGCCAGCTCCTGGCGCGAATACGTCGGGTTACAGCCACTGAAGATGCCGCCGGCCATCACGACGCCCATGAATATCACAGGATAGAAGAGATGGTTTGTGCTGAACACAATCACCCGATCACCCCTTTGTAGACCTGCGGCGCGCAGTCCCGCAGCGAGTCGCTGTGCCCATAGTCGGTACGTGTGTCGACTTAGAAAGCGGGTTTCGGGATGGAGATGGTCGAACAGGCAACCCTTGTCATTGGGTAGAGGCTCATGCGGAGAGCCAAAGATGAGGGTGGGAAGACTGCATTTTGGGAAGCCTATGGAATATTTCGATTTGACGACCATGATGGAAATACTATGTACATTCAAAAGTATCTTTGCTCGGGTGACGAGATGGAAGGACGGGGCGAAGGCGCTATTAAAGCGCAAGAACAGCGTTGGTTTTAGCTCGATCGACCGCAATTCTAACCAAAAATGAGGTACTATACGTACGTACGTAGCCGAAGCGGAAAATGCGGGGAAATCCTGGAGATAAGCGTAAGATTTCAGGTTTATAATAATTACTAATATTCTCTGTCTTTCTTGCGAAATACCTTCGTCTATTAAGTATTCAACTGGAATTTAATTCTTTCTTTTTCTTTTTCTTTTTTTCTTTTTTCTTTTTTCTTTTCTTTTTTTTTGAAAAAGAAAAAGAATAATAATGTCTTCAGTTTCCGCTAGATCCAAGCCGCAGGAAGTCAAGTGGACACAGTGGAGAAAGATTTATTCAAGTTTGGATATTACCCAACCTGGAGATTCGGGGCAATCATCTCCCGAACCGACCAAGCCGAGAGAAGTCTTTATGAAAGCCTTTTATGCACACATTTATGGACAGCGTTCATAGTTTATATTGTTTTTGATTTATTTTTGGTTCTTTTTCTTTTTCCTTTTACTTTTTTGATAGTTAATTATTGATAAATAAAGTCGGAAATCAATAATTGTTGCAGGTGTCGAATCCGGTCAGCTGGGCTGATGATCGGCAGTAAAGGGACCCGCAGACTATCAATCAGCACATTGACAAATGCAGTAGTAATCACTTTGCATGTCGGTTGTCATCATTGACTGATACTATTAATGATCTGCGCATTGTTAATTTTTATCTTTGTCAATGACTGGACATCGATATTGATATAGCAAGCCACTTAGTTATAGAATATGTACGGGTTCACGGAGTATATACGGCGTTTAATGACCAGCTCCGCCCGGAACTTGGCGTTAACGCAGACTATTAATAGCCCCTACATACCAATCCCCGTATCCAAATCTCCCAAAAAGTTTCTTTTTTCCCCCCTAGACGTCAATCGCATTGCAAGTCAACTGGTGCCCATGACGACCTTGATAGGGGCCAGCTGTAAATATTTGAAGCCGATGAAGCCGTGTTATTAAACCGTGTTTTCAACTGATCCTTCTACTTGGCTTGTTCTGTCCTTTTTTTAAACCGGATAGCCAGTCAGGGGGGATTGTACCTTGATAGGAAAGGAAAATACCCATTCTAGAACGATAATAGATGTAATATTTTAGTCTTCATAAACGAATACGTATATTGCTTGAGTGGATTGCTTCGGTGGAGATCCCGGTAAGTGTAAACACAAAGGATGAGGCAAAATTGATACAAGAGACTGTACTTTTCTGCCAAGAACAACAAAGGGCCTCTGGCCGTTCTCCAAGCCATGGAATACCTGTTTGTTCTTTATGTAACTAGTAATCATATATCCGGTTGTCAATCGGCTTGCACATCTGAGACTGATTTCAAGCTACCCGAATGATCGAAGCGATGACCCACTGAGGTCGAGAAAGAAAGGACGAGAAGGATGCCTCAGCAAATAACAACAAATAAACCATGAATTTATTCGCTCGAATATCAAATTCCTTCTTTCGTATAAGTTTATTGATAGCCTGCCCATCCAAATGTCGGGTCATGCGAAACCGTCAACAGAGCAATGTCATTGGAATCATCGGCTAATTGCCATGAGTTCAGATATATTCAGCTAATTAGCACCGCAGATGGAGATAACATCTAAAACTCGATTGCATTATATCCATAGACTATAACCCATGCGCCGAATTCCATAGTTGTTGTGTACAATTGATGTAAAAGTAAATCTAATCTCACTAGGAACCCTTCGAGTCAATCATGCTTCTACTTGAATGTAAGGATAACTGTATCAAAATTAACATGGAGCCAGAGAACTTTACCAACAAATAAATCATCCTGGTTATTTAGATGCTCGTCCATGAATTTTATTGTAGGTCTCACAAATCCAGCCGAAATTAAACTGTGTGACTAGCTACGACATGGTGTGTATATGCCATCTTATCCAAAAACACATACCTAGCTCATTAATCACATGAAAGCTTCTTTCATTTTAATGCTAATTGGGTACTATATGTAGTATGGCGGCTTGAGCTATGGGTGCCACTTCTTGACGTATTGCATTTAATCCATGTGACATCGGTCACCGCGGAAATAAGAACATTTTTATGAGAACCTTTCCAAGTCACCTCCTTTGGTGCATACTCGCGGATTATACACGATTTTGTATGTCTTTTGGTATCAGCTAACTAACCTATTATATAAATATGCTCCAAGTTTCCTCAAACTATAGCAGCTCATAACCTTTGTAGGCCCGAGAAATGAGTAATGCAGACACTCACCGTCATAATAACTGTGAAACCCAATGTGACAGGAATTAATTACATGAAATTAAAAGGTGCAAGGTACATTTTGGTGCCAAGACGTTTCATTTTTCTAATGGGTCAGAGAGGATAATCTGGTCTATATAATATCTCAATATTATATTTTCCAAATAACACTTCCTCGAAAAACGCCCCCCCTTCAGTCTTAACAATGCATACAGTTCCTGAAATAGCAGCACTTCTGCTGCTCTCATCTTTAACCCTGGTAAACCTTACCGCAGCCACAGCACCCCTAAGCGACATTGCAAACGCCGTCAATAGCCTTGCCTCGGAAACATTCGCTCTCAAAGACTACGTTTCGTCTGTGGCAACTTCTTCCAACGTGGGCGGGTTCCCGAGTATTTACGAGCAGCTCGATGAGATTCACGATAACACTCTGAGCGATATTGGATTTACATCTGGGACTCCCATGATCCAGGATGCCAATGACCAACAAGTTGGGTACGAGAGCTACTCGAACGTGAGTGCGCATTTGATTTTTTTTCTCTCCTCTATTTATTCTCTTTACTGATTAGAGGAACAGTGGGTTCAGTCCCTGTTCGAACTCACAGATAACCTCACCGGTAACGCGGCAGCTCTCATTTCCCTTGATCACGAAGTATCGACTAGGATGCCATTCGAAATTAGAATATTTTCTGGGGTTGTCAATGTGAGATTACATATATAAAAGGGAAAAAGGAAAAAAAGAAAAGAATACTGACTTTCAGTAGGCGTATCTGTTTAATTTAATTGGTCTGTGGCCCACAACTACGGCGTACGTTGCTCAGGCAAGCAACCAGAAAAACCAAGTTGACGCGCATTTTCAAAAAGCACTAGATGCATACATTTCAACTGGGTCTTTGAATATGAATTGATGGTATTGGAAAGGCTTTGAAGGATACATATGGAAGATCGGGGGCGGAATATTTCCGGATTAGGTGCGGCTCGCCGTCCTATGCCTCTCCCCTTTCTAAATAGGTATAACAGGTTACTGAAATCTAACTAACTAGTATCTTGATAAATAAAAATTATATTACGTAGTTGTCTCTGCTATATTAAAATAAACTTTATATATGCATGTATAAAGTGTGAAGATGTTAGGTAAAATTCTATCGAAATTGATCTATAGTAGCGAGAACTTTAGTGGCTGCCCTTCAGCCTTCACCTCTGGATTAACGCCTTGCTTTTCTCTCCGCTTCATAATCCATTGCCATCCAGACATGCCCGGCGTCCTGCAAAAGTTCCTCGGCAGTGATGATGAAATCCCCTTCTCCTTCCCCGGGATTGTCCAGAAGTACAGAGACGAACGGAATTTTTAGATTACCTCCTATGATGGTGGGGTCTGCGCTGCCTTTTCCTCTTTTTATTTCAATCTTCTGATCGATTCGAGGCCATGGTATGTGATTAATTGTCTTTGAGGGAACCTGCCTCCCCTTTGAAGACATCTGGACTCGGCTGGGAGGCTTCGACGTTGTAGGAACCCATGATATAATTTCAATATTACCGGATCCTTGTTTAATATCGATGGTGATGCCTTGTCTCACATCACCGTGAGAATTGTTTATCCACCAGGTAATCTCTTTCTCCAACTTCGCTCTTGTTTCTGACCATCCAATCTCTACTGCCATTGTGGGCCACTGGCGACTGCTGTGTCGGGATGGCTTGAATGACACATCAGCCTCTTTGGTTCGATCGCGGCCATCATAACGGGTGGCTCCGCATTGTAGAATTCTTCGACGGACGCCCATGCGAGAAGCAACCTCCATTAGAGAAGTTTCGAAGCATCTCGCTGCTGTCTCGTGGGGATTGCTCGGCATTTTGAGTATAAGAAGTTGCAATGATGACGAATACTCAACACGTCCTGGTAACCGCTCGTCTTCCTTGCGAAACATCAATGGAGGGAAGTCTTTCACAACGACAAAGGAGCTTCCAGTTGGAAGAGTTTCTAAATCCTGGTGATTATGGTAGCTATAGACCGGTGTCTCTGGCGGAAGGTACGCAAGAAACATTTCGGTCTCGTGACTTTCCGCATTTGCGCTAGACACTGTAGTTGCAGCATTTTCCTGACCGTGCGACATTGTTGTCCTTTTTACTCTCGTTATTTCTTAAGTGTGTTTGGGGGCAGATTGTGACAGTTGCTATACAGAAATAAATTGGGCGGCTACTGACGTCAACAATGGTCATGAAGTAATATATAAGAATCCCAAACTCACGGCTATTAACTTATGTAAAGCAACATATGACTAAACACTACAAGCAGAAAGGAGTTAAAAGATTCATTTCCTAATATACAGTATACAAGAATGCTTATACTATATAGAGTGATGCCTGCCTAGAAAGGGAAAAGAAAAATAAGATAGGGCAAACAGGCTAAGAAGGATTAGAGGATTTACTGACATCTTCTGGGAGAAAAAGCCGCACGGCTAAATACACACGATACGCACATCATCAATACAACCTATGTTATTTATACACCGGTAGCAACTGTCACAACTCAACCAACAAGCCAGATACTGGTAGAAGCTGGAGGGCCTATAACACATGAATCCGACGCCATCGTGCACGTTGAGGAACGAGCACTCTCGCCCGCTAATCAATCAACGGAGCAGTCTATAGTACATACAACCATACAAGGACACTGTTAAGACCATAGCCAAGACAGGCAGTTTTGTGATGGGATGTTGCACAAGCATCATTAGAATATCTTCACAGTAGCAAATGATCCCATTCTTCTTCAGTAAAGTGTAGAAGATAAATTTGATGTTTAATTCGCCTTTTTATTTGCTGCTTTGAGTACGAGAATTGTTCTTAGGGCTAAAAAAGAAGTGTACAAATTTGCTGGAAGTACTGGTGGTTTTCTTGTATTTAGTGAAAGATTATTTATGTAGCTTCAGGATATTTGACAACGAACACTTTGGTCATTTCTAGAGTGCATGTACGGCAGTATTTGAAATTAACAAGGATGGTATTCAATGCCCTTCTGGCAGGGGTATGTTTGTTATCATTATCGCACACATGTATATAGAACTAGGGATTCGATGACTCGATCAATATGTTGAACTATCATATAAAAGTGTCCAATCTTCTATACCACAATGTCATTGACATCGATAAATGCAGTGCCAATGTAATTAGCTTATGTGGCTTTAAGGACATGTCAAATTACGATGGTGAGCATCAACATATTTTCCAACGAAAACAAATTCCCGGAGCAGGCAACAAATGCTAAATATGTGGATACCGACATCTCCAATACAGATAATTCGAGACTGACTTACGTGTACGTATGAAATGCGCCACATGTATTGGATAGAACT
Source organism: Talaromyces islandicus (assembly GCA_000985935.1). Classification (NCBI taxonomy): domain Eukaryota; kingdom Fungi; phylum Ascomycota; class Eurotiomycetes; order Eurotiales; family Trichocomaceae; genus Talaromyces; species Talaromyces islandicus. The sequence continues at coordinate 1,577,465 of CVMT01000009.1, read as the reverse complement.
TGGCTTCCCCGTTAAGCAACGTATATGTGCCAACAAACTCGAAATATGTTATCCCGCTTCTTCCATCCATGCCCAGCATGACCAACAGTCCCCGAAACCACATGTGAATCATCCGGTCTCGGAATTGAGCCGTTCCCGCGGGACTGACCCGGGTGGATTAGCAACACGATGATCGTGTCTAGATCGTATTCATTATGGAGCATGAATCAACCAACAAGCTTCCGAGTCATCCTGGATTGAGAATACGTACGCCCCCATCGATAGTCGGGAGTTCAGAGCTTCCTTATCTAGAACCGGAAACAGCCCGTTTAACATTGACAATTATTATTTATCATTGTTGTAGTAGTACTTTCTATTAGTCCCATCGAAATATGCATCCTTAGCGGCCGTGCTACGGGGAAACCAGGGTTTTGATGGTCCACATCTCAAAGCAGGAGAGAGGCTGATCGAGCTGCCAATAATAACCTCCGTGGAGAGAGAAAGACAAATGCTTTGTACGTCAACTGGTACTGTTTCTACCCCAGTTTCGGGCAATTGCGGAGCAAGACGGGAACTACATGCATACGTATATTTTCATAGAGGTCCAGGGGCTGGTTCCCACCCCAGTTTTCATTTGACGCTATTAAGAATGGTTGGTTGATTTAGAACCACTAGCTGCGCTTTTGGGACTAGTTACTTGAACCTTGATCTTTTCTTTGAACCCTGTTTTGATTCCGATGCAGTGCTTCGTAATTACTAAGGCACTCAGTGAAGAGAATTCCTTATTGATTTCAACAATCATGTTCGACTGCACATCAGCAGGATTCACAAGGACGCATAAAGGTTGAGGAAGGTGTCGGGTTTTGGTTTACTATAATTAATTGTTACTCGCATCCGTACAAAATAGTCCAGAGTTCAATATTAATGATCACCTCCGGATTTCCTCGACTCCATGGGGTGACCTTCTCCGGAGTTCGGATCCGAGAACTCGGGCCGACGGAGCCTTTCGGTTATGGTGCCTGTGCATTTATGTCATTTTACGTGGTTCAAGCCAATTCGCAACCGTTTCCCCCCTTGGAATTGACTGGGACGCTATTTCAGTATGATTATGTTAGGAGAGAACCAAAAAAACAAGTCGCGTGGATTTCTTCTACTTTGGTTGTTTTTTCGTATTTGGATCCTAAGAGGCGATATAGTTACTAATTACTGCAAAACGACGACATACACAATACCACACTAGCCCCAAAATGGCAAGTTCCGCTTTTCGGAGGAATCATGACTTGCTGCTAACCCTAACAGACACTAAATTCAGCCAGTAATAATAATGCGTGCGTGCTCAGGCCTGGCCGAGGAGTCGGCAGAAGGGAAGGACGTTATTATTCGAGGCGTTATTAATTCTGAATCGTAAGTCTATTATTAAAAAAATCTGCAAAGTGGGCTTTGTTGGAGATTCCACTGTGGTATAATAATACTGCTAAATGTGTCATCTGTCGACTTCGTGCTCCCTAAGTGGTCCACACAAGATGAAAAAAAAAAGCCCTAGGGCTTAAAGCCTTGAAATAGCTTAGTCTGGTAATTTAGAAAGAAAAAGAAAAATATAATACGGCCGTAAATCCGTTGTCTCGTGTAATAAACTAGGACGATAGTAATAATAATGGTACGTCGCAGCAGATTAGGAGCCTTGCAGTCCCACAGCGGAGCGATTACGAAAATCATTAGTTAATGATTAATTATTTTTACAAGCCAACAACACGAAACAACTAAGCAGACAATTTTACTAACAGGATATACGGAGTCCTCTGCAAGCCATTTAATTTTCGTTGAATTCATTGATTTTAATCCGGCACGCGACACGCAAGAAACGACGCCAAGGTTCGCCTCTGGGCTTGGCAATCGGCTTTTGTGCCGATGTCGAACGGCGAAAAGGCCGAACGAGGCATGCTATTCGCCAACCACGACTCGGCTTTCAGCGATCGACGTCGTCTCGTCTTGTGCAGGCGCTGGAGAACATGACTTGGTGCTTGCTTGTTTGAGTTTGAAGAATGTGCCGGTGGCTCTTTCTCATTCATTAATGTAGACAGCAAGCGGAAGGAAAAGGAAGGCTTCGGACGGATCGGTAGATGATCCTGATAACAACTTACTAACTTATACTACCGTAAGTGTATCCCTGGATTCCCTGCAGCATGTGCAGGCCCCAACTTCCAAGCCGGCATGAAATCCCTCAGTCCGAGTAAGCAGTGGAAGCCATTCCACTCCCCCGCCAGCAAATCATATCATCGGCTTTCCTCTACGCACCGCGGCCGGAAACACAATTGAACCAAGACGTGAGGAAAAGGCAACCATCATGGTCAATCATTCCGAAGCTATCAAACACACGGGCTCGAACGGTACTACTGCCGTATATCCTGCCTGTCAGCGCAGGGACCTGAAGAAAACCTTTTTTGTAAGCGTGACCGGCCCGACGGTGAGGTGCTGCTGGCGGTCCCGCTTGAAAGGATCACCTATCAGCTTCTGTAACAATGTAGAATGAGAATAATACGTCCCATGTGAGTGCGTACTCATAGTTGGAGTAATAATAACAGATAACATAATATTAAATATAATACGGACTACGTCTTCCGGCGGCATTCATGGTCAACCGTTGCTTCCGCCCCAGGCCAAGTGGTGGCCCCGCACGTCCACGACTCGCAACTCGCTCGTGGGGCCCTGGGCGAAGCCAGGACAAGCTTCTTCTCCACGAGGACCGTAAGAGATAATCGGCTGGCGTTGAATGGCAGATGGCGAGACGGCGTTCTCCACTGCCCTGCTGCGCCTAACGAGGAAACTAGCCAAGACCGTCCGGGGGAGGCAAATGACCCGATACACAGCTAGCCCTGGATCCATCCAGGTCACGCTGTGGCTAGAGTGGGAATGATGGAATTACGGGGAAGCCGCGAACACGGGGATCGGCCTCCCCTAAAACAGGATCAGAGCATATAAGAAGATACCGGCCCCGCCCCCGGCTTTCTCTCAGACTCTCTCACCTGATGGACGATTTTCCGTGCGTTTGCTGCTCTCCCGAACCTTCCAGGTATCGCCTCTAGAGCTGTCGCCTCGCAGACCATTGCAATCTATCCATTCACGCCACCACACAGATCGTATGTACCCACCACCAGCCTGTCACAATGGCGTCTGCACCCTCGGAGACAGAGTCTCAGAATAAGAGAAAGGCCTCCACCGCCGGCCTGTCGGGACGAGACCGCCCAGTGAAGCGACGGGCTTCTCGGGCTTGCTGCTGCTGCCGTGCTCGCAAAGTGCGGTGTGACGTGGTCGAGAATGGCTCTCCTTGTACCAACTGTCGCCTGGACCAGGTGGAATGCGTAGTGATGGAAAGCAAGCGCCGAAAGTAAGATTTCGGGAAGATATCATGACCACAAGCACGATTGTGCTGACTTGCCCAGGAAATCTCGCGCCGACGTAGAGGTCAGGAAGCCGACTCCCGACTCATCCGGCGAGTCAGAGGATGTGGCGAGGATTAATTCGGCGCTGGACGCGCTGGACACGCTGGACCAGCATGAGGCCCTGTCGCCATCTCAGCGCTCCGTCGACCTAGATGCCTCGCAGCACATGCCGCATCTCATCTGTTTGTGTCTCTGTCCAGATGTTCCTGTGGCCCTTGACTAACCTGTCCCAAGATCAATCGCGTGGCTCCAACCTCGACAATGACACGGAATCGAGGCGACGGTCGAGCATGTCGCAGCCGATGGCAAACGCGTCGTTTAATCTCAGGTCGAACGTGACCGACGCCATCCAGCAGCTGCTCGGCTCGCCGCGGCCCCGCTCCTTCCTGCCAGACTACATCCGCGGTCTACCGCCGCGCTTGCAGCGCGACGACGTCGAATATCTCGCGACCAAGGGCGCTTTGACCATCCCCGACACCACCCTGCGCAACGAGCTCCTCAAGGCCTACATCTACTATGTGCATCCGTACATGCCCCTCTTGGACCTGGAGGAATTCCTGCAGGTCATTGCCCGCAACGATGGCGTCCACCAGATGAGCCTGCTTCTGTTCCAGGCGGTCATGTTTGCAGGAACTGCTTTCGTTGACGTCGAACATCTTCTCAACGCCGGTTATTCCAGCCGGAAAACTGCGCGCAAAGTCTTTTTTCAACGAGCTAGGGTATGTGACCCACGGATGGCAAAAAAAAAATTGGAGGCCAAGTTACTGACTTTGATAGTTGCTATACGACTTTGACTACGAAGTCGATCGCATCTCGCTCGTGCAGTCTCTGCTGCTGATGACATACTGGTATGAGACCCCCGATGACCAGAAAGACACATGGCATTGGATGGGTGTGAGCTTGTCTTTGGCTCACACTATTGGACTGCACCGGGATCCAAGCAACTCGGGTATGGGCCCAAGGAGGAAACAGCTCTGGAAACGCATCTGGTGGAGCACATATACGCGAGACCGACTGATTGCTTTGGGAATGAGGCGACCGATGCGAGTCAAAGATAACGATTGCGACGTGCCAATGCTGACGATTGACGATTTCGAATTCAAACAATTTCCACCCGAGGTTTTGAGTATGTTGAATGACTGCGAATTTCTGTATAATACTGAACATCAGCGACATCTGGCAATGATGTTTATCGAGAAGTCCAAGTTGTGTCTCTCTGTCAGCCAGGTCTTGTCGGCCCAATATTCGGTTCTGAGCCATCGCTTTGGAGGCACTACGGAAACTACAATGATGCTTGTGCCTAAGAAGTCCAACTCTGAAACATTTGAAGTGCGACATTGTGACCAAGATCTTGAGAACTGGCAAGCGAATTTGCCTGCTGAAATTCAATACCAACCTTTAGTTGGGGTCGGCTCTTTGTCCGCAGCCGAGTCCTCCTTGCACCTACATCGTGCCTTGCTGCGCATGATCTACCTCACCACATCCAGCGCCCTCCATCGACCGCAGGTGCTGCCCGCCACACCTTTCCCCACTGTCGAAGCCGAATTGCAAGAAGTTTCTCGAAACAAGGTGAGACGTGCGGCCGTCGAGATCACAAATATAGCTCAAGGTCTTCATAAACTTGACCTTACTCGCTACCTTCCCACTGCCGGTGTCACCGTTCTACTGCCTGCCGTGATCATTCATCTGCTCGATATAAAATCCAACGATCTCAGCATCAGGATGGTCAGCCTACAGCGCTTTTACCAGTGCATGCGCATCTTGCAACGACTTCGTGAAATCTATGCCTCAGCAGACTTTGCGACTTCATTCTTGGAGGCAGCAATCCGCAAGGCCGGCATTCAACTAAATATTGGTGGAATGGAAGGCAAATCCGGTGCACCACCAGGAACGGTTCGCCCTGCGGCTTTGACACCACCACCGGACTCACAGGCAGAGAAGCTGCCGGAATCGACCTATTCGCAGACTCCTGCCGGCTTCCGTATCCCCGAAAACGATACCACCATGAGCCTCAGTGCAGCGACGCCACCGCATTCAGACGGCAGCGAAAATGGCAGCACGCAAAATCTGAACCCGAATGTTTTCAACGACACCTTTGAGCAGCCAGACTTGAGTCTTAGCGACTTCATTGGCCTGGCCAATGACGCCGAAGTCACGCAAAACGACTTTGACGCTCTTCTCAACTTTGATGAGGCGGCCAATGACATGTTTTCCGGTGACGATGGTCTAAACATAGACTCAATGGGAACAGAGAGTCAAGGCAAAGGTGACATGGGCATGGATGTCGACCTCGCGAATGAGTTCACCTCGAATTCCCATCATATACTGGGTTTCGAGATCAACAAGCGAAACGACGGTCTTCCACTAGACGTCGAGTCCGACCTGGGCTTTGCGCTGAGGCTTTAAGGCCGGCCTGGCATATATTTTATATGATGCTAATGATGATGACCATGATGTTATTCATTCCTCTGCACTCTGGTTCATTTCTACGAGATTGTATTACAATGGTTTTTGGCCTGGTATAAACAAAAGTTTAGGCCCGACAGTACAGGTTTTGTTTTTTCTTCCATTGCACATGAAAGGCGTTTGTAGATAATATGTATGTTAATGGATGCTATAATATATTTTGAATGAGATGAATATTTGAAATGACACTATCAATAACTGACTATCGTATTTTGTAATTCTCTTACCCCTCTGGTACATTCCTTCCCCTCACTGTCAATGTGTCACTGACCCTGACCCATACAAAGGGTACCACTACCGCGTAAACGCCACATAAACCCCTGAATCTAGGTCCTCCGCAGCAATTTCCCCCGCTCATCAGATTTGAGACAATCCGGGGCCAATACGTCTCAACGGAGTAATTACTCCGTACGTTGTGTGGTTTGGTGCATTAGCAGGCCCAATTTTATTAGTTATTACTGGTCTGTCAATCCACATAATCTAATTAGTTCCCCGTCAAACCCCATTATTATTTCACCTGACCATCGGCCGACTCGACTAAACGGGAACTAAATACGGGTTGCCGAGAAGGAAGAGGATCTGGAAACATGGTTCTTGTTGCTATTGTCACATGCTGGACCGAAACCCGATGGCCGAAGCGGTTTTCTGCGTAAGGTTTTGTCGAGTAACTAGTTAAGTGGGGTGGCATGATTATTACCGTTGCGAGCTTGCGAGGTCCTTTGGAATTGTGAAGAGAATGGTTAATGATTGCTGCCTGCTGGTCAAATTGTTTTTTAGTCTTTTCTTTTCTCTTTCGGGTTGATGGGTAAGGACTGGCTGAACAATAATGTCTGGATTTGCTTAGTACTGTATATGGATGGCATGGGGTTGGTGTGCCGGCTTTGGATGACGGGTTGTAACAATACAGCCAATCCCCTGTTCCAGGAATATTTTTTAGACGGGATAGGCCTGAATTTTGACAGCAAAATAAATACCGTATGTTTCAGCACCGATCGATTGATCGACTTTGATCAATGGAAATGCCACACCTTAGGCTAAATATACCGAGTAGATACATTCGGGATGCCGATATCTAAAATGTTAACTAAATCCCGTACGTGGTTACACAGAAGCAAGACTATCGGCCGATCATTTGCCTTATTGAGCTGATAAAAAAAAAAGAAAGGAAGGAGAAAAAAAAAGGATTACCCCTTTCACATGTGTGAGCAGGTCGCACTGGTCTTCACATGCCAATTCTTTCTTCTCTCTGAAATGACGTCAGAGGTCCCGACTGTCAGCTTTCACATGCCATAATAATACAAGAATGAACCCCAAGTTTAAGTAGCTAGCCAATAGCCCTGCAAGGTTCCCAGTTTACAGCTAGCGAACTTGGTACGTAGTTACTAGTTAGTACATCGAGCTTTGAATAGGACATGTCAGTAAATTGCAGATCAGCAGGTCTGGCCAACACATGCCGTATGTACCTCGTACAGTGAAAACAAGAGAATTTTTTGTGGGGTTTGTCAATGTGGCATTTTGGGGACGAAAATTGGCTATATTACTAGTACGTATTCTTATTATTTAGGATAGAAAACTAGCGATTATCGGAGGTTTACCAAGCTTTGAAAGCTGGCCCTCTCTTAAGGTGTTTTGGCAATTTGACACACTTGGGATACACTGATACTAGCTCTGAATGGCCTGCGGGGTATAATGGGGTGAAAACTACGGAAAGAATTCGAAGAAACTTGGGGATAGCCGACCGCACTTTATCCACTTTTATTTCGAAGCCATATGGCGATGCTCCGTCAAATGTTATGCTAAGAGGCTAGATTTTCGCGGCTTGTGTTTGAATGTGTTTGCACTGAAGTTTGGGTTCGAGCAATTTAGGGACCTAGGGCCCAGTATATAGGCCTATAAGTTTGACATGGCCATGTCAAACATAACATTTACAGTTTCTCGCTATATTCCAATTGCTGTTTCTTTTCCTGAAACTATGGAACTCGATTACAAGCCATTAAAAATAATTAGGGTCAACTGGTATGATTCTAACATATTCATTTTTAAAAGGGCGGAGTTCACATCAATAGCACTGTAGTCATGCTACGTTAAGTATACGATATGACCATCGGCTTTATATAAATATTTCAAATGCTAATATATAATTGTTTCAAAATTCATAAATGATCAAATTCAAAGGAGCGTCCATTAAACCCATCTTGGAAGCACGTATGTAATCAAACATTATAAAGACAGTCGAAGTTAGTCGCTCCTAACACAAAATAACGGATAATTTCTGATTCCCACTTGAGGAAACTTGGTTCAATAATCGATCAATGACGGTCCGAACTTAGAGACTGCACACAATAGTGTATTCCGTAACATCGATAGGGACAGCAACAGTAGGGTTGCCGTCAATATCAACGTAGTTGTTTTCCGGGGTGAGAGTGGTAAACAACCGGCCTTCGTAGTCTGTAAGGCCACAGCTGACACCCTGAGGGAACGCAGTCAGCTCAGCCGAGCTGGCAAAGACACGACCATTGGAAGCAAGAACGCTGTTGCCAAAGAGGTAGTTGAAAGAGATGGTGTCTGCATTGGTAGGGACCGTGGCATTGGCATTTGCACCGCTCTGGTCATTCCTAAGAGTGAAAACGACCTCGTTGGTGACCTGGCGAGCGGCAATGCGGTTGGGCAAAGCAGTGGCGCTGGTGGCCAGGAGGGCAGCAGAAGCAGCAGCAATGAAGGACTTCATTTTGAATAGATACTTGGAGAACTTAAACAGGTTGTAGATGATGGATTTGTTGAGGTGGGCTTTGTTTGTCTTTTGAATTGATGTTTTTCAGTTGAGAATTTTGAGCTGGATTGAACACTGGATGAAGGACTCCTTTTATACCTGCCCAAGTGACGAGGTTGAGGCGCTGAGAAAGGTGTCTTAGAGTACAAATTTAGCGACCAGAAATATTTCATCTTGGCAAACTCTGTGTTTCAGACACGCGTTTGTAAACGCATTACCATGGGCTCAGCTCTTTACGAATAATAGCCAATGAAGCACGCAGCTCTGGTTAACTTCCTCCAATCGGAGGTAAACAAGGCGCATGAGTAATATCTCATCTCGATTTCAGCTTATATTAGACTAAGCCTCAAGAAAACCAGAGAAGAAGACTCTGAACCAAAGAAAATAACATTGAACTTTTATTTTAACCAAGGAAACATGTTTTGGATTCTACAACGGCTGATGAAGAGACAAGAGAAACTAAATCCTAATGGTCCGGTCTTTGTTTTCTCGTCCAATCAAGATAATTTTAAGTTTTCAGCGCAAACGGTGTCATTTCGAGCTGTCAACATTAGAATTTGCACCATACTAAGACCAATGCAGCACGGGGCTTAGCCTTGATCTCAGTCATAGCCCCCTCTGTCTCATTCCAATAAATTTAATGACTCGTGATAAGGCTGCGCTTTGTCTACATTTACTATTTTGAAGTATCACCGACCTCCGACGACATAGAAGTACTTTCTGTTCTTGCTATCGGAGACTGTTATCTATGACATCGTTTGAATCATATATATGAGGATGATGTCAACACTGTACCGAAAAATCTCATGTATAGCAAAGGCTTGGCCTTATCGCCATCATCCGATGGATCCGAATAATGGACTCGGATCAACTCTCAGCCCTAAAATTCTCCGCATAAGACCGGGGTAATTAACGCGGAGTTGCCATGTTTCTCATTATTATTTAAGCAAGCTATTTTTAGTTTTATTTTTTTCTTTAAAACTTCGCTTCTGAATTCAAACTTTCGAAGCAGAATTAAGGCTGAGTAAACTGTCACCTGATGGGAATCTTTGCTATTTCTGGAAAGTATTGAGTTGCCTAGGTCTGGGAGCTGACCTAAGACATCTTTGGTGGTTCAACCAAAGAACACCAGGATTCACTGTTGGTCGACGAATGCGTCAGGTGAGAAATTAAACGATAAATAATCGTTCATAATTACTAAATAAACAACTAAAATATATTATTCTGGAAATATTCGTGTCCGCAGCTCAAACTCCATGACCCGTCTCTAGCAATGGCTCATTTATTTCCTAATCGGGTAACTTCGTATCGCAGGATCGGCAAGGCGCCAACTGCAAAAGAATACGAGGTTAGTAAGTAGATCAACGAACACTTGTATTTAGTAATCATTTTCGTCGGGGGCAACATGGAATTTCAAACTCGAGCTCGTATTTCCCATATAGGAAATCGTTGTAATTGATATAAATATGGCCTCTTCGATTCACAAATCATGCCATTCATCTTTAGCGCTTGAGTACTTTTTCTATGCAATCAATAAAATTTTGAACTGAAATTTTAATAATGCATATCCCCAGACAATTCGCACTCCTATCTTCTGTGGCGATTTTCGCACCAACTGCAGTCTCCTCTCGTTGCACATTCGGGGATCAATGCTGGCCAGACGACATTTCATGGCAAGCCTTTAATGCCACAGTCGGTGGCCATCTGATTCGCTCTCTCCCCTCTGCAGCAGTTTGCCACCAAGGTCCATTTCACAACACACAAGCTTGTAATTACACGGAACAAAACTGGGACAATAGCTTTTGGCGAACAAACCAGTCTGGTGCCTATACTGCCCTGGTTTGGGAAATGGGAAAGTATGGACAGTGCTATTTGGATGATGTTGACAAGCCATGCGACCAAGGACGTGGTATGTGTACCTCTGATGATGTGATTTGACAAGGGCATCTACTAAGGAGAAAAGTCCCATACTATTCGGTGAATGTACAAAATGTTCGAGATATTCAATCTTCAGTCAGATTTGCTAGTGAAAGGGATTTGTACCTGGTGGTCAAGAATACTGGGCATGATCAGTATGTTGACCGTCACATTGCTTTTGCCACCCCACAATTTCTAATGAGTTATAGCCTTGGACGCTCCAGCGGAAAAGGGTCATTCTCCATATGGACCCATAATCTCAAAGGAATTGATTGGCACGAGTCTTTCGTCCCTGAGGGTGCAGATCCAGAAACAGCTGGTATTCCAGCAGTGACAATTCAGCCTGGAGAACAGTGGCTAGGTTAGCCTGCCAATATATTTTGACAGAGTATAACAAGAATATATGTTACTAATCATATATCTAGATGTTTATCGAGCAGCGGCTAAAAGAAACGTTATTGTTGTGGGTGGTTCTGCTCGAACAGTTGGTGCTGCGGGTGGATATGTCCTCGGCGGCGGCCACTCGCCATTTGCGCACTATTACGGACTTGCTGCCGACAGTAAGATTTGAACCCATATCAGAGCCCATAATTTGTAAACTGAAGCAGACAGATGTTCTTGAAATGACTATCGTTTCCGCCGACGGCACTCACCGTACAATTAATAACCACACCGATTCCGATTATTTCTGGGCCTTGCGAGGTGGAGGAGGAAGTGCGTGGGGTGTATGCTTAGCCCTAGCACATTAACCACGCTCAGAATATCTCCAACTAACTTTCCAATGTTATCTAGGTCGTGACATCGGTGACATACAAAACACATCCTGTCCCCCAAAGTTTTATCGTCGGCGTAGTCCAGATCAACGCCACCACCAACGATACATACAAACGAGTAGCCAAGGAGTCTCTCCAACTGATTCCAAAAATAACTCGGGCCGGCTTTACGGGGTATGCAGATATGTCAGGAGGCTTCTCGGCACTTTTCATTCAGCCAAACGGAACAATGGAAAATTTTAACCGCACATTCGCTCCACTACAAAGACTCGCCGGTATCCCTGGAGTCAGCGGTCAGATAGCTGGTTTCCCAGGTAGTTGGAATATGTATCTCGACCAATTTCTTCGCGATCCACATATTGCGACGAATGTCCAGGACACATCTCGACTGCTGACAGCAGATGTTCTCGAAGATAAAACGGATGAACTGGTTGATTTCATTGTAGAAAGCGGTAAAGCAGCTGGCTTTGACTGGAGTATGTTATTCTTAGATTTCTGTTCAGCTTGGATACTAACGTGATTATAGTCGGCCACGCTAACAACGATGAACGGGACAACACTGCTGTTCATGAAACCTGGAAAAAGTCTCACGGGGTGTTTAGCATCTCTGTTGATTGGGCAGATAACGCCAGTGCTGCAGAAAAACATCAGAAAAGAGAATTCACGGTGCAGCTCAGTAATCGATTCACAGAAATCGTTGGAGAAGACGGGGGAACATACGTCAACGAAGCAAATCCGTGAGTTTATGTTTAGCCCTTATCCGAGACAACGTTTTCTGGGGAGCTGTTTAATGACAAACTGTTAGGTACGAGCCAAACTGGCAACAAGTATTCTGGGGGGACAAGTACCAGCGTCTTTTATCGATCAAGAGAAGGGTCGACCCTACTAACCTGTTTGTTTGTAACCGATGCGTCGGCACAGACATTGTTTTGGAGCCTTGATATTGATTAGGTCGGAGGATAATGCTCTTAGATTTAATATCATACCGTTATCTACCTCTTCTTTTATATTTAAACGTGCTTTCGTAGGTTAGCAGCTATAGCTGACTATAACCATTAGCGACAGGGTGATATAAGGCCGGATTTTGGGACTGAACTAGTGTAGGTTTCGAAATGAGAGGGCCTTTTGACATAATGACATTTTTAAATAATGTTTTTGTGTTGTTCCTGGGATAGTAATTATGATCTTCAGTGTTCAGTGGATTGATACGCAGTAGTTCCTCGTCAGTAGGGCCTCACTTTTCACAAGCCTTACCGTAGGTCCACCTGCCCGCCGTCGCTTTCAGCGAAATGAAATCCCATTTGCAAATCACTGAGACCCGGCTTCCACGTGCCACTGTGACAATCTATGTCGTACATACCATTCGGTTCCCTCTCTGTGAAGTGAGTAGCGCTTAGGCAAAGATTATTTCCTGGACACGATTGTCATGTGGAGATTGGTTTGTGTAAACTACTTTCATATTCTTGGTATTGTTCTTAATGTATACAGTCTGTGCTACTTTTGTATCCATCTCTTCGTATTTCCCAGTACTTGGGCGGCTATTAATGAAGTTCACAGTCATCACAGTAGAATGACCATTAATAGACGGTATATATGCTATTTCTGCAATCATAATAAAGGCTCCTTGGGCTCAAATGGAACCTGGAAAAACCTAATCTATCGCGTGATTTGTGAGAGGTGTTGAACCTAGTAAAATATTTATTGTTGGACATAAGATATATTTGTTTAATCTGATTGGTCAGTTTGCATTAGCCCGGTGAGCAATTTCCGGCATTCTGAAACTGGTTCTCCGCGCCCCTCAAGCATTTCCTATGTCCTGGCTCTTCGTATCCGGTATCGCAAAGATTTGCTAAGGTTTTGCGTCACCGGCAGTCCCATTTTCTTGGAGGATTTTATAGCTAGTGTATCGGTTTTACAGGAATTTACGAGGAGGCTGGATCAATCGGGATGGTGACCTGCCTAACGCAGGCCAGTCCGTGGCTAAGAAATTTGCGACTATGACGGCGGTTCCAGTTCGTCAAGAAAAGTTCACCGGATGTTCCGATGTGGTTTGTTTCTTGTGTTGCCTATGTATACCTCTACAATTGAGAAAATTTCCTTCTTAAAGAATGCTGAATGGAACTTGGTTTCTGTTTTTTTTTTTCTTTTCTTTTCTTTGTTTTTTTTTTGAACATGCATGTGGCTTTCTATAAATAGGTAGGTAAAACGTCACAAAAAGTGAAATATGTATATATTTGCACCGTTTGATCTCTACAAATTAAATAGTGTGTAATATTTTAGGCGTTCGAATTTGTGCAGCACATCAGGATTTCGCCACTTTTATGAGAGCCGACCTGGTTTTCTCGAAAGAGGTTTAAAGTACAAACATTATTAAATATGGTGTGTTGGAAAAGTCGATCATTTTAGGGAAAACTCGGTTAGAAAATACCTACTTTAAAAGAGGCTGTCCTAGCGGACGGTGTCGGAGCCTCTTGATTATCTGATCAATCTTATCAATCTATCCGACCCACTCTAATAAAATCAATGTAACCAAAATGAGAAATATTTCTTTTATCTAGCCGCCTCGCATACATGTATGATTGGTTCCCCATGGGTATTCCTACCAGTAAAAATTTTCACCATGTACCGAGGAACAATCCTTGACTTCGGGAAGGACCGTCTGATCTCAATGTTATTCTCAACACAATGGCAAGTCTAGTAAGGACGGTAGTTTCCAAAGGACTGTATCATACTGTGCCCACTTCATACCACAGTTTTGAATCCAGATGCGCAACGCCTCTGCATTGCAACCGGGAAGATCACGCGAGCAAAGATGGTGTTGAGACAACAAGTGGAAGTGGGTCCGCTTACTGAAAGCCGCTACGCATGATGAATACGAGCCTTTACGTAGACTTTGCCAATCATTTCCTAAACAGATCTTTACTTACATGACGAGAAAGATCAGAAGTCGCCAATACTGGGCATTACGCACATACGGCGAATGTTCGGCCGTGCTGAGAGCGGGATTTGTTCAGTAAACAAAAAATGTCAGATCGACGTGATTTATATTTGACATACGCCCCGATTCATCTGCCCTGAATAGAACTGTTAAACTGTGCCTCTTTTCCGATCTCACAAATTTTGACCCTTGGAGTCCCCCTAGGAATGTTCTCATGCAGGATTAGTGCAATTGCCTTACTCTTCCTTACCGGTAGAGTGTTGGGTTTGACGAACTACTGCTCTAAAGCATGCCAATACCCAATCTCCCAAATCCAATTTCATACAAGTGATTCAGAATCTGGTTATTATGCAAAGTCATGCCGCGACAAGCTTTCAGTTCAGTCAATTTATTTATGTATGCGGCATCGTTGCACAAAGGACGACATATCAGCCGGCATCAATGAACTCAACAAAACATGCTCAGAACATTCAACTATGCAGCTACTACCATGGTCAATTGTTAATCTTATTTCTGATGACCAATACTTGGCTGGGACTCATATTAGCTACGATAACATGACGTTCCCCACCGTGTATTCAAATCCCGTTTTCATTAACGATGATTTATTCTCATTGTCATACAAAACGATGGTAAGGCATGATATATGATTGTATTATTTCTTCTTCTAAGGAAAAGTATTAAGTCATTACATATAGGTATATTGGGAGACTGCTGTTA
The DNA here is from genome assembly GCA_000985935.1 of Talaromyces islandicus. Taxonomy (NCBI): domain Eukaryota; kingdom Fungi; phylum Ascomycota; class Eurotiomycetes; order Eurotiales; family Trichocomaceae; genus Talaromyces; species Talaromyces islandicus. The sequence goes on along the minus strand of CVMT01000009.1, from coordinate 1,562,462 downwards.
CACTACGTGCAAGATATGCGTATGAGTATAATCACCATCCTATAATCAAGAGTGCTAACGGATTCCACCCAGGAACGCGGTCTACTGGTTTTTTGCCATTGTCATCGTAATATCAATGACCTTTAGAGCCTGTACCTTCTTAGCTAAACACCTGGAATCGGTTTTATCCCAAGGTCGTCTGTTGTCATTCTGGCGCAGAGTTTGGAGGTTGTACAGAATCCATATATCGGATCCCGCTCTGTTCACTCACCAGACAGCAGAGCCAACTCCATGGGGTATTGTCCCTCCTCGACTGCAGTCTCTCACTATAACAGCCTTCTTAATAATGAACGTTATACTGTGTTGTGTGAGTTATCATCTTTTCCAAAACAATCTCTAGTGAGTTTATACGTACATTAATATTCGGACTTACTGGATCTTGCTAACATGATTAGTTGGCCAAATACTCGCGTACAACTTTGGCGATATCTTGCTGATCGTGCTGGTGTTCTCGCTATTGCAAATATGCCTCTTGTGTGGGCGTTTGGAATGCGGAATAACGTACTCATATGGCTCACTGGTTGGAGCTTTTCTACTTTCAACTCGTTCCATCGATGGGTTGCGCGAGTTGCGACTATAGAAGCCGCTCTGCATGGAATTAGCTACACTGTTGAGTTATTCTTGGGTACGTCTTATATTTATCTCTACGATTAAAATATGTACGGAAGCGTAGAGAACTAATATTTCCGTCCTTAGATGGTGGTAAAGACGGATACGACGAAGAATGGGCAGAGAAGTATTGGCGGATGGGCATTATTGTACGGGTTGTATGAGCGCACGAATTATTTCTGCTAATTTTTTGGTCCATAGGCTGTTATTTCGATGAGTCTTTTATGTATCTTCAGCATGTATCCGATGCGACGGTACAAATATGAAACCTTCCTATTATTCCATATAGCAGTCGCTGTACTCTGCATTGGAACTCTATGGTAGTAAGTTTATTCTGGATGCAAGGAACGACTAGTGGTATTCAACTGATACTCACAATGTATTGACACAGTCATGTTGCGATATTTGACGGTAAATATAACATGTATATATGGCCCTGCGTGGCCGTCTGGGCTTTTGATCGTTTCCTTCGTCTGTGCCGCCTTGCATTTGGGAACTACTCGAAATTCGAAGCAACTGCCATGTATATTCGAGATGCCGACCTTATTCATGTGAAAGTACCAGTGCGTGGATTATTACGTCCCTCTGCAGGAACGTATTACTTTTTGTATTCGATCCATGGGTTAAAGTTCTGGGAGAGTCACCCATTTACTTTAATGTCATGGAACGAGTCCCAAACACAGAGCCAAAAAAGGCCTTCCATGGAACTATCTTTCCTGTTACGTCCACACGACGGTTTTACCTCTCGGCTCCGAGACTATGTGAGTCAAAAGGCGGATAATCTCAACGAAACAGGAACGTCACAAGTACCGATACGCATTGGTGTCGAAGGACCATACGGTCATACCTTCCACGTTTCTCATTATGACAGTATCCTTTTGATAGCAGGAGGAACTGGAATTACGGTGGCTTTGTCACATCTGTGTACGATTCGTGATATTTTTGCAGCCAAAGGATCAACAAAAATGAAAGCCTGTCATGTTCGTCTGGTATGGGCAGTGCGTCAAATGACCATGTTTGACGAAATATATAAGCACGAAATGCTCTCACTGATTTCCTCGAATGTGTTTTCATCTAATATCACACTTGAAATCCACACTTATATATCCGGGGATGGAGAAAATTTGCCATCAAGGTCAAATAATAAGGCGAATGATGCTTTAAGAATGAAAGAACCACCAGAAGGCTTCCTGGGAACCGAAGATATCAAACAGGCGGCAACAGCTACTTCGAAATCCGACACACAATATGATTCCGACTCGTCAACACAAACAATATTGATTCAAGGGCGCCCAGTGGTTCAGAAGCTCGTCCAGGAGATTTCAGAACAATGGGAAGCAGATGAGAAAAAAATAGCGGTGGTCTGCTGTGGGCCTGGGTCTATGGTGGATGACGTACGAGCTGGGGTCATCAGTTCTATGATGAAAGGGTTCCATAAAATAGACTGGTTTCCCGAGTCATTTCACTGGTAAAAGTGGGATTTACGTCTTGGGAATCCAATAGGTGTCTATGACGACGTCGGAAACGTTAAAATTTTAAGTGACACGTATGAACGATTCACTATTCTTATTGACTTTTATTATGTCTTCTGGCGCAGCGTGTTGGGTATACAATTATCTTAGTAGACCGCTTCCCCAATCCAAAATTCTACTAGCAGAATTGCTTCAATGCTCCTAAACGGGAACCGGAGAAAGGCTTGCGTGGTATAAAATAGTCATCTGCGCCTTTACTTAACCATGGATAAAGATAGGATCATTGAGCGTCTAATTCTCATTTGCGTGCGAATAAACTCGATATCGAGGTTAGCAAATGGATATGCTTTTTGTAAAATCTTGGAAATAGAGAGATACTTTGGATATTTCACATCTTGTCTGTGAAACTGGCAGGGGTTTGGGTGATGTCTGTAAATTCCACAAAAAGCGTCTTAGCATGGTTGACTGGTGACCTCGTCTCTAGATTTGTGTCCATCAAGCAATTCTTTATTTTATGAGGAGAAAGGTACCTCATGGAATGTGTCACATTTCCGCCGGAATGACCAGTTTGCGAATAACTACCTACCAAACTCTAGCACACTAAGCATTGTATAGACGCTATAGCAAGATTTATATAGTTTTCTACCCTTGTGGACCAGTAGCGGGATGACTGAGAGCGACGGGGCTGTTCCTGATAGAAATTTCCGATTGAATACCCCAGCCAGAACTTCAAAAGCCCAACCCAATTTGCCTAGGCGAAGAAGCCGGTACTAATCCGGAGAACGAGTCATCAAGTGAACCCTATGTATATCCCGAGTAGCATAGAAACTATTGATTCTATGCAGAGATGGCAAGAATCTCCCTTGGAGGATGAGCCGGCGTTCATGTTCGCTATATGAGCAGCTCCGGCGTACTCCGATACGGATTTCTGGGAGTGAAGATTCGTCTACCCTTTACCACGACTTGTTACGCAGCCATAGTCAGTCTGCTTCACTAGCTAGTTCCAATAGTGGCACCAGTATCTCTTCTTAGTAGTCTATCACCGTAACAAGATCAAGAACATCCGTTGCCGCTTCTAACCCGTCGGCAGCTAAGTCTAACCGCGTTCATACTCGTGTGGGCAAGAGGAGAGAGGACAAAGCACAAGCCAAATGGTACTAATAAGCGTCGCATATTTCGTTGTACTTTTGATGCGGCAGATGCTGGATTGAGCACTCGGGTAAATTATGGGTAGGTTGAGGGGGTTATTATGAGAACAGAAGAGAAGAAAGCGAGGTCCAATCATCAATGACTGGACCTTTCGTCTGCGTTTTATAAGGTTAGGGATATATTAGAATATAATCTATATATATTACCCAGTATTTCAGAGAACAACAGGTTTCTAACTTGTTGTTTTCCGAACCATTTAGTAACTTGAAGTAAAGTGAATCCTGATAGGCAAGTAGATGGACTCAATGCGTGTCCAGGTTGAAGATCTAACAAGTAACAAGAAACGTGAGGCATGGTCGTAGGAGACGAAGCAGATAGTGCTTCAAGCAAGTGAATGAATAGAAGGGAAATATCTTGAGCCAAAAAAGGCAATAAGAGGACACCGAATCAGACATAGAACGGAAGAGACTGGCTAGAAGGCTAGATCCGGGTTTGGCAATATGGCACATTCCGTATTCCTTTTTGGAACTCTATTACAAACATATTTCAGAGGAAGACATCAAACAGTGCCGAATGTGTACGTGGCTAGGTTAATGGCAGGGCGGCCCTCTGGAGTATAGATCAGGTTAGATTGCTGACCCCATTGTGGGTTGTTGACACCATCAATCCAGCCTTCAGGTTCAATGGCGAAGCAACCATATTTCTCAACGAATTTAGCAGCATCCTTCTGCTTGGTGTTCCGCTCAACTTGGGAAGCCTTTACTGGAATGGTTCCGTCCATGTTCAGGCAAGTGAAGAACTGAACTGCGGGTTGGTTCGTCGCAACCTCCATGCTAATGCCCGTAGTGCTAGAGTTCAGTCTAAGAGATGTAACAAGGCCGTCAGTGGTGGCGGAGTACAGCGGATCGCGGTCAATGATAAAGCAGTTGTCATAGCCAACATTGCCAGGACCGCAGAGTCCCTCGGTGTATTGTATGCCTTGACCGATAATCTTGCCGGTAGTAAAGTCCATGGTACTGTGATTCGTCCCAGCAACCGTCAAGATGCTGCCATCGGGGACTTGGAGGCTGTCTGTGCCGATGAAACGCTCCGACAATGGCAGTTGTAGCCATGTGTCATTGAGTATGGTCTGTTTCTTGAAGCCATTCAAGTTCCAGTAGATGTGGTTGGAAAGCATGATCGGAGTGGGCTCAGTGAGGGCCAGAGAAACCAATTTGGTCGTCAGACGAGGGAGGCCCCGAGGGTTTTCCGCGGTGTGCTTAGAGTCGACACTGAATGTGGCATGAGTAACGACATCACCTGGGAAGCCTTCTGTTGCATTGTCGTAGAGTGTAAAGGTGACAGATGAAGGTGTGGATGCAGACACAGTCCAGTTCCGCTGATCATAGGCAACGTCTCCGCCGTGAAGAGTGTACAAGCCCTTCTGGTTTTTTGGAATATGATACGCTGTTCCATCTAGGGTGAAAGTGCCATTCTTGATGCGATTGGCAATACGGCCAATGACCGCTCCGAAGTAGGTATGACTGGTCTCTGTGTCGTTAAGATATTGGCGCGGGTCATCATAGCCGACGATAACATCTTGCACATTTCCATCCCTATCAGGAACAAGCAGAGAAATCAAGCGAGCTCCATATGGAATGAACTTGGCCGTGATATTGTTGGCGTTGATGGTGAAGACCTTGAATGGATCCGTAACGGGCTGCGAAGTAGAACAATTCTGGCTGAGAGCAACCGGCACAAAAAGAAGTGCGGTGAGGTAATGCTTTAGATACATCTTGGATGATTTCTGAGTCGGTACAAGACAACAACGCAGGAATATTTAGCGACAGCAAAGGAAACCAGAAGGTAAATAAAGAACGGTATAATTGATAGTGGGAAGAGCACGCCTCCGGCCACGGTGAGACGTTAAATACACGTATCTGCGGGTAATAAATGTTGCTGAAGGAGTAATTTCCCGGAAAATACACCTAGTATTAAGATATATTACAATTTATACCCGTTTTTACAAAACTTATCGAGATTTTGAGAGGGGTTGATTCCCTGATGTTTAATCTCCCATGGAAACACCCCTACCTTTGAAACGAGATCAGGACTATTTGGGACTTCCTATTTCAAGATATGGACACTTCATAGTGCACGTGGGGACTGAGCCTGGGAACGAAATACAATTTCGGAGTCGTCCACGGACAGGAATATGATGCTGAAAACCTAATTCTTTCATTGTGCCGATTCTAGGGACAACAAACAATGTAATTACTAGAAGAAATATATTAACCGTGCTTCCTTTCTCAACCTCTGCAAATTAAAGGACCAGAGCTGTGCAGAATTATGTATTAGTAGGTTCAAATGCATGGATCCGTGCTTGGTCGCTTGTCCTAACTATAATGGAAAATAATTTCCTCGCCTCCCTTCTCAGATGACTATAGCACTACAATAGATGCAACCAGTATTATTATTATCATTCTAGACCCGGCTTTCTGACAAAACTACACACGAGGTCATTGCCTGAGACCTTCTGCAGGCCAAGGCCTCACCATGCATGCAGGTTGACCATCTGGCTTTCTTCAAGCAGGATTAGATATCCAGCCAAGACTTCAGCTACCCTGCTCAGCACTTGGGTATGCACATGTTGACCGTTCAGTGTTTATTCACTATAACTGCGCGCGGGCCGTGCTTGAGTTCTCCATAGGAACATCGGCTCACATACGGAGGTGAATAGATTCCACCATTCTCATGTCGTTCGTATAACTAATTTCAATTAAGTTTCGGAGGTTTTCCGTATAAGCAAGGTTGTAGAATTATCCTACGTATGAGGTACATGCAGCTCTTCCTCAAATCTATAGGTGAAGAATCCCGGCGAAATTCTCGGCGATTGTTCTCGGCGGCTGTTCTAGGCGCAGATTCTTGGCTAAGATTTCTGGGCAGGTTTTCGGCATCCCGATGAGGGCCCTTCGCGAAGGGGTTTAGTTCAAATGTTCGGTGAGAGTGGCCGTAGTCTGACTTCGTAATCCGTAAAAGCTTGTTGGCCTGAAATGCTCGTTTATACGCTAGACATACCAAGAACGAGTAAAGCAATAGAAGGACGGATACTGCGACCGAGTTGTCCTTACAACTTCCACCCGAAGATAAGAAGGTTTTCGTATCCAAACGGTTTGGGATCTGCGTGGGACACGGGCCTTCTTGCTGGTGGTAGTTGCCATTCTGTAATTCTCCGCCCAGAATAAAAGGAAATAAATCACACAAACTTATCCTTGATACACAAGACGCTAGTATCAATAAAAGATTCCATGGCAGGATCCGTGCATCGGTGGGAGGATCCTTCGTGATGCGGAGATTATTCCATTCAGCTCGATTCTGATGTAATAAACCCCCGAGGGTGTGTGATTTAACATTTGAAGGAATAGCATTATGCTATCATTTCGATGGAAGGTGATTCGCCATATCTCCACCGCACGGTCAAATGTTGTTCTGATAAACTTTCCGGTAAATGTTCTTGGAATACGTACTACCAAAAGAGGCAATGATCTGTTTGAATAAAATGCGCAAGTAGCTCTTTATGCTAAGATTCGAATCTCAAAATACACATAAATAGCCGCAATATCCTTGGTTGAAAAACATGGCTATCGACTCAACATCGGTCAGAATTAAGACACCCAGACCGACGATTGCGACTCAACTTACATTTAACCTCAAGAATGTGGACTCCGGAGGCAAGGCGCCTATTAATAGGGTGCCTCGTCCTCTCGACATGTGTTGATGCTGGGGCGCAGAGTGCGTCAACGCCGACAAGTTCTTATGCGCCTCAATTTACCATTCCTGCATCAGCGAATGATGCTCCCGCGGTGCTGCCCAACATCAAAAACTCATCGGCAGTCGATGCGCAGATAGCCTGCCCCGGATACATCGCGAGTGACATCCAGAAGACAGTTACTGGATATACAGCTGCTCTTCACCTTGCTGGCGCCCCCTGCAATGTGTATGGAACTGATATTGCGACCCTGAACCTTACAGTTGAGTACCAAGCTGCGGATCGGTTACATGTCGAAATCGTGCCAACCTTTATCCAACCATCGAATGCTAGCCACTATATCTTATCTCCGAGCCTTGTTCCAAAACCTAGTACAGAAGCCGATGTAAAGTCGGATTTGGAATTTTCTTGGACGAATGACCCGACCTTTGCATTTACAGTCAGCCGTAAAGCAACTGGCGAGAAGCTCTTTTCAACTGAAGGAACGAAGTTGGTCTATGAGAATCAGTTCATCGAGTTCGTGAGTGTCCTTCCAGAGAATTATAATCTCTACGGGTTGGGTGAGTCGATTCACGGGTTGAGGCTGGGGAACAACTTTACGAAAACCTTCTACGCTGCAGACTCACCGGATACTATTGATACGTACGGAGTTACCCCCATTACAAAATCACACTTATTGTACTGAAACACTTGATGTACAGGAACCTATACGGAACACATCCTTCCTACCTTGAGACACGGTACTACACCACAGATGCCAGTGGCAACTTGTCCTTGGTGACATCTAATGAAAAGGCTCCCGGCATGAACTATACATCCTTGTCGCACGGTGTATATTTGCGTAATGCACATGGACAGGATGTCTTGCTGCGACCAGATAATATTACGTGGCGTGCTATTGGTGGCAGCATAGATCTCTACTTCTTCCCTGGTCCCAGCCAGCCAGAGGTCACCGCTTCATACTTGAATGTGATTGGAATGCCAGCTTTGCAGCAATTCTGGACCTTCGGATTTCATCAAACCCGGTGGGGATATGAAAACATTAGCCAGCTCCAGGATGTGGTTGATAACTATGGTAAATTCAAGATCCCGCTGGAGTCGGTTTGGTACGCTCAACATTCCAATTCCCACCAGAGTTATGGATTGGCTAACTGGAACCCAGGTCCGATATCGACTATATGAAATCATACCGGGATTTTGAGGCTGACCCGGTTCGCTTCAACTATACACAATGGGCAGGGTTCATAGATCGCCTTCACGCCAGCGGACGCCATTACGTCCCCATCATTGATTCAGCTATTTACATTCCCAACCCAGAGAACGAGACCGATGCGTACGTTTGCCGAATGTTCCTATTTGTATACATGAGCTCATGTCACATAGATACCCCGTATTCGACAGAGGTAATTCGGTGGGAGCCTTTATCACCAACCCTGATGGAAGTCTCTATGTCGGTGATGTATGGCCCGGATACACTGTCTTTCCCGACTGGCTTTCTGAGGGTGCTGGGCCATGGTGGACAAATGAGTTTGTGGAATTCCACAAGCAATGGGCTTTTGACGGCGCATGGGTCGATATGAGCGAGATCTCATCTTTCTGTGTTGGAAGCTGCGGAAGCGGAAACCTCAGCTTGAACCCCGTTCACCCGCCCTTTGCACTGCCGGGTGAACCAAAGGCACTCGTCCTTGACTACCCAGAGGGTTTCGAACGCTCTAATGCCACAGAGGCTGCATCTGCGTCTGCTTCTATCGCTTCCTCGATGAGTGCGTATCCCACCACATCCACCAGCACCTCTTCATATTACTACACGACACCGACTCCCGGTGTTCGTGATGTCAACTACCCACCATATGCTATCAACAACGTCAAAGGGCCTCTGGGTGTTTCCGCCATTTCTCCTAATGCTACCCATGCCGATGGTACCTTGGAGTATGATGTTCACAACTTATGGGGCTTTGGCATCCTGAAAGCGACATACAATGCTCTTTCTGCGGTCTTTCCAGGCATCCGGCCATTCATAATTGGCCGTGGAACTTTCGCTGGTGCTGGGGCTGTTGCAGGCCACTGGGGTGGTGATAATTATTCCAAGTGGAGCTATATGTTTTATTCGATTCCACAAGCCCTATCCATGTCTCTTGCTGGCATTCCCATGTTTGGTGTGGACACATGCGGTTTTGCAGGCAACTCTGATATGGAGCTATGTAGCCGCTGGATGCAGCTTAGTGCATTCTTCCCATTCTACAGGAACCACAATATCCTCTCTGCTAAGAGCCAGGAAGCTTACGTGTGGGCTTCTGTTATTGATTCAAGCAAGGTTGCCATGAGTATCCGCTACCAGCTCTTGCCCTACTTGTACACCCTCTTCTATCATGCTCATATGCATGGCCAGACCGTCATGAGGGCGCTGTCTTGGGAATTCCCGAACGACCCATCTCTTGCCAGTGCCGATCGCCAGTTCTTGCTGGGTCCTGCTATCCTTGTGACCCCTGTCCTTGAGCCCGGTGCCTCAACGGTTAACGGCGTATTCCCTGGCCTTATTGAGGGCAAGGAGACATGGTATGATTGGTACAATGGCACTGCCATTCCTGTGCCGGCTCAGGCCAATACCACCATTGATGCTCCGCTCGGTCACATCCCGGTCTACGTTCGCGGAGGCTATGTTCTCCCACTCCAACAGCCCGCTCTCACCACCAAGGATGTGCGGACAAGTCCCTGGGACGTGGTCATTGCACTGGACAAGACGGGCCAGGCAAAGGGAGATCTGTATCTCGATGACGGTGTCAGCACCAAGCCGAATGCCACACTTACTGCAGAATTCACAGTCCAGGACCGCAAGCTGACTGTTTCCATCAAACAGGGTGGCTGGAAAGACGAGAACTCTCTGAGAAATGTCACCATTTTGGGTGTGAACAACGTCGACGAAAATAAAGTCAAATTCAACGGACACAAGTTCAATGCGGCACATGTATCCGTTAGTAAGGAGAAGAGCACCTTGCTGGTTTCTGGCTTTAATACGACAGCCTTTAAGGGCAAGGGCTGGAGCTTACAATGGTAAACTGGCTCAACTGGTGATGAAGAAAGATGGAATTAGCAATACGTGAAGTTGTCTGGACAGTACAGAACTAGATTGAAGCCGATCATGTCAAATTTGAGTACATAAAATAACAATTCCCTAGCCGACTTACTAGATATTGTCAAGTAAAATATAAACACGGATAAACCTCAGTGTTAGTGCCCAGTTATTTCTGCAGCTTGCACACTACCTACATAATAGACATTTGATAGAAATTGATTACTTTCCGTTTTAGGGAACCCTAACTTTGCTGGGCCAGCCCAGTGGGGCTCTACGGACGGGGACCAATAAAAGGCCCCTCGATACGAGGTGCAACCAAACGTTGTTCATTGCTTGGAGTTTCAACTTATTGCAAATAAATTCTTCGAATGTACAATGGCGGTCTCGAGGAGGCACAGCGGATAATCGCTAGTCCCAGAGTGAACTGATTACGTTCTGAGTCATTTATCGGAATGAAGATTGCCATCATCGGCGCCGGTATTTCCGGCCTTTCAGCATATCTCTTTCTCAAAAAAAACCTTCCTAGACCTGCACATCCCGCTTCAGATCATACCTATGTCATATACGAAGCATACGATACCAACAAAGACACCACTTTTGGACAACGCCCATCATCCGATCTCCACTCATCAACTTTGATAGTTGGCGGCGGACTAGGTGTCTGCCCCAACGGTATCAACGTTATTCGGCGGTTGGATCCCGAGCTTTTGAAGGATATTGTCATAGGCGGCTATTCTGTATCAACGTATAACATGAAAAGCAAGAACGGAAAAACCCTCGCACAAATTTCATCACATGCTTCCGTTTCTGTTACGCATGGCGATGATAAAAAGACAACAAATACTGTGGCAATTAGTCGCCACCATCTCTGGCGAAGTCTTCGTATCCGAGTTCCGGGCGATGTAATTGTAAACAGACGGATTCACGAGGTTATTGCGAAGCCCGAGGGGAGAAATATTATCAGATTTGCTGATGGCAGCGCGCCAGTCGAGGCAGATCTTGTGATTGGGGCAGATGGGCTCAAAAGCATAACTAAAAATGCGCTTTTTCCAGATATCAAAGGCGATGTATATCCGCCTCAATATGAGTAAGTAAAACCATAAATTTTTAAAAAAGAATTTCATTCGCAGAATATTGCTTACGTTTATGTAGAGGTCTAGTGGGAATTGGGGGCTTTATACCCCTTACGCCAAAGCTTCGTCCACATATTGACAAAGGCTGCATGAATATGGTCTTTGGGCGCAACGGATTCTTCGGGTATTTTCCATCTAATAGTTCCGAATCATCTCCTGCTCGTGAATCGACGTACGATGTATCGGAACCAGGTGACCAACTCGCCTGGTGGTCAACGTATTCCATGGAGAAGTGTCCTCGAGATCCGCGTAATATCGATCGCGATATGGTTACCAAAGAGCTCCGCGAGAGACACGCCGCCTGGAAAGACCCTGCAGTGCAGGAAGTTATCAGCCAGCAAAATCTCAAGATTGGGAACATCTATCCTACATGGACGGCTCCTGAAATTCCAACCTGGGAGCGAGATGGCGTTGTCCTCGTTGGAGACGCGGCGCATGCATTACCCACTACGTCTGGGCAAGGCTCATCCCAGGCCTTTGAAGACGTTGAAGCCTTTACTCTGTTTCTTGCACATGAATTGCAAGAAGCCTACGAAAACCCGCTGGACACGCAGATCATGACGGAAAAGAAGGCCATCGTTGCGGCAGCAAAAAAATACGTGGCTCTGAGGCAGCCACATGTGAAAAAAATTATGGATCATGCGCGAAACATGCAGAGTTCAAAGCGAGATATGTCAGTCATTGAGGAGTATATCATGTATTGCTTCATGTGGGTCATGGGATGGTTCCCGTCTGTCATGTCGAAGCAATTCAAAATGGTGGCTGAGTATAATGTAAGCGAAGAAGTTAAAAACGTTCTCCAACATCAAGAAAGCTCCTAAGGTGTGAAATTGTCAGATATTCCGATTTGTATTCATAATTCTTCACAAATCTCTACTCACGTTTGCTCACATTTGAAATTGGCGCTAACATTATAGATGTGCCTTTGCTGGCACAGCCTAGACTTGCTGCTAGGTTAAATACTTAGCATAAAAATTGCATTTAAACGTAGGGATATTAATTTCAGTTACTCCGTACGTGATAAAATAATAATAAGTATTCGTTCGGCATGCTCATTGACCACTTTGGGAAAGGTGGGTTTAGTCCGCATCCGGACTAGATTTGTTTACCGGGCAACGGCCACAACAGCGACTAGCGCCGACATCATAATAATGACATTCGCAGGATGCAGAACTTTGCTCTCAACACCAACCTCTTTGGCTCTTTGCACTCACAAACAACTTGTCGATTATGACACAAGCACTTTCTCCCTTATCGCCAGCATCTGGCAATGCTCGCGGACGCTCCCTCATGGTTCCACCATCCACAGCTCGTCGCCGGGGCATCGACGAGATCGTAGCAGCCGATTACGACAAGGAGAACGATTCGCCGAGCCCTCCCAAGCGTGCACTTTTTACCTACGATGGAAACGCAGATGAGGATTACATTGACTGCAAGTATTCCACTGGCCGCAGTCAATTTGACAACATGGACGATATGACCGAGGATCTCAACGGAGGCCCACCCAGCTCCCCGTTCCAATTCGATGCGCGAGATGACACTGTGGATATGGAAAGCCTGCAAGCCATGGCAGCCGCACCTTCGTGTGTCAAGTCACCAAGAGACGTTGTGCCCGAGGTTTACGTGGATGAAGAAGATAGACTGGACAGTGCTCGTCCCAGAGAAGTGGGCTCCGAAAGAATATTTGACAAGGTGGATGAGGTACACGAATCACATACGACTGTGACGAATGAAATTCCTGAAATGGATGACCAGAGTATTATCCACCATCATGCGGAGAGGTCTCAGATCGGCAATAGTATGATTGATGAGAGACACAACGAAGGAATGAGCACGGTAGTCCACGGCGTGAATGACATTCAAGAACACGATCTCATGGATGATACTTGCCTGAGCACTTTTTCTGCCGTTCCCAATGTGGACATGACATTGTTTGCAAAGCTCAGAGGATCGCCCACGAAAAAAGTGAACGATATCATGGACGCATCGGCAAGCGTTCGTGGCTCTCCCTATTCGCGCCGGGGAAATCCAACCACACCCAACACGATCAAACGAAGAGGGATGGATCACGGAGATGTCTCCCCTACTCCACAGAAACGAGGACACCCTGGTAACGGTGAGAGCGCCGACCTTTTAGATTTCACAGACTCTGTCAACTACTTTCGCCGAGTATCCCAGCGCTTCTCGACGTCGAGCCATCGGGCTTCGATGTCTCCTCGACGACGATCACCGTTGAAACCTAGAGAATCCTTGCTCTCGTCGTCTAAATACAACCTGCTTGATTTCGACCTTCCCCCTCCTGCAACACCGATGTCTGTTCCATCCATCACTCCTCGTGAATTAGAAGCCCTAAAATCAGGGTTCTTGTCGGAAATATCATCTCTGAAAGCCACTCTTAGTGGCAAAGAAGCAGAAATTGGAAGTTTAAAGCAAGCTGTGTCTGATGCTGAGCATCGAGTTGCCGAAGCGCTTGAAGAGGTTCGCAACGAGGCTATTCGAAAAGAGTCTTTGGAGGTAGAACAGGCAGAGTGGGAACGACGGGGCAAAGAAATGGAGTCTGTCCTACGTGAAGTTCGATCGGAAATCATTGAGGGTGAAAGGGAACGTGAACGCCTTACACGTAAGGGTGAGGAAGCTGAGAGGCACAGAGAGCAGTTAGAAGGTAGGATTGTCGAGCTTGAGAGCCAGCTGGACGCTTCTCGGAAAGCTGCGTCGGCCGATTTGGAACATTCTACAGAGGGCGACAAGACTGACATGATCACCACCGAACAATCCGCAAAAGAAGTACAAGAAGCCGTGGAGAGGGTTGCGCGTGAACTCCATACCCTGTACAAGGGGAAGCACGAGACCAAGGTTGCTGCTCTAAAGAAAAGCTATGAGTCCCGGTGGGAGAAGCGTGTGCGCGAGGCAGAGAACAAATACCGCGAAGCCACTGATGAAATCGAGCGTCTCAAGACAGAGCGTGACACCACCATGTCTGGTCCCGTGAATCCAAACATGAGTGTCCTTGGACGCGACAACGATGAACTCGAGGCAGAAAACAAGGTCCTTGGTGCCCAAATCAAGGGTCTCGAGCAGCAAATCACTGCAGTCAAGAAGGACAACGAGCAACTACACGCCGAGCTCAAGCTCGAACGGGCCGAGAAGGGCGAGCTGGTTGCTGCTGTAGACGAGTGGCTGGCCATCCAGCAACACAACCAACAACCGCAGCAAACACAATCCGTCCCAGCCTCACGGGAAGCATCGATTTCTTCAACGCACTCATCCATCCCCGGCGAACAACAACAACACGAAGCCCCGCTCAAGGAAATGGACCTGATGGGCGGCACTGAGCCCGAGCCCCTTGAACCGCAGCAGCCCGAACAGCCTGTATTGTTCAAACGTAGCATTAGCCGCACAGGGCTAAGCGGTCTTCGCCCACAAAACTCGGGCATTGAGAAGAAAAGCCGGCTGGGCATGTACACTGGTGGCGGTGCCAGTCACGCACGGCAACACAGCGGTGGCCGCTCCGGCATCGCGATGCCAACCCCTGGCCGAAGCGGCATCATGAGCTCGATTGAACGCATGGGCCGTGGAGGAAACTAACTTATAAAAACACAACCCTCCTCTCCCCCCAAAAAAAGTCTTGACACGGTTAACGAGTTTGCTGATTTTTGCTCTTTCTGCTTGTGTGTGTGTTGATGTTGTTTTCGAATATGATACCACAGCGGTGTAATAGCTGCAGCTTGTTTTCCTTACCCTTTTTTCTTTCTTTCTTGCCTTTTTTTCCCTTCTACTATTATATTCTTGTGATTCAATTATGTTTTGATGTACAAAAATTGGGTTACAGTGGTTTGTTTATGTTTTATGTTTTATGTGATCAAGTTAACGAGTTCAACGTTATTGATGGAACCGACGCTTATGATTTATTTCAATTGTTTAAACAATCAACTGGTGGACGAGTTTGTCTTTTGTAGGTTTGAGTTGTGCAGATTCATATCCAGTGCTCAAATGACGTTTCGTCCGTTTTATCACCGTATAGATATCAATTGATGACATGTCAATTCACGTAGAGCAGTCAAATACATAAAATAAATGACTTCATTCTCCTATCCTAATATGGGGGAAAGGTATAATAATGAAAGGCAAAAACGGAAGAGGGAAAAAAAATCATCCAAGAATCATAAATCATAATAATCATAACGCTAGACTCCAGGCTGAAAAGAATAAAACGCCGCAATGCGCCTCGCAAAGAAAATGCACATTCAAACACACCGCATCCAACTCGATAGAAAGAGCAAGGGCGAAAGAGATAAACATCACACCAAGGCTTTTGATGGATATATTTTTATAACTAGCCACTTAAAATAAGCGACTGACCACTGGCAAGAGACCGAAAAGGATTCTTAAAAATCAGGCTCACCAATCACGTGAATTACTTCACGTGGGTGGCTTTCTGCAGAAGGGGGACCGGCTGCTGCCAGGCATGGAGCTGCTGCTCTCACCGTGACGGTGTCCTTTCTGCGTTTGATGAACCATAGCTGCAGGCTGCCGGCTAGGGCAATGATAGAACTTCCCCACCAAGCAATCGGAGTGCAGCCGATTTGAGTACCGGTGCTGTACAAGAGCCCTGCTACTGGAGGTGCAATAGTGCGGCACGCTGCACCAGCTGAGGCGGCCAGTCCGTTAATCTTTCCCATCACGCAGGAAGACGGGCTGGATTGTTTGATTAGAATCAAGAGAACCGGGTAGGCTATGATGGACAGGATGTTGCGAATAATCAAGCAGGCATAAATCCCGGGGAATACGAGGCTGGGTGGAAGACAGGCCAAGAAGGGCACGATGAAGTAGGTTATGGGATGCAAGATTGTGACCATGACAAACAGTCTCCAAACACCAAGCCAGTCGGCCAGAGGTGCAAACAAGACGCTTTGGATGAAAAGCGCAATCAGCCCGTCGACGGACATAATGATCCCGACAGTCTGGGTAGATAGTCCCAGTCCTCCAGAGATATGCGGGAAAGAATGCCCGGAAAGAAGCATATGAGTCTTGTCTTGTAAGAAGATTGGAAGAAGATGGTCAAAGGTCATGGAGTGGTATGTAAAAATGCCAAGAGCGACAATGAACATGATCACCTGAGAAGTGAATGCTACTTCGTTTTGTGGTGAACCAATTCTCTCTTTGGAACCATCGGTCTGGCATCTCCACCTTTCGTCTGAAGGCACACTGACTTCGTTGAAGGTACCGTACGATTCCGCGCGGAGGTCAACACCGGGGTTCGACGTAGCTCCAGCAGTGGCTATCAATGGAGTCTGGATACTCGAGGAGTGTATGGATGGCGCTTGAGGCTGGAGATCAGGGTGGGTTTCTTGAAGGAGTAAGGCGCCCCCGATTATACTAACGAGGAGTAGCAATGCGCAGAAAAGGTTAGGAAGTAAGAACGGGTATTCCCCAAAGAGACCATTCGGGGAAAATACCGCGGGGAAGCCTTCAGCAGGCTTTGCGAGAAGACCACCCACGGCTGATAGCTCGCTTGTTAGTAGGACTTGTTAAAATGTGCATTCCGCAGACGGGGCCAACTCACCAGGTCCAAGAATAGTGCCGATGGACCAGACAAAAGGCATGACTGCGTAGGCTCGAGCTATAAATTGTATATTAGCATGAAGGAGGGTAGAATTATCAATTCGAGGACAACTTACGCTCGTGTTCTGGGCGTTTAACCAGTTCTCCAACCATGGTTTGGATGACACCGATATTTCCATTGAGCATACCACCAACAACCCGGCCAAAAAGGGCAAACCAGTAGTTGGTAGAGAAACCGACAATGAGCAAGGAAACAACGGTGCCAGCACAGCCTAAAAGAAGTACAGGCTTCCGGCCCAAACGATCGGAAAGCGCGCCCCAAAACATGCCAGTCACGGCCTCGGCCAGGGAAAAGGCGGCGATGAGGATGCCAGCATAGAAAGAGGCGTCATTGGGGTTGCCGATGTGAAACTCTTGGACCATCACCCACGAGTAAGGGAAAATGGATGTAAGAGCGATTGGCTCTGCCACACGGCAGATGGCTGCAACAAGCACTCGTTAGAAATGTTCAGTTTCTGGCGGCCA
>CVMT01000009.1:1503376-1545127 GCA_000985935.1 Talaromyces islandicus | reverse complement strand
GGGGGGGGGCTGTGACGACTTACCCAAAAGGAAGAGTTGCAGCGCGGGAAAGGCATCGTCGGTCGGGGTTGATCTTGTCTGAGGCGTTGATACCATAGTTCTTTGGAAACTTGAACAATTCTTACCACTTCCGTTCCCCGCAAGGCCACGCAGGAAAACAAAAACAACTTGATTTCCGCGTGGGTTGCCTTCCCTGTTTGGTTTACCTGTCCAGGCCAGTGTCAGATGACACGGTAGTGTTTATTTTGTTTTTGTCCTGTAGATAATTTTTGTAGGCGGCGTCGTTTCCTTTGTTTTAGTTTTCTCGCGCGAGCAAGAGCAAGCGGAAGGCCGTATGTTAATGTTGATGATGATGATGATGATGATGATGATGTTGTTGTTGTTGGCGCGTCAGCTGGATAGACGAGAGGGGAGGAAAAAAAAGAAAGGGAAAGAAGAGTAGGAGGGCGGAGGACAAGGTTTTTGACGGAAGGGGCATGTGGCGACGGGAGGGGGAAGACGGGCCCGCGAGACCGATATCCGGTCTCCTTCCCGGTTGGCGTCCAGCTGGCAATCCGGTTGGCGTAATTATGTCCATTGAACTGTCAGAATACACCAATTGGCGACATATACCCTACTTCTGCTTCATATTCTCTCTCTCTCTCTTTCCTTCAGAACTCTTTCTTCTCTCCCCTCTCCGCTGAGATCGGGGTAAAGTAACGGCAGACCAGTTGCCCAATCGAGGGCCGACAACCGGACAAAAAAAAGTCTGATAGCAGACGACCCGCGCTAGAGCCCGTCTTGGCACCAAACGCCCCACCAGCCGCCTGTGGTTGGTGCGCATCGCCGCCGCTCAAAACATAAACCAACCCCACCTCATAGGGGGGACTTGGTTGTTTGTGAGCCATGTTGAGATGGAGATTGCTTAACAGCAAAAGTAATGGCATGGTTTGGACCAATTGGTCATGGGTGGACGGAGTATTGTGGGGTTGCGCATTTGCTGGGTCTGAGGAGCGGATGCGGCTGCAACGTCACGAACACCGCCAAGCTAACCGTCTGTCTGTCGGACTTTGTCCTACATGAGATGCTTCAACATGCGCTTTTCTGCAGCCCAGTCAATTTGCCTGTACAAGAGTATGCGCAGCTGAAGCGGAAAGACAAAAGAAAAAAAAAAGGAAGGAAACACTGAGGATACTACAACGATCTCACTGACACCTACAACCAAAACTGATAATCACGAATAGTCCTACACTCCTGCGCCAAGAACAAGTAGAAAATGCGATAAGATAATACGACAAGGCGCGAAGCCGGGGAAAAAGGGATATTTGATTGGTCATTAATTTGTCTCTGGATTCGACACTGGAATGTACCTTCTGCGTTCTCGAGCTGCCTGCGCAGAGTTTGTGTTAGTCAAATGCAATGACGCGGCCTGTCTGAGGGAAATTCATCCTCTCACCTCCATCCACCGTTCAGCCCACGGTTTGATAGCTGCCCAGGTAAGAAGACCAGCGGTAGCGAAAATGAAAATAAACACGACAGTTTCGTCTTTCCTGGAATCCCGTTCTGCCAGCCAGAACAGTTAGAATTTGGTCGACAGAAACTCCTCCCGCTAAACAAGTGGTCACATACTGAAACACGTAGTTATCACGTCCCGCTCCTCAGCATTTTCGCATATTGGCAGGTTATATCCCAGACAGAACTTGCGAGTGCAGTCATTGCATGTCGGCGCTCGACTGTGGCTGTCGTCGCCCTTTGAACTGGCCCGTGTGAATATCGACGTAAGATCGCGCGTAAAACTCGATGAAGTGTCCACGGGACTAAGTTCGATAATCGTGCTGTTGGTGAAGCAGGTACATTTGCAAAACGAGGTTGGTTCTGTTTGTGATAAAAGAAAAATAGGTCAAAAACTGTGATCACTTATGCGTCGTCTTCCGGAGGTGATGACGAAGCTTTTGTTCGGGGTGGTGCTTACTCGCAGCAAAAACCGTCGCAGCGTCTATGAAGATGCTCAAGAGGAACACACACTGGATTAACCCCGTCCACCGCTTCATGGCGAAGGAATCCGATGTCCAGTCGCGATCTAGTTCAATTATCGTGGTTGGGGTAGACATGAATCCGGGGCATCGGAGATTCGGAAGCTATATATAGTGTCTAATCACGTGACGTATATTGACCAATTAGAGAAGCAGAATATAGATCTATCTATTCAGCCAGTGAAAATAAGGATAAAATGTGTAGGAAAATAAAAAGGTCCAAAGCCTGAGTTCCAGGACGAATCATTACTATCTTGTATTATCTACAGTTGAGGTACGGCACATCTAAAATATAGCTTCTTACATCGACTCACATGGCCGTCTATCCTCGGCCTTTCATTCCTTTGCGCCTATTATCGCGCTGCCTCTTTTCTTTCGCAGCGTCGCGACGCCTCTTCTTCCATGCTCTGTTGTTGTCTCCCCGATTCTCCCAGAACCACTTTGCGAAATCCGTCTCTTGTGGCTGCGGGGCAACTGATTCATCACGAGTTTTGGACGGGCTCGATTCGGTGATTGGTAGATAGGAATCTTCGAGATCTTCCATATCTTCGTCTTCATCAGTGAGCAGCTTGGGTTGGCTTCGCATCGCAGTATCTGGTGTTGGCGCGGCGCTTCGCACACCTCGGACCAGACGATCACGGCGAGTAAAAGGAGTTAGGGGTTCGGTGGATGTAGGCTGACGAATCTCGTCTTCATCTTCATCTTCGATATCGTCGTTATTGCCACCAAAGAAACTGAAACCAGCATTGATCTCTTCGGGCTGCTGTTCTTTTCGTTTGAATAGAGCCTCTAGCGGATGCACCTTTTTTGTTTTGTTATCTTCCGTGTCGTCTTCGGATGAGGAAGAAGAGTCTTCAGAGCTGCCTTCATTACTGCTAGCCTTGTCGCTTGTAGAATTACTGTCCTCAGAGCTATCCTCCTTTTTGGATGATGCACCACTCTCTAGCTCGTCTTCATTCAAGGGTTTGGTTTTCTCTCCATGTGCAGGTTTGTTGAAAGATTCCGGTTTCGCCTTGACTATTCGTTTTTCTTTATTTGACTCTAAGCTTTCGTTGTCTGAAGTGTCGTCAGAAACACTCCCATCGCTTGAATCACTTTCAGACGAGGAAGAATCGTTATCACTAGAGCCGCTTGAAGAAGTCCAGTCGGGGTTTTCTTCAGATTCGCCTGGTGAAGAGATGGGAGTAGAGGGTATTTCTTTCACCGTGGAGTGTCGGTCAAGTTTCGACTTTTTCGAGACACGCTCTTTAGCGCCATCCTTTTTCCCGGGATTGAAAGTCGATTTTCTGGCTTTATCACTTGCGGCCTCTTTAACTTTGCCATCCTTATCCACCCAACCTTTTCCTTCCTCAAATCCGGCGGTGACTGGCTCTTCCTGCGTCGTCGACTTCAAGAACGAGGGATGAGTGATAGTCTGCGCGAACTCGTGGACAACCACCTCGTTTGGTGGCTTGTCGCTTTTAGATTTCTTGTCCTTCTTTCCCGTCACAGTCTTGTTGGGCGGAGTCTTTGTTTTGAACAAGCACTCTGCCTTTTCCGTGTACTTGGATTTGGTCTGCAGTTTCGCAGGTTTGGCTTCCTTGTCGCTCTTTTTCTGTTTCTTGTATTTCCTGGAGTTCGCTGGCTCTGTCCAGCCCCTTTTCACTTGCCGATCAGCAGGCAATTCAAGTCCCTGGAGCACTCCATCTTCCTCCTCCGCCTTGCGCTTTGAGGATTTTTTCTTTTCTTTCTTCTCCTTCTTCTGTGTATCTGGTGACTCGGGCGACTTCCTTATCTCCTTTGGGTCGGGCCGAGCAGCTTCTACTTTGAGCCTTTTCCCTTTAAGAATGGAACCATTGAGCTTCTTCTTCAGCTTGTCTGCCTCCATCGATGGCAGACTAACGTATCCGAAGCTATTTTCGGGAAATGTAGGGATGGTGTGAAACGAGATATTTGTCGCCAGGGGCCGATTCGTCGGACCAAGGATCGAGTCGAGCAAGGCGGGGTCGAGGGGTGAGATATGTAGACGTGTGAGCGCAGTTGTCATCGTAACATGTTTCACCGACGGTGTTGTTGTCTGTTGTCTGGTCGAAAATGGGACTGGTTAAAAGGAAATATAGATAACGGCCAAGTTCTCAGCGATCGGTTAAGACAAACAGGCCGAGGCCAAGTAAGGTAAAATGTCCTGGCGTTGCTGGAGAAGCGCGCAAGCAACTGGTATCAAAGAGCGCCGAAACTTTTTTTTGACTGCGATTTTCGGTCCAGCCACAGCGACAGTAGTTTGTGTGGCGCAGGCGTGGTCCCATTGCACCAGCCACAGGAGGCATGACTTGCTGGGACAAAACGCCGCGCAATGTTGATGTTTTACATCTATTGTGGATTGTTTCTGATGGTTTCAGAATATTTTATTTTTCATTTTATTATACCAAGGGGGAAAAAAAAGAAAGAAAAAAGGAACAAAAAAGGTATATTGGCTGCTGGTTTTCCTTAGTTGGCCAAATCCACGCGTCAAACTACGTAGTAACAACTGGAGAATCCAACGACTGCTTCGCTTAACCAAAAAAAATATAATCACATGAAATCTCATCAACTTAGAATTTTCTTAACAGTGCACAAAAAATGTTTCAAAACTCTCAGACTCGAGACATTTGCCGACAGCGAATGGCGGCGCTCAGGTCCCGAGACTGCCAAGCTAAACTTAAAACGGAAGGGCCGTTCGATGGACACAGTTCGGCCTTGACCTGTGTACTGTAAATGTTTCAAAGAGTACTCGGAAACTAAAACTCCATCGAAACGAAAATAGCATAAATAAAACCAAACCATTCACGGCATTGGGCTGAAGACAACGGTCTAGGCATGACCAGTGAACACCGATCGGTGATGGCGCGACTAATCAGGTGTGCCGTCACTGCAGCATCGCCTGACGTCAATCGCTCCCCACTCTGGGCTGAGATGATGCCGAGCGCAATCATTCATGTCTTTGCGACCAAGTCCTTCATCAGATAGGAATACATATGTCTCCTGATTAAGCCTGCTGTGTCGCTTTGTGCAAACCAAACTCTTCTCCCACGAAGCGCACCTCGCTTTTATTAAATAATTGCTGACTTTCAACCCGGAGAAAGGCCGGGACGCCCATCGCTCGATCGGCCGAGGACGCTCGCCTGCAGAACGCGCTAATTAGTAGTTTCGTTAGTGAAGGGTAATCCTGGCCCCCCCTCCGCAGTCCGCAGCACTGAAAAGGCTTGACCGCTGCTGCGTGAGGCTGTCGGCATTACTATTATTTCCATTGTTTGTTGGCATCATTCATTTATTGTCGATTCTGTGTTTGCGACGCATCCGGGCATTCCGCCACCCGAACGGCCTCAAACAAGGCCATTCTGGGTTAGTCACGCTCCGCTACCCACCCGGGGCTCACATGGCCACCTGCCGGCTGCTGCTTATCGCGACTACCCTACCACCACTACCAACTGTCTCGACACTACCTCCACAACATCCAGACCCCCCCATCGCCCACAAGAGGCCGTGATCAGGCGAGCAGGTTGATCGTTATCGTTCCTGTATCATAAGAACACCGCCGTTATCCTCCTTTCGTCCCGACTGCACCTCACCCATCATCGCCTTGGCCCAACGTCACTGCGGTTAGTTACCGCCTGGCCTCACAGCCCTTGCGAGGTCCCATTTTGCCATGGGGAATTCACAGACCAAGGAGGCTCGCTCTCCTTTGCCGCCGTCCATTCGACATCGATCGTTGTCTGATCAGAGCCATTCATCACCATACCATGGCGGCGACGGCTCGCGGTCACTTCGATCCAGTCGGCCCGATCTCTCATTCCTCGGAATAGGCGGATCGGCCGAGAGAGATACTGCAGCCCATGAGCATCGCCGAGAAACGAAGCAGGACCGGGAGGCTCGCCGTCTGGAGAGGGATCGCGCTGCTAGACTGAAAGAGCGAGAGCGGAGCATGTTGGAGGAACATGTCGACGGTGGCTACCTGGTAACCCAGGGAGTCTACGTCGGCGTCGAGGACTTTAACAAAGCCGTCGTTCGCCAGTTAATGGTGAGAAACAACTTTCCTTGCCATTTAATCTTATTTGAAGAAGAAATACTAATTTCCTCTTGCAGATCGAAAGACGGTTAGCTCCGTTCTGGCGAGGGTTGAACGATTTCTCCGAGTCCTGGACTGAACACCAATTAATGGCTGCCGCTCGAGGAATGCCCATTCCTCCTCCTGACCAGATCCCTCCTGAACTAGAATACACACCTCCACCTCAAGGCGCCGATAGTGGTACCCAGTCGCCTGACAAGAGTCCCTCATTTTTGACAGTGCCCAACGCAATTCAATCACCATCTACGAATCCAGACAACACTCCGCTCCTGACACCCACTCATTCTTTGCCGTCACCTTCGCCAATAGCCTCAGGAACTTCGAGTTCACCCCTTTTCCGAGGTCGAGCCAAGACATTGGCAGCTCTTACCAGCTCCAAGAACAATTCATCTACCGAAATGACGCCCCGTGAATATATGCTGACACACGATCCATTTGTGAATGGCCAGCCCATTGAAGCCTATCTGTATAAAAATGCTAGCGAATGTCCTATTTGCTTCCTTTACTACCCTCCGTACCTCAATCGGACTCGATGCTGTGACCAGCCGATCTGTTCAGAATGTTTTGTCCAGATCAAACGCCCTGACCCACACCCTCCGGAGCACGCTGAGCAGGATCAGAATGCGTCTGCAGAGGATGCCAGCAACAGTGAACGTACTGAAGAGGAATCCCAGCTCGTGTCTGAGCCCTCTGCATGCCCCTTCTGCGTCCAGCCTGAATTTGGTGCTACCTACGCTCCTCCTCCGTTCCGACGAGGGTTGGCCTATGCAAGCCCTAATGGCCTGCATTCCGCCGTGCCCGTGTCTCCGGGATCATCTGACTCTTCTCTCAATTCGGCAGCTGCTGCCAATGGTGCTGCTCCAATTCCTGGGCGGCGTAGAGCGACGTCTCTTTCGGCCAACGACCCAGGTGTCATCACAACTGATAAAATCCGCCCCGACTGGGCCCAGAAACTGGCTAGTGCGAGAGCACATGCTGCACGTCGCTCTGCCGCCGCCACGGCTCTCCATACAGCTGCTTACCTTATGAACCCGAATGGCAGCGAGTCCCGAAGCATTGGCCGGCGGGGATTACGAAGAACAGGTGCCAGCAGTTCTGGATCTCAAACCCCTGCAAATCGGCCCACCGGTGGTTCTCAAGCTCTTCACGCTCTCGCATTCTTGTCTGAGAGGAGAAATGCAGGGAACGCTTCTGAACAACATACGAACGAGGGTGGTGCACACGGCCCTCGTGGAAACACCAGACGAAGCCGAATCGACGATTTGGAAGAGATGATGATGATGGAGGCCATTAGGATGAGCCTAGCTAGTGAAGAAGAACGACGGCGGAAAGAGGAGAAAGAAATTCGCAAGGAGGCAAAAAGGAGAGAGAAGGAAGCAAAGAAGGCGGAGAAGGCAATGCGTAAAAATGGCATCTATAGCAGCAGCCAAACGAATTCTGCCATCTTTACTGGATCGGCTGTCAGTCGGATTGACAGCAGCTCTTCATCGGTTCTCAACGAGGAACACAGCGGCGGAAACAAGGGCAAAGGCGTTGATCGCACCTCGCCGACTGCTGCTGTTGCTGGAACGGACTCTATTAGCGAGAATGCTACGCAACCAGCCAACCGTGATGCTGATCCGTCTACTTCAGCTGAACCTTCACGACCATCACACCTGCGACACATGTCGAATGCTTCCTCGACGTCGTCGTCGTGTCTGGAATCCGGAATAGGTGAACAGTCGACCTCTGAGCCACAACCGAGTGATTCAAACTCCGCAACGGAGCCCATGTTTAACTTCCGGAGCCTAGCGTCTGTTATTGGTGACGAGGAAAAAGCAGAATCTGCAGAGCATGTCGAGCACACCGTTCAACAGTCCTCGGCGACGAATTCTTCTATGGCAGAGGTGGCTGAAGCGGAAGCTCGTAAACCTACCAAAGAAAACGATGCTGATAAAGTAACCTCTATAGAAAGCAATTCTACACCAAACCAAGCAGCAGAAATGGTTCCCAAAGAAATTAACGCACATTTGGTCGAGGTTTCTGGCGAGGCTGCCGTTTGATTGTTTTCATTTTACCAGTGAACATCGCTTTCTTTTCTTTTCATTTAATGGTCGCCAGAACTCTATCATCTGAACAATCCTTACATATCTGCCGGGAGCATTACATTGACAGTATATTTTCTTCCTTTACCCAGTCAGTCCAGTTGGACTGCCATCGACAAGTCTTTCAGTCGAAGACACAGTATTTCCTTTCAAATAGCTCGTGTACAGTCATTGGCCTGACTTGATATTTTCTTTGTCTTACATTTGTTAACATCCTTGTCTTTTAGCTGAGCTGACTCAGTGTATTGATAAGTCTGCATATAGTTAGGTTTGGGTGGAGCGTTTGCATGTTGGTATAAATAGGGTTCCTTTTTTCAGTGGTTTTATTTAGTGGATTCGTTTGGCTGTTTATTAAGAGAAAAATACACAATCAAAGTCTGGAACTTTACTTCAATGTTGTAAACAACCGCTAGCTGGCACATTTCCGTATGTATGCCTGGTGGTCTTCAAATGTGCCAATCATGGTTGATCAACCGCACATGTGGTATCAAAGACGTGGGATCATGACAATGAGCATTGATGTATAGGACAGTAGAACAAAAGCCTTTAGGTCCATGCGACACCTGTTTGATTAAAGTTTCAAATGTTATCAGTATGAGACACTACATACAGATTCGATGTTGACAATATTGAACATTGAAGAGACTGAGAAATCACTTGAGGTTAGTCTGGTAATTCAGCACTACGATATATTGATCAAAATGTCGACCTGGAAAATTACCACTTAACCTTTGCTCTCTTTTTGGGAATTCTCGGTATTGGTCAAATATTTCGACAACATCTGGTCAATATGCGTACTAATACCCTTTTATGACTTAATTTTACACGTGTTTGTTTTATACAAAACCCTACACTAATATAGCTACTAAACACACTCGAATTTCAATATACTATTTAAACAGACTGGTAGAGCCATATTCATTAAGTAATAACTACCAAGTATTGATTAGTTACTCTGTTTCAATGTTAGGTAAGATAGATTATAAACCTTTTGTCACCCACTGTTCTTCCATACGTAGGGACAATGAAAAAAAAAAATTCATTTTACGGAAACAAAACACAACAATGTAATCCAATGCTTCGCCATAAAGCAACAGCCATTCTTTTCTTCTCATCATCCCGTATATTCTACTTCACACGTTCATGTTTTGCTTTTATAAGCCGCAAAAATTTAGAGCACCTATACCTTTATATAAAGCTGGAATTCGGTCAGTGTAAGTTTCTTGATTCTGACATTCCAATTTCCAACACCAACACCAACATTGGACTCCCGACATTCACCTACATTTTTTTTAAATTGTGGACCAGGCATTTAAACATCATCGTCATTATGGCTCTTCACTTGCTTCCCGCAGAGGTTATTGGAATGATTGCTGAAGCGGTCCCCTTTCATAAGGCCCACCAGCTGACCGGTCTGGTTAGAGTAAACTGGCGGTTACACCTCATAACGACGCGTTTTCTATATTCCAAGGAATCTATTGAACGGGCTTTGTGGTATGCTGAAGTACGAGACAAGGTAGACTGTTTTAGGAAAGCCATGGAACAAAAGGCCAACAATTCCCCTTACTCAGAAGTCAAACCACCCAATGGAAGTCTGCTCAAGTGCTGTTCGCATGGCAGCATAAATGTCGCCAAGTTAATCGTGCAGAGTTACCCAGAGATGTTGATAGGAGATGAGGATGGTTCAGGCCGGGATGCTCTACATATAGCCGCCGGAGCCGGGGAACTTGAGATCGTATCGTGGCTACTCACCTTGCCCGAGATAGACCCCAGTCAAGAGGACCATCAGGGGAAGACCCCACTGATCTACGCTTGCTATTCGGGGAATGCGGATATAATAAACAAGTTGTTGAGTTCGCCTGGCGTTGACATCAACCATAGTGGTTTGGACACGTTAGCGCCGCTACATGTCGCTTATGAAAACCATCGCGTTGAAGCAATGCGGGCTCTTTTAAGCGACAATCGCCTCAATTTGGAGCGGACCAGCGTTAACATCTTGGATTCCTGCGTTTGTTTTGGCAACTCGGAGACTCTCCGCCTTTTGTTGAGTGTCTATGGATCGCAGCCCTTTATGCGGCACAACTGGGCCTATGATGCGCTGCAGTCCGCTGTTCTTTTCCAAAAATATGACATGGTGAAGGAGTTCACTAAAGTGCCAAATTTTGACATCAATGCCACTAAAATGGGCGCATTCGGCGCTTTTACTGCGAAGCCGATACTATGGGTCGCACTACTCTACTCAGGCGCGAAGATGTGGAGGTTGCTGTTTAAGTTCCCCAATTTGGACGTGAACAGTCGTTGTTTCGATAGGTATGGGACTCCTCTAATATACGCAGTCCGAAAATGGGAAAAAGGTCTGGTTAGAATGCTCATCCGGCGTGGATGTGATTTAAACGAGCAGGACAGTGACTTTGGCGCCACAGCGCTGATCTGGGCTGTCGTTAAAGGTGATGAGTCGGTGGTCCGGTTGATCTTGTCTGGGTCGGGCATTGACCCTTCTATTAAGGACAGATTAGGCGTACCTGCCCTCATATATGCCATTGCTAATCGCCGTTACGAAATAACCGAGCTACTTTTAGAACACCCGCGGGTAGATGTTAATATTACCAGTAATAATGGTCTGACTCCGCTGATTCTGGCAGTTCAGAACGATATATACGACATAGCTCGCCTGTTGGTGGAAAAGGGTGGTGTTGATTATGACATCACAGATAATGATGGGAAAACCGTCTCCGATTATGCCACCGGAGACTCTTGGGAATGGCTTGCGGTTCTGATCCGGGCTGCACGGCAAAATACCTGCAAAATAGGTCTGAACTATGAAGCTATGACTTAAATGAAACATTGGTTCCTGAATGATTATTAAATTTATATCTACCAACTATATTACGGAAACTGTTTCAGTAGGTTGATACTCGCCGTAGGGTGCGAGTCGGAGCTTATTGGTGTAACTATACTTGTATGTTGGAATCTCCTGGAAATGAATGAACCAGAGCCAGTGTAACCGGAAAATTGAGACCATTGCATTGTTGCGTTGCTTGACTCGGTTAGACTTTGGTGGTTGACAACCTCAAGAGGTAACGGACTTTCTACCACTTGAACAAAAAGGGCGCAAGCCCTGTATTGAGGGTTCCATTAAGTTGATTAATATTATGTAGAGTGAAAAAGAGAAACAGGAGTTTTGAAAGCTCTTAAAATGGTTGTATATACTCAAAGCTCTATGGGGGGAGTTGTTTACATGATGTCATAATAACCATTGGCCTCATATAAGCGAAAGCTAAGAGCGAATATGGCCTCTATTTAAAAAACTAGTAAGAAAAAAATTTTTTTAAAAAAAGTCCAACTCTTCAAAAGTTGACTCATTCTATTAACCGTCTAGCCTAGAACAGATTCGCGGTGTATATCAAGAAGAGCCGGGCAGGATCGGGACAGGCCTCGGAATTACCGGCCGATGATACTAGTATCTATAAATTGCCTGCTCTCTATAATCCTTTTGCCACAGCACATATTCAAGTAGTAGCAATACTTATTAATAATACTCCAATCTGAAATATGGCACAATCCACGCCTAGCATTCCTTTAAACCATGCCGTGGTCACAACATATAGCTCAGCAGTGATCCACAACCCCAAAGCCAGCACCGCAGATGCCTGGAACACGCTCATCGACACATCTACATGGCCAGAATGGAACCGCCTTATACCAAAAGTCATTATAAACTCACAGCCAAACCAGCTTGAAGACACAGGAGAAACCCCGCTTTCTCCGGTTTTCCAACGGGGGACGAAAATGTCACTCTTGTTTAATGCCAATGCCGATAATGAGATGAATGATACTACGCTCTTGGAGGAATCGTCGCTGGTAATTTTGAAAGCTGTGATTACTGTTTGCGAGCCACCAACACCTGAAAGCAACCAAAAGGGTCGCATTGCGTGGGCGGTTGATCCGCAGGCTGAGGGTTCATGGCCAAAGTGGCTCGTCTACGCGGAGAGGGTGCATGAGATCTATCAGGATGAAGATGGGCACGTCAAGATCGAAGACTGGGAGCTGCAAACGGGGATTGTGGCGTATGGCATACGATGGATGATGGGCGCCAAGCTGCAGCGGTTACGTCAAGTTTGGATAGAGAACCTAAAGAATTTCCTGGAAGCGAGGAGTCAAGGCTAAGGTAAACCCAAAATGCAAGGGTAGCTCTATAAATTTCGCTCTCTTGCACAAGATTGATGGAGTGAATCATGTATACTATGTTTAAGTAATATCTCCTCTATGACTTGGACCGCCACTTAATTAAAGGTTGTTTGCTGAGTAGCACTAGCGTGCATCTTCCACTCTAATGTCTGGTAAGTCACTACTTCCCAAAGTATTGTGCAAAAGAGGGGAATACATACCCTTTAGCCATTCTTTTATGAAAGCATGCTCAAACTTTTGGGCACTCGCCACAGGTGCTGGCGGTAGTGTCGGCGTGGTCTCATTCGGGAAAAGGCCGTTCTCATCCCCTGCGAAGATTAGATACCTCTCACTCCCTCTTTGACATTTACGACTCACAATGATGCACGGCTCCTGCTATCTCTACAAATGGTCGATCATTTGTATTTTTCCGCGGTGAAGCCCCATCCGCAAGAGGCGTTGCCTCTCTCCATGGATCTGCCTGGCCGCCAATAATAGCCAGTCGAGTATAGTCAATATCAAAGCCGCCGTATTTGTTGACTCGTTGGATATCCGGAGGTGTTGTAATGTTGAATGCATATTTACAGCTAAGGCTTAGATAGTCGATATCAATCGATCTCGATATCATGGGGAGTTCGTCTTTAGGGGTGCCACTGCCCGTTTGATAAAAGCCCCATCTGAGGAATTGACAGGTTAATATTCGAATCTTTTTCAAGGTTTACCAAGAGTATACTCACTCGGTACAAACTTGATAGTCCCATAGTCTCCAATCCTGGCTGATATCATCCTGTTGATAATATGTCACGTTGTGAGTAGAGAAACAAGAGTCGGCAGTCTCTCCTTCGCCTAGGCAAGGCCAGATGATTGTCTCGTTGAGCCATCCGACGAAATTCAGCAGCCGAGTCGTTAGTTGCGCGGATTCGTTCTTGTAGCCCGCAGCAGCGATGAGTTTCTTGGCTTCACTAGCTTTGCTGGCCGTACCGTTATAGATCAGATTATTTGAAGTAATGTTACCGCAAAAGGCAAAGAAAGTCGGGTCATCGACAGCTGGATCCCAGTTCCTACTCTGCCACGCTCCAAGGGGCTCACTTAGCACACTAGCAAAGTCGTTTGCGTAACTGAGATCCTGAAGACCAAAGAGTGCTTTGAACCTTTCGAATTCGCTCGACTGAGGCAACAGGTTATCAATGAGTTGAGTGAACTGCAAATTCGTCCGGACACAGTCTTGAGGGGCGTGGTGTCTGATCGGCTCAAAATATTGCCAATAGTCAATTATAGCCTCGGTAACCCCGGATGATGAGATGGCGCCGAAAAACAGGTTCGGGTACACGACACGGAGGAAAGCGACGAAGGCGCCCGCGTAGGAGCCACCATATGCGATATATGGAACGTCATGCGCGGTGATGCTCTGATCTTCGAGGCCGGGGAATTTGATATGCTCGGAAAAGTAAGCCACATCCGCAAGTGCCTGTTCGGTCGTCAAGAAGCGCAAGCTTTCCGTAGATAGATCCGGTGTTGGTATGCTTGTACCATAGTAACGGTGCTCAAGAACGACTGCGATGCCATTCGTTTCCTGCGCAAGCTGGGCAATGAGACCTTTTTGAAGAAAAGGGATTCTCTCTGGGCAATTCCATTGTTAGACGGTATAATTTTGCCGCAATTTAGTATACAAGCTCTATCGCCTACCTTCTCCAGATGCCTCACCGGATTCGAGGATAAAAACAGGTCCGCCTTTCTTATAGTGGCTCGCATCAAACCAATACCGAAGAGGAAAGCTGGAGTTGCTATGCGGCTCGTATATCGATTCATTGTGGAAATGGTCAATTGGGACGGACAAATTATGGGCGGGATAAAGTGTCGACGGGTCCACGTCTAGAGCCAAAGGCCTATTGCTCTGCGTGCGGAGAGAGCCCTGTAAGAAAAAAGTGAGCAGTGTCTTTCTGTCAATGCGATACATCTATGGGTCCCTTACCTTGCGGCCGAGGCCATAGCCCGTTGCGGCGAGAGTCGCGCCGGTGAAGGCCAGCAAGGAAAGCGGCTTCATTGGCAATGGGTTCCGAATTGGGCCGGGGATATTATGAGCAATCGGATAAAGCCTGTCGAACTCTGGAGAAAAAATGTGTTAATTAAATAGCTTCGAAGGGACGTAAGAAAAAGAGTTGCCTGGTCACGAGATAACGACCTAAACCAACACCATCGTCGGCATGCAACGTCGTCGACGCTTCGACGATCCCCCCCGCACCTTATGGATGCTTAGCCATCCATGCATCGGGATTCGGCGAGCGGAGACGCCAAAGCATGTCTGTTCACGATGACTTCGGCGAGCTTGTGTTACTTAGAGGTGACTTTGGATAGATAGATAAGACAGATATAGGATATAGAGAGAAAGAACGACAAGAGAAACCCGACTGAATGTTGACGCAATGACGCGCAGGGAAGGAGCTCTCGATCAACAAATGGATCACGAGGCGATACCATTGGCCAGGGTGGTGTATCCACTATTGTCAGCCAACCACAGACTGGCTACTCCTAGATAGTGGGCCTTTAGGCTGCGGCTGCCCCACTGAGCCACCCAATAGAAGATGCACCAAACCGCATACGGCAAAGTCAACACTGGCCCGTTAATCTAACCCGTCATAGGCTGCTTCATATCCCTCTTCTTCTTCTCCTTCTTCTTCTCCTTCTCCTTTCTCCTCGCGATTAACATTATTATCTGACGTGTTTTCTCCGGTGCCAACTGTGAATGTGTTACCTGTCTGCGAGCAACCTTTTTCTTTTCTTTCGGAGTCTGTGGTGCCGGCATTCGCCATACAATCACTCCTTGGTGCGGTCCCGCCATATCATGCTGTATCGAACCTGAAACTTGCGGAATTTGGGTCGCACTACTATATCAGTCGCTCTGGGTTTTCCATTTTTTTTGGTTTTATTCCTCGGGCAGTCTAAATATCGTTTCACACGCCCGCCTCGCTATGACTCCTCCTAGCTTAAATCCCATTCACCCCTCCCCGCATGGCCGCCATCCCTCTCAACCGACCGACTCTCCTTCATCCATCTCAAACTCCCCTACGGCCTCGCGCCGCATCTCTCAGCTAATGGGACCCCCACCAATTCCAGTGAGTACAGCCAGTGTTGCCCCGTCAAACAATGGTGGCGCTGCTGAAACATCTGATGTTGGCATCGGGCCAGGTGAGTCTATCCCAGAAGTATGCATATACTCGAGATAATACTGATTGATGTACGTCGCGCGACAAATTAGGACCTCTCCGTCACCCTCGACCGATGACTGCTGCCGATCTACATCTAGTTCTGGAAAAAGAACAAGAGGCCGTGGTGAGTTCGGCGTCGTTCTAGCTACAATCATATCAGGCCATTTGTTAACCCCTAGACCGCTATCGTTAGGTCAATCGTCTCACCCGCGAACTCACTGCTCTCCGGCAGCAAACCGCGTCTGTTGCGTCTACTGCATCGACCACGTCGACAGGCCTAAATGACTCCATAGATGGAACACCCTATCCTACGTCATCTCGTCATCGATCGTCCTCTAGCCTTAGCGGTCACATTCCAGCGGCATCAGCAGCCTTGGCAGCTAGCGTATCCAGCATTGCTCCTTCTAGAGATACAACATTGCCTGCATCACGTCCGTCTGGAGAGTATACACGGGCGGTACGCAGCCGCGAGCCCTCTGTGACCTCTCCGCGACAACCTCTGTCGCCTTACGGTGACTACGTACATACATCTGCCGGGCAATCTCAAGGCCCCCATCGCAGCTCTGTTTCTCACTCGCACTCTCATTCTCACAGCAACACTCATCTCCCCGATGTGCATCGGTCGGCTTCTAATGCTTCCACAGCAGGAAGCCGATATGAAGAGACTGCTCTCCACCGAATAGAGTTGGAAGCAGTCAAGAGAGAGAATGAAATGCTGCGTCGGCGGGTACGTGAGTTAGAGCAGAATCTCAGGACATATCGCGACGCACAGCCGCACGATGAGTCTCTAGCTCATACTTCCACCCTGGTTGCGGGTATGCGCGATGCCACTATTAAAGATTCATGATTGATTTGACTGCGTTTTATCTTCAGTTTGCGGGGTTTTGATTGGAACAAAGGGGGGAAGGGAATTGGCTCGGCGTTTAGAGATGGACAGGATCTATTTATTTATTTATTTTATCTTTCATATTTTCCAACTATCAATTTGATTCATTACGTTCCACGCAGATTGCCAAACAGGCTGCCATATACACAAATACACTCTTTTGCGTACTCCAGGTAGAAGGATTTTTCAATAAGATATTGGGCTCCTCTTGGAACTATAGAAACTAACAATGCATCTATGAGCCATATTTTTATAGATTTACATGGCTTGTTCGCCGTTTTCACATGCAAGAGAACAATTTGCGGTGGACTGCGCCTCACCAAGTGTGGCTGGAGCCAGGCAGTTGCGTTTCACCATTGCCCGCCTGCCCCTCTTACGTCATGTGGCGCAGACACCTTCCCCGCCGAGGACATGTGATGTCGCCATTGCTGCATGCGCGTCCAGCTACGTTCGTTCTGTTCTCATACAACCGCTGGAAATCATCATTCTTATAAGACCAGAAGCCCAGACTTGACCTGTCACAATATCCTCCATCCCTAATTGCTCTTCGAGATATCCCTTAGTTATCCAACAATTCAAAAATATCAACATGTCAGGCAACGTCGTTCACGTCAAAGGCATCGCAGCCTCCACCACCGAGAAGGAAGTTCGCGACTTCTTCAGCTTCTGGTACGTTTTGACTTAAGATGCATCATACGCAAAGAGTGTACTGACATGCTCTAGTGGGAAAATCTCCAACCTGACTATTACGCCGGAGTCTGGCGAAGCCGGTGCATCTCAGTCGGCTACCGTGACATTTGAAAAGGAGACGTAAGCAAATATTGATTCTAATCCTTCGGAAATATTAAAAATACTGATTTGTTTATGCAGTGCTGCAAAGACTGCACTTCTTCTCGACAACACCCAGCTCGGACCCGCCGCCGTCCATGTTGAAGCCGCCCACAGCATCGACGACATTGCCGGAGCCAACGTTGCCAGCGCCCACGAGGCTAAGGACGAGAACCAGCATCATATTGACCAGGAAGACAAGCCTCGCTCGCGAATTATTGCCGAGTATCTCGCCCACGGTTACACCGTCAGCGACCAGGCAATCCAACAGGCCATTGCTCTCGACAACAAGCACGGATTCTCGGCCAAGTTCACTTCGGCGTTGAACAACTTTGACACCAAGTTCAAAGCGACCGACCGGGCCAAGGGACTTGATGAGAAATACAACATCACCAACCAAGCCAGCACTGGCTGGCGCGGCATCACCTCCTACTTTGAAAAGGCTCTCGGCACCCCGACTGGCCAGAAGGTGCGCGACTTTTACGTGCAGACTGACAAGCAAGTTCGTGATATTCACAACGAAGCTCGCCGTCTTGCTGATCTAAAGAGCGGAAAGACTGCTGAGGCTGGTGCTGCTGAGGCTGCTCCTACCACTGGAGCCTCTGCTGATGCAAGCACCCTCCCCCCAACTGAGAGCAAGCCTGCAGCATAAGCACAACCCTTTTTAGTCGTTCTCCCCCTTCTGCTATTCTTTGTGCTTCTTGATTGATTCCCACACTTCCACGAGTCATGACAAGTGTATGAGCTTTCCGCGGTGTTTGTTTGTTTCTCCCAGGATGATTGTTGTGCTGTAAATAATCTTTCCTGCATTCGTAATTAGGATCAGAGCAGTTTTATTTCACCCGATATAATGCTCCAAGTTGTATAAATCGTAGTGCCATGCAAGTAAAACCATTGATGCAAATCGCCACAAAAGTGGAGTAGAAGACGGATTTGTATCGATGAACCAGCTCGCACGTCATCATGATGAGGGAGTTATTTCCTCAATGATTCTCTAATAAATGGTGCTAGCATATCGACTTTTACTTAAGACCTTGTCTGAGATCTAAGAAGTTGTATTGGACATTCCTCTTTTCTACTGCACTAGTTCAAAGTTTGGATCTATCAATCTCACCTATCTACCTGAGGTAAATCAGCATCTATTCCATCCCATAGCTTTTTTTATATACAATAAACCATCTAACACATACCAACAAATATCAAGACCACGAAACAAAATAAAACAAAAATGTCCGCCCCAAAAGCCGGTCGCCAATCACCTGACCCCGAGCGTCAACCAGGTGCCCAGCTGCAAGACCCGCCAGGCATCGGCAAAGCAACTCCCAACGCCGCCCCGTCTGATAAATACTCGCAAGAAAAGTCCGAGCAGACAAAATCCGGGCTATCGAGTAATCCTGAGCATCCGTTGGAAAAGTATGCGAGGGAGAAATTGGGGTGAATTTGATCCAGGTTTCATAGTACACTCAATTTAATATGCCCGGAAAGGATCGTTACGTATATGTGAAGCCGAAATTTTAGAACTTGGTTACAAAAATTAACAGGAAACTTGTTTCGTAACTACCGTCTGGGTCACTATCTAAACGTGCATCGTCAAAAGGGGGAGAAAGGACATTTATTGGGGAATCTGTGTGTGAGAGGGTGGTCATGTAGAAACGAAATACGTACGTAATGGGGAAATAGGGTCCTATATGGCATTTTTTCAACAAGGAATTGATAGATATACAGGTTGTATCCTGCCATCAAGTACATATGCTCTTAGGAACCCAACAAAGAAAAGGGGGATGGAGAGGATTAGAAGGGGAAGTGGATGGATAGTTGCATCAGCGTAATCAAA
The DNA here is from genome assembly GCA_000985935.1 of Talaromyces islandicus. Taxonomy (NCBI): domain Eukaryota; kingdom Fungi; phylum Ascomycota; class Eurotiomycetes; order Eurotiales; family Trichocomaceae; genus Talaromyces; species Talaromyces islandicus. The sequence continues at coordinate 1,526,026 of CVMT01000009.1, read as the reverse complement.
ACGGGTGAACAAAAACAAAAGAAAAACAACGCCTAGTAAAAGTATTCCAAAGTATCGACATAAATTTGACCATAAACTTTTCTTTTTTCGGATTCGCGTTTAATTACCTCCATTGGCCATACCAGCTGCAATGGCCGCGCTGGCTTTATCGGCTTCTTGGAAGACTGATTGTATCACTTGCTGCTCGTCCGATGTTAAAATCTTGGTCAAACTATCGTACAATTGTGGCTGCTCTTGTTGCAATGCTAAATCAACGTTAGCATCAAGGTTTAATATGGTGGGCCGCGAGCAAACTTACTGAGCATGACATTCTTGAACAGACTATATGGCTCAACTTTGTCGAGAGGCGTCTCAAGAAGACTTTCCTCGTCCAGTTCGTCATTGTCATCTGCAAAGGAGCTGAACTTTTGGGCCTGGGTTCACCATCAGTCTGGCTCATTAGAAAACAAGGATATGTGCAATAGACTTACCTCTTGACTCAAAAAGTCTAGATAAGCAGTGTTCTCATCAGCAACGTCATCGTCGCCGGCTCCTTCAGCCTCGTCTTGGTCATTCCACTCGACTTCACCATCCCATTCGGTTTCACCGTCGAATTCGTCGTCCTCTTCATCATCGAATGTATAGTCCGACTCGCGGGTAGCTTCCTCACGGTGCTTGAGAGCAGCGGGATATGTTTGGAAGAGCCGGGTAACACCTTGAAGCAGTCTGGGCCAGCCTTGTTGGATACTGGCTGGCACATCATTGCCTTTAAGGGTCAGAAGAGAGCTAATAGCTGCGATGGACAGTTTCTTGTCGTGAACTCGGCGGAAGTTGTCAATGTTAGAGAACCATGCACTGAAGAACTTGTTCGTCCAGCCCTTGGATTCAAGAACCTGCAAAGCCAGTGCCGGGTTGTAGTAGATAGAGTTGACAACCATCTCCATGAGGTAAACGCGATAAGACTTGGTCTTAGCATCGCCACTGTTGATCACGTTCATGGCCAACTCAATAAAGATGGGGACGTATTGATCAACATATCCACGGAGATTCAGCATCAAGGCCTCAGCAAGCTTGCAGCCGCAGATTCTGTCGACTCCGCCAACCTTTTCGTCGTGGAAAATATCTTCGACCATGCTCACAATTGCTGCCAGGTACGCAGGAGTTTGAACGAGCATTTCAGAGCCATATGAAACAAAGTTGTCCAGAGCGGGAAGCATGTCTGGTCAAGTTAGTAATAAACCACCCCTACGAGATATTTAAACATACCTTCCAAGTAAAGCTCTGCACCAGCCTTGAAAGTTTTGTGGATCATCTCAAAGGCCTGCCACATAGTAGGCGAAATAGACTTGGCAGAGAACGTGCAGCTGTCGATGATCTCGAAGATCTCATTATATAAGTCTACCCGACAAAAATATTAGTATCAGTCCCAAGGCGTAGCTCAGCAAACGAAGCATACCGTAAAGTTTGTTCTCCAGCGTGATAGTTATAACAGGCATCAAAATCGTTTCCAAGTGAAGCAGGACATCCGGGGTACTTTCCAGGGTGAGAATAAGAGTTCCAATGGTTTGCAAAACACCCAAAGCGGTGATACTCTTGTCATCAAGGAAGTCCCCATAGTTCTCTTCTTCACCTTTAGCTGCTTGTCGCTCAAGAAGCTCTTGAACAATGCGCATGTAAGTATCACGCAGTTGCTCGCTCAAAGCAACGGCAAACGGAGTCAATTCGGCAGAGAAAACCTCGACAAAGTCTTCCATGACATTAGACAAGGCATCAACGTCGACTTCGTTGGCCAATTTTAGCAGTTGCTGCATGATTTGAGGAATATTTTGCTGCATCGAAGTGCGGATCACATCGTGGCGAATAAGAGGTTGCAGAGCGAGAGCGGCCTCGACTCGCACAGGCAAATCCTCGTCGGCCATGGACTGCAAGATATTGCGGTAGATGATCATCAAATTCTCTGGGTCCTTGAAGTCCAGTGCCTCGAACTTCTCGAGCGTGTCGCAAGCACGGGCCCTGAGGAATCCGTGAGGGCTGCGGAACTCAGGGAACACATGGCGAACGAAGAAATATTCGACCTGATCAGCAATCGGGCTCTTCTTGCCTAGAATAACGGTGGACAAAGAGCCAATCATGCGCAAGGCACCTTCTTTCTCCCTGGGAAGCTTCTGGTCGTCAGGCGCAGACTCGTATTTGCTGACAATGCCGTTCACGAATTGCAGGATCGAAAACGTTTGCTTCTTTCGGCTTTTGGTGAGCGAGATCAAGAAGTTGGTGGCGGCAAGATCAGGCGCAGATATCTCCTCGTAATAACTCAATTTTCGGTGAAGGTACTCGGGCGGATCGGTCTCAAAGAGTTCGAGGTCCTCATCCGATTGGCAGAGCAGTGGGAAGACCAAGTGTGCGATGAGGGTATCCATGTGGGGTTTCAAGTGGTCCCATGTTGACTTGGGCTTGACGCACTCTTCAAGGAAAATCAAGGTGTAGGAAAGCACAGGTTTGCTGAGCCATTGACCCTTGATCCACTTCTCGACCTCTTGGAGGTAGCCTTTCAGAATTTCAGGAGTGAACGTTGTAATGAATGCCTTGGCGTACGAGATCGAATCGTTGGCCGTGCTCTTCGTGATCGTGGTCGGGTTACCATATCTACAAACGCTTTCGTCAGGGTGTTGGGGGCATAAACAAAGAAGCAGGATAAACGAACCTGATGAAAAGACGGTTCAAGTTGGCATAGGCCCATTTCTTGCATTTCCACCAATGGTTACTCTCCCTGTCATCAACATCTTCGGGCATGGAGGCAGCAGGGGGGGCCTTAGAGACTATTCCCAAGAACAGAGTGCACCAGTCCACGGTAGACTGGTGTGTTCTCAGGTGCGGTGGAAGCTCAAACTATACAAGGAATCGTCAGCAGAGGTTGCAAGCAGCTGAGGTTGCAAGGCCCCAACCTGGTGGGCAGGTCGACTCACGTAAATCGCATGCTTATATGATTTCACCACTGCATGCAGCATTTCTGCAGCCTCCAAGCTCTCCTCATTCACCAGTCTGCTCCCGATGTTGAGTAGTTGGGGGAAACAGTGCTCGACGATCTTATCGAAGTCGCCGCGTTTCTCATTCGCCTTGAAGCGGTACACCTTGCAGATGGCGAGCAAGCATTGAACACCAGCAAAGACCGAGTTTGCATCGTTGGCGCCCAGTAATTGCAGGGTAATGTCCATAAAGCCAGGCCATTTTTCGGGAAAGTCGAACGTGAGAATCTTTGTGACGATCGGGATAAACTGGGCGCGCACGTTGGTTGGCGACGCAGCGAGGATGGGAATCAGTCGATCACGTAGCGCTGGACGCTCGCTTTCGGGAATAGGCTTGTGCACAGAGTTCTCTTCAGAGGCAGCCCATCCGCGATTAATTCGATTTTTGAGGTAGACGACCGCTAGAACACAACATCATTAGCGCTCAGGTTTTTTCTAATATCATCCCCAGGACGATTTTTTTTTTAAAAAAAAAGACGAAAGAATTCGCTGCACTGTTCGCACGACACTTTATTCTGCTCACACAGAAGATTTCGTATCAGGAGGGGTGTTGGTGGTGGTGGTGAGCAAGCGAGGAATTTCAGGGATGGCGGGGTGGCCTTTTTTCTCTTCTCCATACCAGACAGCTGCACGGCGTTATTCTGCTCGCTCTGCAGAATATCTAAAAGAGCGTTGATAAAACCCGGCTGAGTCTCGGCCTAGGAAACAGCAGAGAAATCAGCACACAGCAAGATTAGCAAACAGCATTGGCGTGGGGCATACATATTTGAGGTCCAACTCGGCCTGTCGTCGATTGTCGGCGTTGGCGTCGAGTGTGGACTGTATACGGTCCCGTAGAGCATTCACATCCATCGCGCTCCGTCCTGCCCCCAGCAGTCCAGAAATAAGAAAAAAATAGCAAAAAAAGAAAGAAACACAAAAGCAATGGTGCAAACTCCCTGGTTTATCGTCAACAAACGAAAGCAAAACACCGCAGGCGACACAGGTGAGGAAACGCGGAAGTAGCCTCTCGTGCTTTTTTCTGATCGACCCGCGATAACACAATCATCACACTGATTATTTAATATTTGCTTAGCCGGCAGTGGGCTTTGGCGGGCGGTGAGTGCACAAAACAGTACTTTTTCTTTTCCTTTTTTTTTTCAGCTTGGTGGTCCCGCTCTGCTAAGGCTCCCCAGGCCTACACACCACAATTAGACCCGCTTCAACGAGGGGCTGCTTGTCTGCAATTGGCTTGCTGAGGCGATTATTTTTGTTTAAATTTTTTTCCTCCATTGAAGAAGTTCCCAAAAAAAAAAAAGAAGCGTCTACAAGATCGCGTTCATCCTGCACTAGATTATTATCGACACGATATGTAATCGATGCAATCATCTACTTCGCTAAACCCAGCAAGAGTTAATCACAGCCTGTGCCTAAGCATCGTCCAAGTGATATATCTAATCGCCTAATCATCTAACGGTCGCTGCCATGTGGCTGCAGGCACAAGCTTTTCAAGATAGTGTGTGGCAATAAGCAGCCGGCCAATGACCCTCGGCCGCACCGCACGCACACAAAAGCCCTATAAGGCTATATACCCCTAGATGTATACCATGTATCGATCACAACATATCCGTAACAAGAAATGAAACATCTCACACTAAGCCTGCCATGGATGTCTCATAGCGTGGGATGGGATGGTTGCGTCACATTACATATACAGCGAGGCCGCAAAAATCACGTCGCGCTTGATCATCTCCTGCGCTTGCTGCATCTTGGTATATAGAGTCGGGTCTCCCACCAGTTTCGATGCGTTCTTGACCTCACGGCAGGTTTCGTCGAGCCGGGTGATGGTCCGGACGATGGTGCCCTCCATCACATCTGTGAGGTCGGTGATGCGGTTGAACGACATTCCCTTGGCCCATTCATACACGACCTCAACCAGCCCAAAGCGAGGCTTGCTCGTGAAGTCGTTGGAATCTTCGCTGGATAGGATGACTTGATGCAGGATCTGGAAGTCATTGACCTTGTCCGCAATCCGCACAATCGCCTCCCTGCCCTTCTCAAGCTGAGGCGTCAACGTCGGCTCGTTCTCCGTCTTCTCTTGGAACACAAACGCCGACAAGAGAGCCACGATCTCCTCGGGCTCGTACTCGGCCAGCACGTTCTCGAGGATGAGTTCAGTGAGGACCAATTCATCGGCAGAATGGATCTGGATCGCCATTAGTTCAGAATGAATTCAGTTAGTACTCAACGATGGTGTCTTACCTCACAAGCAACCTTGCCTTTCAATTGTACTCTGCTTTCTTCATCCACAAACCCTAGTTCTCTCAACACTTCTACTCTCTGTTGGTAGTCAGGAAGCAACTGAAGGTTTTGATCCGACATGAGTTGTCGCAATTGAGAGATATTCTCCTTGACCTGCCATTCATCATGTTGCATTTCAAACTGATAAAAGACGTTAGTTTCACACGGGTATTCATAAACAAGGCAGGGAACCAACGTGTTTCAAAAAGTGAGGGCACGAGAGACACTGGCAAGACTGGGCAATAGCAGCCTGAGCTTGGCGCTGGTTCAAGATGTCTCTCACTTGCAACTCCTTGACACGAGCCCAATCCAGCTCGTCCCAGGTTGAATCCTCCCACGATGCGCAATGTTTGGACAATTCCTTGTCTCCAAACTTTAGAGCCTCTGTGACAACATCAATCAATATTCTGAATCTTTCCTCTTTTGGCAACACCGCCTACCTTTTTTGATATTTAGGTACCATATTGGGCCACCAACTTTGACCAGCGTGTTTGTCACGCACTCCACATCTACCAACGGCACCCGCAAGACTTTCAACGTCATTCCTTCAGACTTGGTCGGTAGATTCCGGAATAAATGGCGGAATGTAGGAAGGAAAGGAAGAATATCGCTCTGGTGGCGCTTGTCGCTGACAGCGCCTATTTCGAGGACCTGGATATTGGGCTCGCCACTACCGATTCCTTCGCGAACGATGACTCCTGCTGTGCGAATTCCGTCCTTGATATACTCGTTAGTAAGGTTTACCGTTTCAGTTGTAACTGTTAGCAGGGCATACCTTTCGATAAACTACAAGCCTCTTTATCGTGAAAAGTCTTTTCCCAACTGGAGACGTGAGAAGGCCAAGGTGAAGGTCTCGAGTAAGTTTCTCATAATCAACTGCAGCTTGATGGCACGTCTCAAGATCAACATCGCAATAGCTGCACGGCTCCCGTTTTATCTTGGCAAGACTGGCTTCAGAAAGCTGTACCTGCTTCTCATGCTCCGGTAGCAAGGCTTGGGTAGCGTTCTCGCTGAAGCTCCTTTTGATCATTTCCTCGATCTTGAGAGCTTCAACTCGTAAAAGATTCAGTATCATATTGTATGTTAAGCGGAACTGGGAGCGCAGTTTTGTAGGATCTCCCAGGATCATCCTGCGTAATGCTCCAGCAGGCGGTGCTTCATCTCTACCACTAGTAACAATAATAACAGAGCCAACCGTGTCGAGTCCTCGTCTCCCGGCTCTTCCTGCCATTTGGGTATACTCCCCTGCCAGAAGATCTCTGAACCCTTTTCCGTCGTGTTTACGGAAACCAGAGAAGACCACTGTTCGTGTTGGCAGATTCAATCCCATGGCAAATGTTTCCGTTGCAAAAAGAACTTTGACAAGCGTCTTTGCAAAAAGAATCTCAACGATCTCCTTCATGATGGGCAGGAGGCCACCGTGGTGGACTGCTACCCCTCTACTGAGAAGTTCTCGGAGTCGCAAAATTTGAGGAAGGATCCTATCTTCCGGTTTCAGGCGAGCCAATGATTTCTCGATAATCATATGGATGGCACTCTTCTCGGACGCAGTACAGAAATCTTGGTTGGAAAGCGAGTTCGCATTCTCTTCACATCGTTTCTTTGAGAATACAAAGATGCAACCCGGCAACAGATTCTCCTTGCGGAGATGTTGAACAAGGTGAACCCATACATTCCGATCCTGAGCAGCCGAGGTTCTTCCTCCGCCACGACCAGTTCGGGCAATGTTTCCAGAGCCTCTCGTCGAGGGTCCTCGATTCGCTCCTCGTCCTTGACCACCTTGGGGACCACCTCGTTGAGGGCCCCCTCGGTCTCGACCGCCAGTGCCTCGGCCTCGGGCTCTTCCTTGTGGTGCGCCCCTTTGACTGGCTTGAGACTGAGCTTGTGCATCGGCAGCCTTCTGGGCTTTGACTTTGTCTCTTCCAGAAAGTATATCGTCGGCTTCCTTCCAACCCTTTTCAATGAACTTTTTATTTGAGTCCACGATTTTATGCATACTCTTGCCCGCCCACAGGTAGTGCTCTAGAGGGACTGGACGTTTTGCTGTAGAAATCACGTAGATGTCCTTCTTTTTCGTACGTCCAACCCACGAGGCAAATTCGTATGTATTTGGGACCGTTGCTGAAAGGAGGATCAGGGTGACGTGTTCTGGAAGCATGATGATAACCTCCTCCCAAACAACACCTCGTTCCATGTCGTTGACATAATGCACTTCGTCAAAAATAACAAACTCAACATCTCGGATTAGATCAGCGCCACGATAGAGCATACTACGGAGAATCTCAGTTGTCATGATAAGACAACTAGATTCGGGTGAGATTTGGACGTCGCCTGTCAAGATACCGACGTCATCAAAGGTGTTTCGAAAGTCTCGGAATTTCTGGTTACTCAATGCCTTAATTGGTGAGGTGTAGATGGCCTTTGTCATATGTTTAGCGGCCAATGCAATGGCGTATTCTGCCACCACAGTCTTGCCTGCGGACGTGTGAGCCGCCACGAAGACAGAATCCCCATTCTCCAGGTGATATACAGCCTCTTTTTGAAAAGTGTCGAGCTCGAAGGGCCATTCTTTTGCCATGTCCGGAACCAAGTCATGAAAATTAGTGATTTCTTTATTGACATCAACAACATGAGCCCATTCACGACCACCTTTTTGAGCAGTCGCAGCCAGGAGCTGGCTCCGAGGCTCAAATGCTGAAAATTCGACTGGTAGTAATGAATCGATATCCTGCTCGTCGTCCTCGCTCATGAATTCGTCTTCGTCATCTCCTGCTACTTGGCCCTCTTGTTCAACCCGAGGGCTTTCCGTGGCGATGCCCTCTTCTTCCCGCGCCAGGGTCTCTTCGACATCTTTGTTGTCTTCCTCGGCAGCTGATGATTTGGGTTCTTCGAATTTCATTCCTCGGGAAAAGCCCGGAGGGATTTCCAACAAGCCTCCCTCGCTCCCAAAGTTGATGATGCGATCGAGGCCTTGTTTCCCACCAACACGTTCCTTCTCGCTTGCTTGGATTTCGGATTCCATCTCAGCAATCGCCTCCACTCCCTCCAATCCGCCTGGAGAAAATGGGAAGAACCCAGCGGCTCCTCGGACAAAATCCGCTCGGGCCGCTGGGCGTCGAAGTAGCGAGGTGGAGTTTTTGGCTGTGGCACTTGCCGCTGGTACTGTGACTTCATGATACCCGGTCACTCGACCTTGCAGGCCCTCGCGGTTGAATCGGATAATGGTGCGAGTCTGAGTTGGGTCAATTTCGAAGAGATCTCGATAATCAGTCGAGACATCCCATCTCCTGGTACAAACGATCAGTTATCAGTTCAAACAAGAAATCCGTACTCGTTATCACCTACCTCTGAAGCCGGTTCAGCCAGTCCGGGCTGAAAATGGGCGAAGGAGTCAGAAACTCATTTTCCAGTTCCGATTTGATCTCATCCACGCTCTGCCGGACCCTCTTTCGGGATCTGATTGGTTCTGCTGTAGCATTGTTTTCCTGATCAACAAGCCGAGCATCAAAATCGGCAGCTGTGAGCTGGTCTGCGTTCAACTGAAGCTCTGCCAAGCTCGATGATAGTGAATCCACCATCATTTAATTTTTCTCCAACTTGAGCAGGGCTGAAAGTGCACTTGAAGGTCCGCGGACGACACGATGATCTCTCTATTCGACAAACGGACAAGAACCCCTCGTACCCAGATGGCTAATAATAAGTCCGCGAGGTTGAAGCCTCGACGAAAGCCTTTACTTCGAATATATTGAAAGGACTCAGGGCGAGTTTCAGTGATATAGTCCCGCTAATTCTTGGGTTTGGTGAATGTTGTCGATAGTCAAGATTGGCATTGCTCATTGACTGACGACATTGAATTTCCCTTGTGTGGGGAGCCGCATCAATGCCCCACAGTGCTCCAGCCAATACCCGCTCTCTCTGGTTTATCGTCCGATGTCCTATTTTGGGAAAGTGATTGATTTATGTGCAAGATTTCTTATTATTTCCTGAATATAAGGATCAAAATATGTATAAATCTTGCTCTTATTTGCACAACATACTCTTGTCGTACATGTATATACTAACTAGTGTGTATCAATACATATAGATGTGGATATATATCCGCCTATAGTCCAACGTCTACTTTGAAGGCAAATTGGCTATCAGTATCTTTTGGATATTAAAACAAGCTATTGTTGGTACTATATTGATTGATATTAATTTTATTCATTATTTATTCTTTCTTTTAGATCGATTGATTTATTCTTTTTGGCCTCTTCAAGTCTAGGTTTTTTTTATTTTATTCCATGTTGGTAGAATCGTCATCCTCTATAGTATTTGATTATTAAACTAAGATGGAAGTGATAAGAGTGCCAAATGCAGAGGCCCAGCAAGGACATTCAGAGCTCACGGAAGTTAAAGTCGCTACGAAACAGCAAGGTCGGGCTGTATAAAAAGCGAGTCTGGTTAATTGCAGCTATACCATGTCTGCACGCAGGGCAACTGCAAAGCAACTCGGTCCAGCCTTATACTGGCGAGAGAGAAACTTGTTCCGTGTGTCTTCTTTCCGAAACGGTGATCTTTGCGAACAAGGATTGCGACCCACATTTTTTTGTCTATTCCGCAATAAGAGACTACGAAATAGAGACACACAGTGTGGAAGCCAGCCAGAGATCCTTTTCAGTTCAACCCAACGTTAATACGTGTTCCTGCCATGATCCACAGGTTTGTTAGACAAGTCGATGAAACGGGAATTTTTCCAAAGGACTGCCTTCAATGTTGCAGCAGCCGAGGGAAAAGAAGCATTGAAATTTATATTGATATGCTGGTAGTCACTTCATATTCATATATATACTAAATCATCGATATCAATAGACTTTTTCCAGCCATACACGTCCTCTCCCATACAACCAATCAGAAATAAAGAAGAAAATAATTGACCGAGAGAGAGAGAAAAAAAGTCATTGTGAAACAGGACCACTGCTGCATGAAAATTACCTCTGAAAGGATGCCACTTAACGCCGGAATCGTCCATAAGAAAACATGACGCATGACATCATTGCTATCATTAAGAAAGGGAAAAAAAAAGAATCAAAAAGAAAATAAAAGAAAATAAAACGAAGAAGAATAGCGTCGATGGCCGCGGTGGAATAACGACCTCATCGGAAAGAAAACGCCGGAAAGCTTTTTCGGTCCTGTACATTGATTTGAAATTCAAAAATCCCATCCACCGTCCCAATATACCTGTGATAAAAGTGTTAACTAGCCGGTTACAGACAGCAAAAAGAGAAAACAACTTACAAACTCCTTGCATCGGCCCCCCATCCAACACCAGCAGTCCCACCGGGTTCTTGATCATGGGGCATATATGCGAGGTGTCGCTCGGGGGCATCATTATTGAGAAAATCTCTGAACCAGCGGGGCGACCGAGTCTGTAGTAGGTTCGTCAGCACTTTGAAGAAGTTGCGTAGGCGAAAAATCAATTACCTCATTTGCAGCCAGTCGCTGCCGTCGAAGCCGTTCCGCTGTTACACTGGCTCGCATCTCTGCTGTTGTTGTACGTTGAGTATCGTATCTGCTGTCCGTACCGGCGCCTGGGCGTGAGGAGCGACGAGGTATAGATCTCGAACGCTGAGAAGATTGGCGGTCTCCCGTTGACGTCGTTTCTGAGAAAGTAAGAAAAGTGAGCAAGACTAGAAGCGGTTGCACGACTTGATGATGTACTCATACCTAGTTCAATGGGCCTAAAACCAGATTCAGCCGAATTATTTTCGTCCGGCCGTGAAGAGCTTTCAAAGGGCTGAACCTCCACCGGGGAGGTGGTCCATCTTAGCAAAACCTGTACATCTGCAGTCGAGTTGCCGTCTTCATTATTTTCCATGTTAGAGTCGGAGCCAGAGCCAGGTTGAGATACTACAATGGAGCCGCGACGTCTTTGGCCAAAATTACGTTCTGTGGAACCGACACGGCCTAGATAATGCTCGCGGAACAGCTCGTGGAGGGCGGTGTCTGTGGAGCGAAACGGCGACGTAGTACGAGGGGATGGATCAGCAACATCAGCGCCCCCAAGAGAGGAAGCATTCGCGCTATGTCGTAAGTTGCTGGGTGTTCTTGGCGGTCGCTCGCCCTCGTCACCCTCTTGCCTGGATGACCAACGGGCCGTATTGAGAAATTCAATGATCCGCCGTTCTCTGTCTGTCAAGCCTTGGATACTCTCGCGTAGAGACGACACTCGCTCCGACGAACTGGGATCCGGAGTGGTCGACGATGTTCCTCCAAGAAAATCCAGCATAGCCCGCTGAACACCACCGGCATCCTCATCGGCCCTATCATCCAAGCGATCGCCCGCGGAGCGTGAGATAAAGGGTGACCTGAAAGTGGTGCGTATTTTTTCTACTTCGGGGTCATCTTTGTCCAAGTCCACAACTTGCCTGCGGAGGAAGCCTGATCGGACATCGGCAATTCCAAATTTCCCCATATCCTCGACCCAGACTAGAAGATCCCATGGATCTGGCGAAAATGCCATACTGCGCACGGCGCCAGCATCCGAATCAGGCCGAGACGATCGAAAGACTTGCAGTCTACACTGTGAATCTTCCTTGTTTTCAAGGATAGACTCCACGTCAAATACGCTGATTAAACCGGCCTGGGAACCAATCGCGCACAGATGGCTGGCGGGGGAGAAGGCAATGGTGAAACAACTGCCATCATCGCTTGCACGCATAGTCGTGCTGAGAGGGAGCTCTATTCGGCAGATAAACTTGCATGACCATCCTGATACTCTTTGGCCATGCTCTCCATAGTCAACCGTGGCAGAGTCACGCACGATCCGATAAAAGTATGCAAAATTCTCGTCTCCAACAGCAGCCAGTATTCTCGAGTCAGGGGAAATAACAGAGTAATTCATGCAGGTAGGATGGTTGATTGTTTGAAGTAGCTTCGTTCGCGTGAGCGAGAACAGCCGCACCGTCTTGTCGTTGTTGCTATCCCCATCCCTTGTTAGAGTCAACCAAACACGACAAAGAGCAGCAGCGCATACCTGAATACGACAATATCTTCATGCGCAAATCTTTCGTTATCGCCCGGCAACCGGTGAATGGTGACGGAATTAACAATGCTCCCAGAAAGTGTCTTTGTGAAAATCTCAGGTATATCGTTCTGGTCACCTTCGACCCCAGATTGGGACGGTTCGCCATGGGGTGCAGCTGGGGGCGTCCTTGAGCCGAAATCAAGGTCAATTGGCAACGCGGTATCTACATCCAACTCCTCCGCTCTTGTTTCGGCCCGTGGAGTATGCGGCGCATGCCGACCTGGGAGTTTGATGAAAGCGCATTCTCCATTATCGGACCCTCCGACCACAATCCAGCCGTAAGCGGCGGCCAGGCATTTTGGCTCAAACGGCACCCGCTCAATTGTATCCCATTTTTGCGACTTGATATGGATCGAGTGGACGACCTTGTGGACGACGAGATAGATCCTGTCTGGATCCGCAGTGCTTATATAGTGGCGCAATTGACGGTGGCTAGAGGTGCAGCGGAAGGGATTAGTTTTCTGTCGCTTGGCTTGGGTTGGGGGGGAAGGATTCACTGACAAGTTGGGGACTTTGAATGGAAAGAAGCGGCGCTTGGATGGAAGAAGCAAGGCATCAGTAGATAGACATCTGAACAAACACAAGACAGCTTGGTCAGCGGGGATCAACAGCAGGAAGGTCGAACGAACGGTAGAGTATAGTCTAATGTCATGGTTGACCAAGGACACTAGATCCACGTCATCGTTGGAGGGAGCTGGGCGAGGTGTATGTACAGCGCGAGGCAGCTATGTGTACAAGGGCGGAAGACAAGAGTCGTCGTCCAAAGTATAGAGACAAGAGGTTTGCGCATCGATCGGGTGGAGACGAGGCGTGAGCACTTGACATGGAGCAGGCTGCCATGCATTCAATGATGACGGCACCGCCGCAACGGCGAATCCGGCCTAGCGCGGTGAGGCGAGCTGTCGGGCTTGGCGCGGCAAAAACGACGCTTCTACCGCCTTCGATGCCGGGGCGTCACGTGATGGTGCCGAGGACCGCGCCGGCGCTAGGGGAAAGGGAAGGGAAATTTTGACTTCATTATTTTCTTCTCCCTTTCCTCCCATCACTTCCCCCTATCCATCCATTCCTCTTTCACCCCCTTCTTTCTTCCACCTTGTGGTGCTTGATCGTCCACATCTCAAGCAGCAAAAGCTTTTGTTCCTCTTCTTCTTCCCGTTTAATACCCCTTGTAATTCTAGCATAATGCTCTCGTCCCGTCTCTCCCGCGCAGTAAGTCCTAGCTCATCCACGCCTTGAAAATCTTTTCAGAAGCTAATCGCTGCCAATGAAGCTCCCGCGCACTGCCTCCATTGCCCGCACACCTGCATTCAGAGCTCCCAGCACCTCGTTCCGGAGATGGAATTCTACCGAGGGCGGCGAGGAGAAGGTGAAGGGCCAGGTCATCGGTATTGACTTGGGTATGTATCTGGGCACCAAACCCATCACGATCAACTCATCGCTAATAACCCATGCTAGGTACAACCAACTCTGCCGTTGCTGTTATGGAGGGAAAGTCCCCCAAGATTATTGAGAACTCCGAAGGTACGTGACCGCAAGAGAAAAATTTTTCTCAGGTGCTTGCGACAAGCTGGCACGACTCCTGCTAGACAGTCGCAATGCTTTTGGTTTCAATAAGTCCATTCTCAGGCTAACACATGTTTCAGGTGCCCGCACAACTCCATCCGTTGTCGCTTTCGCCCAGGATGGCGAGCGATTGGTTGGTATTGCCGCCAAGCGCCAGGCTGTCGTGAACCCCGAGAACACCCTGTTTGCCACAAAGCGTCTCATCGGTCGTAAATTCACCGATGCAGAGGTGCAGCGCGATATCAAGGAGGTTCCTTACAAGATCGTCCAACACACAAACGGCGATGCCTGGGTTGAGGCCCGTGGCCAGAAGTACTCTCCTTCTCAGATTGGTGGTTTCGTCCTCCAGAAGATGAAGGAGACTGCCGAGGCTTACCTTAGCAAGCCCGTCAAGAACGGTGTTGTTACTGTCCCTGCCTACTTCAACGACTCTCAGCGTCAGGCTACCAAGGATGCTGGCCAGATTGCCGGTCTGAACGTCTTACGTGTTGTTAACGAGCCCACTGCTGCCGCTCTTGCTTACGGTCTGGAGAAGGAGGACGACCGTGTCATTGCTGTCTACGACTTGGGTGGTGGTACCTTTGATATCTCCGTTTTGGAGATCCAGAAGGGTGTCTTCGAAGTCAAGTCTACCAACGGTGACACTCACTTGGGTGGTGAAGACTTCGATATTTCCCTTGTCCGCCACATCGTCCAGCAGTTCAAGAAGGAATCCAGCATTGATCTGTCTGGTGACCGCATGGCTATCCAGCGTATCCGTGAGGCTGCTGAGAAGGCCAAGATTGAGTTGTCTTCGTCTCTCCAGACCGAGATCAACCTTCCTTTCATCACTGCCGATGCTTCCGGTGCTAAGCACATCAACTTGAAGATGACTCGCTCTCAGCTCGAGGGTCTCGTTGACCCATTGATCAACCGCACCTACGAGCCTGTCAAGAAGGCTCTCAAGGATGCCAACTTGCAGGCCAAGGACATCAACGATGTTATCCTCGTTGGTGGTATGACTCGTATGCCTAAGGTGTCTGAGTCTGTCAAGAGCATTTTCGGCCGCGAGCCCGCCAAGTCTGTCAACCCTGATGAGGCTGTTGCTATTGGTGCTGCCATCCAGGGTGCTGTCCTTGCTGGTGAGGTCACTGATGTTCTCCTGCTCGACGTCACCCCTCTGTCTCTCGGTATCGAGACCCTCGGTGGTGTCTTCACCCGGTTGATTAACCGTAATACCACCATCCCTACCAAGAAGTCTCAGACCTTCTCCACTGCTGCCGACTTCCAGACCGCTGTTGAGATCAAGGTCTACCAGGGTGAGCGTGAACTTGTCCGTGACAACAAGCTCCTCGGAAACTTCCAGCTTGTTGGTATCCCTCCTGCCCACCGTGGTGTTCCCCAAGTTGAGGTCACCTTCGATATTGACGCCGACTCAATTGTCCACGTGCACGCCAAGGACAAGTCCACCAACAAGGACCAGTCCATCACCATTGCTTCTGGCTCTGGTCTCACCGACGCTGAGATCCAGAACATGGTTGACGATGCTGAGAAGTATGGTGCTGAGGACAAGGAGCGCAAGGCTGCCATCGAATCTGCCAACCGCGCCGACTCCGTCTTGAACGATACTGAGAAGGCCCTCAAGGAATTCGAGGACCGTCTCGACAAGGCTGAGGCTGACCAGATCCGCGAGAAGATTGCTGCTCTCCGTGAGTTCGTTGCCAAGGCCCAGTCTGGTGAGGGCACTGCCACTGCCGAGGAGCTCAAGCAGAAGACCGATGAGCTCCAGACCGCCAGCTTGACCCTGTTCGACAAGATGCACAAGGCCCGCCAAGAGGAATCCTCCCAGCAGTCCAGCTCCTCTGGCGAGCAAGGTGGCCAGCAGGGTGGTGAGGGTCAGAACAAGCAGTAAAAGTGTTCGATGAACAATTTTGGACTGTTTTGTCTCGCATCTTCCACCTTTGTATTTTTCCCTCAAAAAAATCCTTTTTATTTCTCTTCGCTTTTTCCTGTGTGACTATCTAGATTCTTCTCCTACTTCTTGTCGCATGAACTGTACAGATATTTGATGGTTTTTCCCTTTCCCCTTGGGTCTTGCTAATCCTGGTGTGACGGTGTTGTTGCTGCTGCTCTAAATTAACATTTTTATTATAACCCCATTCTTCTCATGTTCTTTTTATTACATTCATCTGTTTTGCTCCGGCGTGGGCAACTGGCATCGGGTTTTTTTCGAGCAGCATAAAAACATGGCGGCTGGTGTGGGACGAGTGATTCGTCGACTACAAGAATGTACCTACTAATGACCCAACGGCCGCATCCACGAGATCCAGGTGGACGAGTGCTGGAGCATATGATTATAGAATTTAAATCTCCGCTCTGAATTAATCATTGAATTACAAATGTTCTTTATGAGTAAATCCGCGCATACAGATAATAATAGCATGGAAGACAGTAGGCGTGATTAACATGTAGGCACAGCCAATGAGCAATCGGGGTGAGCTCATTGCTTTCTGTCTTCTTTGATTATATCGGATGCCTTCTCGGCAACGAGATAAACAACACTCTGAATGTTACCCAAAGGCTCCAATGGGAAGATACTGGCGTCTACGACACGCAAATTGCGCGTTCCATGCACAACAAGACGCTCATTGACAACTCCACCCGTTTCCCGTGGCATCATCGAACAAGTTCCTGAAGGATGATAAGGAGTAAAAACGCGATCCGCAACCATATCCTTTGCATCCTCGAGAGTATGCGCTGTGCGACCGGACGGGATACGCAGGCCATTTTTCTTGATCAAGGAAGCAAGAGGCTCGGTCGATGCGATTTTTTCGATGAATTGCGTGTGTCGACCCAGAATCTCGGCGTCCAACGGGTGGGAAAGTAACTTCGGATCAAAGATGGGTTTCACTGCTGGGTCGGCAGAGGTTATGTGAACATGGCCACGGGAAAAGGGACGATTCAACATGACCGTGAGAGTGATAAACTGACCCGGCGTGTCCTTTTTATTCATTATATCTGAGAGTGACAGCACTTGACGCATGTTTATTTGAAATGGCAGATACAAATATTCACCAGAAGACTCCTTTGGATTCCTGAGAATCTCAGAGAGAAGCTTGTACTGCAGCTTCAGTCTCGGAGACAAGTTCTTTTCATCAATATGGGCATCGATCAATTCTCTGATCTTTTCGTCATTCACTGGCCCATCTGCATCAACAAAGGGCATGTACGCGCCACTGAGCCAGGTACCACCAAGAGGACCAGCACGAGATGACTCGTACAGTTCAACAAGCTGTTTTGATATCTCAGGGTTTATTAGCGCATCGGCGCTCATGATTCCATCGGCAAGTTCATAACTGATATGCGAGGACGGATGGTCTTGCAAGTTCTCTCCAACATTAGGATTATCAATAACGACGGGAATTCCCAGGGATTCAAGACGCTGTCTTTCTCCTATTCCGGAAAGCTCGAGAATCTGTGGCGAGTTGATTGAGCCCGCAGACAAAATAACCTCATCCTTAGCGGTGATAGTATGATGCTCGCCATCCTTTGTTCGGATCTGAACACCTGTGGCAGTAACGAACCCGTCTGATCCAGCGAGCAAGATCTTCTCGACCAGGGCTTCTGTCAAGACATGCAAATTTGGGCGTTTGGCCGTCTCGTCATCGTAGTAAGCTACCCGCGAGTAGCTTCGCTCTCTTGTGTCTGGATGCACGGTATGGTTGTTCGTAAAGGGGCCAATGGCTTGGCCAGTGATGGGATCATTGTTGATTTTGTATCCAAGCGCATTGAACGTATCCATCCACGCCTGATTGCCCGGAGAAAAGCTATCTCCAAAGGAGGCCTGCACTGGGCCATCTGTACCTTGGATAGAGTGGTCGAGATAATCGAGCTTTATAACATCAGTAGTGGCGGCTGTAGGTGCATGATACGTATGGAATTTCCGGAGATACGGCAGCGCAGATCCGCTTTCCCAACCTGGGTTTCCAAGGGATGCCCATGTGTCCATGTCTACCTTGGCCGGATAGAAAAGAGCGGCGAAATTTATACCGGATGAACCACCCAGCATCTTACCCTTGGAATGGCCAAGCTGACGTCCTTTCAACCCGGGCTATATTCACTCCCTTCTTGTCAGTAGCTAGTCACTAGAAAAGGCTCTGGTAGCACCCACCTGCGGTGGTGTCAAGTAGTCCCAATCCACTTCCGGATCGCCATATAACAGGGACATCAGCCCGGGCGTGTAGACTCGAGGATCATTCTTTTTATCACCACCGGCTTCAATCACCAAGACACGCGTGTTTGCATCTTCGGTCAGGCGATTGGCGACGACCAAGCCCGCTGTACCCCCTCCAATGATAATAATGTCAAACTCCTGGTTCTCTATCGATGAAAAAGACGATGAGGGTCCTGCATGGTCTGCCATTGTATTTTGATTGTTAAGGGCGTATAGTCGCTTCACTGCGTTCCGCGATGAAGTCAAGTCTAGCGGTTACAATATATAGTGCCTAGACATGGATTAGCTGGCTCGAGCGCAATCTATATAAACACTCGTGTAGTGAAGTTTCCTTGAGGCTGTGATTTGATCATTTACTATGCTTGCTTTGTACAAGTCTCCACTACGTTGTGAGCTCTCAGCGATGTCAATGTGGGTGTTCTTTTGCAGTGGCAGTTTTCACTTGCTAATTAGTATCAAGAACTGCAGGGTTCAGGGGGTACTATGTTGCATTTTCCGCACGACTTTGAATCATGCATGGGGCGGCGAAACCTCTTTAATCCGTAGCGTATGTTGGTGTTGGGTTCTGGGCCATTTATTCCTTCTAGTATTTGAAGCTAAACACAAGGGGGTTACGTACGCCTGCGTACGTACTTGTCACTCGCTCCATTTTTTAGACTCCTGTCAACCTGCCTGGCGCGGCAGGATCCGCACTTCACTGTTACAGACCAAGGGGATCAAGAGCATAATGTATAAACTTCTGACTTGCTACCCTGCATTGGCGTTTCTAATTATTAGTCGGGCCTGCAAAATGGTGGCCGTAGCCATTGAACTGAGTAGCCGAGATAGGCTAACGAGACACTTCTCCATGACACCAACCCTGGCTAATTAGTTTACCTGAAACCGACCGCGTTTTTCTTTGCTGTGTGCACTTCTCCACAATTTGAGTGCACAATTAAGCCCGTCAAGAGTTGAGTAAAAGGTTCGTTACTGGTAAAACTGCTTCAATATTTGAATTTCATCACCGGGTCGTTGATTATGCATTGAGCGCTAACCAAGTCTTCCATACAGTGAGTGAATCCTGGGCGAAGAAAAGAGGCATCTTATTAGCATATATTACATAATTACATAATTACATAACTATACGTACGCAAAATATGTGATTCCACTGCATAATCGTGTGAATAATTTAATTGCTTAATCCAAGGCCACTATAATTGTATGACACGCTACAAGCCGTTCGAAGGAATTAGTAGAAAAGACACAGCCAACCAGAATACTCATACCCAGTTAAAATGCAATAATACATCCTTAGACGGTTAGATTGGCGTATACAGATTATCATTGGACTTTACTGGTATAGCATGGGCTCCATAGTGCACCCACTCGTAAACAGTAAATAGTATGCTAGCCAGGGTCATATGTTGGTCGTTGCGTCGATTCGCTAAGAGCGTTGAAAAAAAAAAGAAAAGAAACGAAAAAAAGGAAAGAAGGAAAGAAGGAAAGAATGGAAAAGACCAAATATGCACAGACAGGCCGAGCCTGCGAAATTATGGTCTCGAGAAAAAAAGTACAAAAGCCATCGGCCGAAAGTCATGCTTTTTCACCTTGTATCTATTGAACGGAGTATTTCAAAGAATTGACGCATACCTCGCAAGAGCACAAAGACGCTTTGTCACTCTGGGGAGGGGACGGTCGCTGAAAACAGGGAGGGAGAAAAAATACGAAAAAACAAAAAAAAAAACGACACGATGGTGAAGATATACCCTGTTGACTCATTCCGGCTGGTCTACCGTGAGGTCATAGCCAGTAGTTTTCTGGTCTCCATTGCCTCTGCAGCACTGTTTCTTAGGCTTGCAGCTCGATGGGCCAAAGGGATACCCCTTTGGTGGGATGACTATACGATCCTTGCTGTTTGGGTACGTCAATATATGTGTGTGTGCGTGAGAGAGAAAGGATGGGTGGAAGTGGCTTGCTAGAGTTGCTTGTACTAACTTTGACAGATTATACTCTGGGCAATGTTTGCCATACAAATAAAATGTACGCCCATATAAAAGTCCAAAGGAACACTACTAACCTTCGTCTCAGACGCGCAATATGGCTCGGGTGATCAAATGGCTACAATTCCTCCCGGCAATGTGGTACTCATGCTGAAGGTCCGTTACACCTTAGAAAAACTCAAGGTTTATCTACTTGAGAATGGTAAAGTTAAAAATGCCTGACCTACATCAAACAGATTCTCCCTGGATTTCAACTCCTCTGGGGCACAGCAATGTCACTGGCTAAATTTTCCTACATGTTTTTCTACTTGAGCGTGTTCCAGGCCAGCAGCAGATTTCGCATGCTGACTTTTGGCTGTATGACAGTCGTGGCTTTGTGGTGGGTTGCGAACGTTCTGCAAATCTTCCTAATTTGCAGGCCGTTCAAAATGAATTGGGACTCTACTGTTCAGGGAACCTGTGGGAATCGTCCTTTGACATATGCACTCATTGGGGCCGTCAACATAGCTACCGACATCACAACTTTGCTTCTTCCAGTGCCAACGGTATGGAGTCTCCAGATGCCAAAAAGGTTCAAGATTGGCATTACGGCTATTTTTTGTATAGGGTTGCTGTAAGACAAGATCCCCCATCTTTAACCTGATTTCAAGGTGATGCTTATTATTCGTTTTATGTCTATATTAGGATCACCATTATCAGCATCATCCGCATGCAATCCCTGATCGTACTCTCCTTCACTGAGATTAGCAGTTCCATGGTCGACCCTGTTTTCTGGACCGTCGTCGAACCGAGCCTCGCCGTGACAAACGCTTGCCTACCCATAATCCGTCCCATCATCGCCCTGATACTCCCCGGCCATTTCTTTTCGAGTGCCCAGAAAACCCCCAAGAGGGACGGCAGCGCCAGGGAATTCAGAAACCTCGAGGATGGGATGTACCCGCTCTCGCCACTCAATGCTGGGAGGACAACTAGTTGTGTGATAAGCGATCAAAGGCCAATGTGGAAGGACAGTGCTACCGTTGTTGTAGACAAGGCGGATGATGATTCCCAGCGACGGGTTTCGCACGAGAATACAGGTCCCTTGGGACGTATAACGCGGACCACGGGGTGGGAGATTCAGCGTTGAGCCAGCACCGGTTAATGAAAATGAAATTGTTTCACATTTATGAATTGATATCTATTGGGTATCTAGTTGATGGGTCATGTACCTGTCAAGAAAACTTTCAATGCAACATGAAAGCAAGCTTTTTGATTTGGCAGTCTTGCTGCTTTAACCACATTATTCCCAATACGTAGTAAAACCAAATGGACCAAACAAGACAGGACAGGAGGAAGTTGGACAAGGTGAGGGAAATGATATTAATAAAAAGCATTTTTTAGAGAAAGCTTCTTTTAATCGTTTAACGTTCAAATGACATCAAACGTTGTCTTCGGGAATGTTACACAGGCGTAAACTGTATATGTATGGTCAAGTTGAAACCTGACCAATGATGGACTATTTGAACCTAATGAAGGCCATTGCCAAGATTCTCGCCAAAGTTCTTGTTTTTGCCCTGGTTGAGTTTTAGAGTCATGATGCGCAGGGAGGTGACGTGGAATCTCCCCATCTGTCAACAAAAAGAACAATTCATCATTTTTCACTTAGAAAAAGATAAAACTAGTCGAACCGGTGTGCCATTGACATCCCAAAGCGTCCAACTACATGGACTTGATCAGTCAGATTTTCTTGGTAGGTTAGTCGGCGCTTTGTCGATTGGCCTGTCGGGAATTTTTCGTTTTGCGTTTAGTATTTATTTATTTTTGTCCAAAATACATTCAAACCTTGCAGGGACTAGCGATCAACTGGGAAGTTGGTGGTTTGATGTGTTGTCAACTAGTCGAGGCTAGTGGACGTAGTACTATACTGTGATTGATTGATTGGGGTTTTCTCTGGTGGAAAAACAGGTTCTTTGTCTGACTTGGGTTATTCTGAATTCATCGGTGGGTCGAGGCAATAGTATTTCAACTTTTGGGACGGCATCTGATGTGATGATTACGAGAGCCAACCAACTTAAGAAGTAAAATCTGACTAGAGTTGTTTTCGACTGGTACATACTCCGTACGTATCATCATCATCATCATGATTCTCCGTATTAAGAAACGATTGTCCGCGAAATTCTTGCCAGGTTTGGCAACTCGGCCAGCGGCGGCAGCAGCCAATCAGTGGGGGGCGGGATTTGCAAATTGAATAATTTAAAATCCAAATTTAAAATAAAAATAAATTTCAATAAAAGGAGACCATTGTGGAGCGGGCCAATCACAGAAGAGATGGGCTTGATTTTTTGTTCACACGCCAGCCAATCGCGGCACTCCTGGCAGTGCCAAGCCCGTTTTTTTCCCTCTGGCACGCTAGTCCGCGTTGGGAAAATAGTACGCCTGTGCGTATTTTTGTTGAAGTATAAATATTCACGCACTTACAAGACTGCGTTGTGTTGATTTGTCGCTGTCTGATTCGTTGGTGGTTGTTGTTATTAATATTATCATATTATTCTAACTGCACTTCAGTCG
>CVMT01000009.1:1476764-1498865 GCA_000985935.1 Talaromyces islandicus | reverse complement strand
AAAAAAAAAAAAAAAAAAAAAAAAAAAAAAAAAAAAAACGTACAGAAAAAAAAGAGGAAAACGAAAAAGGAAAAAAAAGGAAAAAACCCACATTTTCTGGACACTTCTCTAATTACTTCCTTCCTTGATCGTCATCCCTCCCCTCCCTTTCCAACATCATTGTCGATTGATTATACATACCAGCAAAAGTCGGTCGTGGCATAATACCGACAAAAGATCGTTGCTCGCCAGCGCAACTTTGATCCATCTCGGGCGAGATCCATCGGACAGGGCTAGCCAGAAACAATATTAGAGGCTAAGTTCTCGTTTTATATGCACTGTCCTGATACACATTCCCGGCCAAAGAGACAAAAGAGATAAACAACCATCAATTGATATCAGTCAGACACAGGTACTTCACTTTTCCCTCCGTTTGCATTTACAATCCAGCTGGTCCTGGCCGTTTCTTCGTGTTTACTGCATCTCAAGACTAGTTGTTATTCTTGTATTCAGCATGCTAAAACCAGCTCGCAGACACCATGACCGCTGCGTCCCCGGCAGCTCCTCCGCCCGTCGGAGAAAACGGGGTCAACCATGCGATGAACATGCCGCGCTTCCATCCCATCGCCATCAACCCAAACAACCAGGCGCAGACATCTGCTGCGTCTCCTGCGCCTGCGCCTGCGCCTGCTCCCGCGCAACATCCGCCACCATACCGGTCATTTGGCGAGCAGCATGGCCTGGCGACTGCTCCCCCTCCGCCTCCGCCATATCATGCGCCTGCCCCGTTGCTTCCGCAGCAACAGCTTCCTCCGCCTCATCATGGTCATGGCCATCCTCATCCTCACCCTCTCCACCATCAACATCAACACCCACAGCACCCGCCACACCCAGGCCCTCCTCCGTCGCTATCACAGAGCCACCAGCCGCTGCCATCGCAGCTCGACCATATCGAAGCCCGTTTACGACAGATTGAACATGAGGAATCCAGCCGGGCTGCTGCTCGTGCACACACGCTTTCTGTACGGAAACGAGAAGACGAGGAATTCCGGATGATCACGGAGCGGGCAGAAGCAGAGGAAGAGGTACCTTTTTTTTTCTTTTTTTTCGTTGTTGGTTGGTACAGTGCTAACCCACTTGCAGGAATTGCGGCGACGGAAGAAGAGACTCAAGAGAGAGTCGATGGGACTCACCGTGGACGGACAGGTAGAGTCGCCTCCGGGACCACCTTCGCGCCGCCTGTCAGAAACAAGCGCTGCCACGACGCTGGCTTTCTTCAAGCAGCAGAGCCCACCAGAGCCCCGGCCACCTGACATGCGACCTCCGCCACCGTCAGCCATCATCCAACAACAACCACCGCCTCCTCCACCAGCACCAGCAGCAACAATGGCACCTGCACCGGCTAGAGTCAGTCCGATGGTGAACATGAACGGGCCCGGTCCATTCCGCAAGAAACAGAAATACACCATCAAAAACGCCGAAGCCTGGGGTGAGCGACACGGACGGCCAGCCACGCGCGACCCGGCCGGTCGACCGCTGTGGAAACGGCCATCCGACGGCCAGCTGGTGTACCTGGACTGCCCATCGCCGGACTGCGGCAAATCCGACTTTCTCACACTGCATGGTTTTATGTGCCACCTAACCAAGAAGCACAAGGACCGCAGCATGGGCAGTCAATCGCGCGCGCTGGATCTCTGTGGAACGGTGTACGACCCGAATGCGCCGCGCGCCCAACGACCCGGTATGAAGCGTGGGTCGACCGAGGGGAGTGCGGCTGGGTCGATGAATACGGAGGAGCCAGAGGAGTTTTCGTCGGGCTCGGATGATGAAGATCAGTCAGAGTCACAGCAGCAACAGCCACAACAACCAGCAGAAGTCAAAAACGAGGACTCGACAGCAATCAGTCCTCCGGAAGTAGCAAATGGGACTGCCTCTACCCCCTCGGATTCACCGCAGCAGTCGACAAGCTCCAACAAGGCCAGTATCGCGTCCATGATTGACAGTAATGTGCGCGCAGAGGTGTGGCGACCGTCCGAGCCAGCGCCGAGTATGAAGGAAGAACCGGCACCGGAGCCTGCTTCTAATGAAGTCAAGGCATGATTTTTTTTTTATTTTGTCCCTTACAATCCATTTGGTTTCGTTTCGTTTCATTTGTTTTAGATCAGATTCCCCATGTGTTGAGCATGTCCCTTTCTATTGTCCGTTTGTGTAGCGGACGGACATGTATTATTTTTTATTTATTTTTCTTTTGTTCTTCTTTCCCTTCGGACATTTTCCATTGGATCTGGTTCATCTTGCATTGCATTGCATCTCTTCAAGCGACGCGGGCGGAAGTTTCAAATATTTTTTTGGGTGGTTAGAGTGTATTCATTGCATCTGTACGCAGTAATACTAATCACAGCCAACTATACATCTACACCGTTTTATTAACATATATAAGCAAGAAGTATAGAACGTTATTCATTTCAATGACTACTGGCCTTTAATGCAAGCGCGTGCACAATATACCCCGTCCCATCCTTGAGCACTTCTCCCAAAACATGGTCACTCAGCCGCCACACGTCAAAGACACGCAGCGTCTCGCGCAGCCACGTCTCAAAAACGTCGGGCGAGCGCTGCTGCTGCGCGATCACACAGACGGTAGGTCTTTCTGCTGAACCACTCTGATCGTCATCCTCGTCGGGGATTGTATTCGGTTGATATGTCGGCCGCAGGCGACAGATATCCGCACATGTCCGCACAAACGCCGGCACGAGCGCTTCGTTGTAAATGCAGTCGCAGGAGATGAGCAGATCGAAGCCTGGGTCTGGTTGATCGCCGGTGGTGGTTGTGTTGGTGCTTGATATGGTTTGTTTGAGGGTGGATGGGTTATCTACTTCCCAGTCAAGCGGAGTGAATGTGATATTGTCGCTGCTGCTGCTGCTGCTGCTGCTGTTTCCAACCTTTGGCTTTCGCTTTTTTGGTTGTTGCTGTTGCTGCTGGTGAACATTTTCGTCAATGTTTTGCTTGAAAAGCTTGCGCACGTATTCCTGGTCAGTCGCAATGAAATGGCCAACGCGCGGCGCCAGAGCAAGCGCGACCAGCCCCGAGATTCCGCAGCCGAGTTCGACGACGGTGGCTGATGGGGTGAGGATAGAGGCGGCGAAGAACGGGTTTTTGGGCGCGGCGATCCATTCAGCGAATCGCGGGGTGATTTTCCATAGTACTGAGGTCGTGAGTTTTTCTTTTCTCTTTTTTCCCGCCTTCATAATGGTACTTTAGTACTGCACGTACTATAAGTGTGAAATACCTGCACCGGTAGTCCCCCCTTCACGCCGCGATGAGAGCAGCGTTGGAGACTGGTGGATCGCCAGTTCCTGGCCGTGAAGCGTCACATCGACGACCGAGGCGCGTGCATCGACAAAGCCCAGGTTCGCTGAGGGGATGTCGCGGGTGAAGAGGAGGAAGGATTCTGCGAATATGTATTATTAGCTAGCTAGCTACATGCAAACAACAACATCAAGTACGTACCTTCTTCGGCGTCGACGACCTGCTCGCCCAGCGACGAGAGGAAGCCGAGCATTGAGCAGCTCTTTGTTGTTGTTGTTGTCGTCGTCGGAGTGTGGGTTCCAGGGAGCAGTTTAATGGAAATCGACACGGATACGTATTCAATATAATATTTGTCGATGTATTAATTTCAATGTTAAAATAATTGACAGATAATGTTTGTTGTTGATGTTCAGCGCGGAGGCGCTTGGCAGAAAAGGGTTTAGCCCTACCCCGCAGACGCAATGACCGCATCGCGCAGCTCTGGTTCTTACGTCGCTGTGTCGGCTGTGTTTTGAGCCGATGCGGTGTATTTGTATAGATTCTAATATAGACGTGTTATTTGAATTTCTATAGTAATAATGATTATAATTATAATTATTGTTATCACTATTCTTATAACAATACTATCCTATTTATACAGTTGGGTATAGCTATTCTAAGTAACTATAGTAGATGGCTCATAAGACAGCTTCCGCGTCCCGTATCCGGTTGGGACGCTTGCCCCAACAAACGGGTCGCCGTGGAGACCTCCGATGAAGCTCTGTGACGTGGTGATGATACGAGGTATTGAGTTATGCACAGAGTATCCGTGGCGGTACAATGGGGATACAGTTAAAAAAAAAAAAGAAAGGAAAAAAAGAAATTAATAAATTAATAAATTAATCCAAAGTGAGCCGTCACAACAGCGAGGTCAAGACTCAAGCTCCAGTCCAGATCAGCACGGCCCTCGGTCTGGGCAGTTGGGAACATTGAAAGCGGAGAGCCTCGGCTGGGCCCGGGGAATCGTGAACACGATAACTACAGTAGACATACGTACTAGTTAACTAATTTATTAATTAGGTATACACTGTACAGAGAACTGGAGAGCAGACGCAAGTGCACCGGGTTGGCCACCGAGCGCAGGCGGCGCTAGCGGCGCTAGTCAACAGCTTGCCGTCCGCCCTCCGCAAGTGCTTCCTGTGCTGCTCCTGCTCAAGAGAGTTACATACAACAAACACCCCCAGTCGCACCCCCTCTACCCCCAGGGCTCTCTCTCTCTCTCTCTCTCTCCCCCCCTCTCCCTCCTCTCTTCAGCTGTTGATTCCAGCTTGCTCTGATTTTTTTTCCATCCGTGCCTTTCCCCCCCATCTGTTCCTGTCTCTGCTGTCTCCTTCCCGGTGAAGCACCAACTGCTAGCAACGCACGCACCAGCAGCTAGAGAAGGATTTTCTCTCCCCCCATCCTCATCACCACCACGCTGCGCAGCACGCTCAAACAGCAGCCATGGCAAGCCTCACTACCCTCCAGCCGCGCATGGCCAAGCGCCCGCCCTTCACCGTCGAGGCCTCCGGGTACGAGCCCGTCGACGGCGAGACCATCCCTCGCCGCAACCCGGCCGCCAAGGACAAGCTCATCACTCGTCCCGCCGACGACGTCGCCACCACATACGACATCCTGCGAAGAGGCGCCAGGTTGTTTGGCAATGCTAAGTGCGTGGGCTCGCGCACCCTGATCAAGACTCACGTCGAGAACAAAAAGGTCAAGAAGCTCATCGATGGCGTCGAGCAGGAGGTCGACAAGAAGTGGACCTACTTTGAGATGAGCGGCTATTCCTACTTGTCCTTTGTCGAGTTTGAGAAACTCGTCCACCAGATCGGAGCTGGTTTGCGCAAGCTCGGCTTGTCCAAGGGCAACCGTGTCCACCTCTATGGTGCGACCAGGTGAGCGCGTGATCTTCGTGTTTCCCCAAAGACTTTTCATGGCTAATCGCAGAATTAATCGTAACAGCGCTCACTGGCTAGCTCTTGCTCATGGTTAGTGGAAATCACAAATTGAGGACCAAAGAAATGCTTACACGCTACAGGAGCTGGATCGCAATCTCTGACCTTTGTCACGGCCTACGACACCCTCGGCGAAGACGGCCTCCGACACTCTCTCAAACAAACCAAGAGCGATGCCATGTTCCTGGACCCCGGATTGCTTCCCTCTCTCATCAATGTCCTCAAAGACACCCCTTCGATCAAGCATGTCATCTACAACACCGGCACAGAAGTCAACCAGAGCGACCTCGACAAGCTCAAGTCTGACTTTAGCCATGTGAATGTCATCAGCTTTGACGAGCTTCGAAAGGCCGGCGAAGAGAACCCGGTGGACCCCGTTCCCCCAAATCCCGAGGACCTCTTTTGTATCATGTACACTTCCGGCTCCACTGGTCCTCCCAAGGGTGTGTCTCTGACTCAAGGAAACGTGGTATCAGCGGGTAAGTTAGACCAACCGCTTTTAGTTGGTGAATGTTGTTAACACAGAATAGTTGCTGGAGTGACTGAGGTTGTTGGCAAGTACATTGGTCCCGGGGACTCGCTGCTGACCTACCTTCCGCTCGCCCACATCCTCGAATTTGTCTTTGAAAACGCAACCCTTTACTGGGGTGGTACCATGGGCTATGGAAACGCCAAAACGCTTTCCGACGGGTCGATGCGCAACTGCAAGGGTGATATCCGCGAATTCAAGCCAACCATTCTCGTTGGTGTGCCGGCCGTCTTCGAAACCGTCAAAAAGGGAATTTTGACGCAGTTGAACAAGGCCAATTTCATTGCGAGAAACTTGTTCTGGGGTGGAATGACCGCCAAGGCTTTCCTCCTCGGAACCGGCCTTCCGGGTGCGGGCGTGCTGGATGCCTTTGTTTTCAAGAAGATCAAGGAGGCCACCGGTGGCCGCCTGCGCATATTGATGAACGGTGGTGGACCGATCTCCAAGGACACGCTCAAGTTCATTTCGTATGCAATTGCCCCCATGATCAGCGGTTACGGCTTGACCGAGACCACTGCAATGGGAGCGCTGCAAGATCCACTGGCGTGGAACCCAGAGTCTCTTGGCGATATCCCCGCTTCGATAGAGATCAAGCTTGTCGATTTCCTGGAGGCCGGCTACTCGGTGAAGAACACGCCTCCACAGGGTGAGATCTTGATCCGCGGTGCCAGTGTCACTCCGGGCTACTACGAGAACGAGGAGGAAACCAAGAGTGCCATCACCGAGGACGGCTGGTTCCAAACCGGAGACATTGGCGAGTTTGACCAATATGGCCATTTGCGAATCATCGACCGGAAGAAGAACCTGGTCAAGACGCTGAATGGCGAGTATATTGCTCTCGAAAAGTTGGAATCTGTCTACCGCGCCCATCCCGTGGTGGGCAACATCTGTGTGTATGCCGCGGACAACGAGGCCAAGCCGATTGCCATCATTGTGCCGGCCGAGCCTGCTCTGGTAAAGATTGCCAAGGCCAACGGGATTGAAGGCGAAAGCCTGGGCTCTCTTGTCCACAAGGAGGACCTCAAGAACATTGTGTTGAAGCAGTTGCAGGCCGCCGGCAAGGCTGGTAACCTCCGAGGAATTGAGATCATCGACGGTGTTGTTCTGGCGGATGAGGAATGGAACCCACAAAACGTGAGTTTTCTTTTTTGCTCTTTATCTCTTTTATTACTTTTGTTTCCCCGCATTATTGACGATTGTTACAGGGATTCACCACTGCCGCCCAAAAGATCCAGCGCAAGAAGATTGTGGACCACTACCGCGCCGAAATTAACCGTGCCTATGGCAAATAAATGCCAAGTACAGGTTACTGCTGGCTGGGAAGCGTTTGCAGGATTTGCGTATATAATTTAATGATGTCTCTCTGTTGTTGCATTTGGTGATTACAACTGGCAGGCTTGCTTGTGTCGTTAGTTTAATATTTTCAGTAACGTAGCACAATACCATGATGAAGTGTTATATCAATTGATTATTATTGGTATTATTATTATTACTATTACTATAGTGGCTATAGGTGTAGTCTTATAATTATAGCTTGGGCAAAATCAATGCCAAGACCTACGGCAGCTCCCCGAAGCTTACCTCCGACCTCATCCAAATAACGTTCCTCTCCACAACCACCAACACTCAACCCCATCAGAACAAAATGTCTTTCTGGAGGTACCTCTCTCTTTCTCTCGGTACAGACTTCCCAATTGCTATTGCTAATAATAATGATAACCGCAGCTCATATAAAAACCTCTCCCCGCGCACCCGCCTCTTCTTCGGCGTCGGCCTCATGGTCTGGGCTGGCATCGGCATGACAGCGTCGCCGCAGGTCGAGTCGGCATTGGGCATGGTGCCGACGGAGCAGGAGAAAGAAGAGTTGGAGCAGAAGATGAATGTTCGCGTTGTGAGGGTGGACAAGGAGTGATGGCGCCGCGCATCTTTTGAAGAAATAACCGACCGCCAAGCAACAGACGGATTGAATGGACAATTCTTCGCATGAAAGAAAGGGTTTTGGAAGTGTCAATGCGGTTGATCGGAAATATACCGACTGCGCTGAGGCAAGCGTTTCTGGGGGACAACGAGATCAATCATCAGCACCAGCGAACGGCCCTGGCGTAGTACATTCTTGCTACGACTTGGTACGGCCTATACTCCGGGGATGTCGAATCGATGCTAGAACATGCCGGGATTGTATTGCCTCTTACGCGACTCTTGACGTGTCTTGCATGCTATACTCACTTTCAAATTTGTGTTATTATACGACCTGATCTTGATTTAGCTCTTGATGGACTTTTTCAACCCTTTTTTAAGTTTTTTTTTTGGTCATAAAACTCATAAAACTCATTGAACCTCTCTGATCAACTGCTCATGCCGCGCACTTCTCGCCTTCAAAACACACCGATACTCCACCGGCCTACTGATAATCCCCGGCTCAAAATCGACCTTTTGCTCCTCCACCTCGCCCTTGGCGTTGCGCGGCTGGTCGATCGAAAACACAGCCAGCGTCTGCGCGATTGTGAGGAAGAGAAAGTTGTCAGCAAACAGACGGCCTGGGCAGATGCGTCGCCCGAATCCGTAGGCTACCATGCCCGGATCTGGTTCCGGTTTTGCTTCTGTGAGGAAGCGGGATGGGTTGAATGTGGATGGATCGCGATATACGGATGGGTCGTGAGTAAATGACCTGGAATTATCAGTATTTTTTTTTCGGTTTCCTTCTGAGTTGTCAATAAACAAAACTCACCATATATTAGCCATAATAATAGCCCCTCTTGGAATCAAATACCCCTCGACAACCTCGTCCGCATCCGCCCTGTGCGGCAGCCCAAGCGGCGCAATCGGATGCCAGCGCAGGGTTTCCTTGACAATAGCATCCACGTACGGCAGCTTTGCGCGGTCTGCTGCGATGGGCAGCCTGTCTGAGCCTACCACATGGTCGATTTCATCCTGTGCGCGCCGCTGGACGTCGGGATTGAGCATGAGTGCGAGAATGAAGCACTTGATCGCGGACACGATCTGCCTGTGATCAGTATGCAAAGAGACTATTCACGTATGTATGTATGTACGTACCGTGTCGTCTCCACCACCATACAACGCGAAACTAGTCCATCGAACCGCTTCTTCGTCCTCGCCGGCCTCGAGGGCATTCGACGTAAACGATGGCACATGCGTGCCCGCCGCCATTTGTTGCTTTGTAAAAGCAAACCCCCGTCTGGTAGACTCCATGACGGTATTGCGAAACTCGCGCGCAACACGCTGGAATGAGGCGCCGGGGAACCATTCCGGAATAAATTTCACTGAACCTTAGCACGTCTTTGATATTTGAGAAGAGGGAAAAAAAAAAAAAAAAACTTACGGAAAGGAAGGACATCAACAATCCAGGATCCCGGCATAGCCGCCTGTGAAAATTCCATCAGCGCTCTGTCCGCCAGTTTGATGAGCGGATCGTTGCCGTCTGGGGATGCTGAATATCCATATGTCATTTTCAGGATGGCCGTTACAACCTCACTAGACAGTCAGTCAGATAATATACCCTAACAATTTTAAAAGTCCCTTTAAAAAAAGGTCATACGTCCGGATATGCTCCCCAAACCGCTCTGGCTGCTCCAACAGCCTCAGCAGACATTTCCTCGACTCGGTCTCTTGGAGTCCATCGAACTGGGCTGCGGCTTTGCGTGAGCCAAGCACGCGGCCGATGATCTTGCGGTATGCGTGGAAGAGAGGCGTGTTGTTCTGGCTCGACAGTGTTTTTTCCCATCCGACTCTGCATTTGTGTCAGTATCGTCAGTCGTCGGGTGGGGAGGTAGATAGAGAGAGAGAGAGAGAACTTACAGCTCATTGGCAAAAACAAGACGCGGTCTGGACGAGTTGTTCGCCGAGCGTTTCTCGAGAATCTCATGCGCCAGCTTCTCGTCGTTGATGATGATCAATTTCTGGTCAAATACGGTGACGCAACTGATCGGTCCTGTTGGGTTTTGTTAGTTTTGGATAATCCTAATTCAGGGTAATATAGAAAAAAAAAAGGCCAACCGTATAAATCTTTATGCTTTGCCCAATGTAACCACTCTTTCTCCCCCGGTCGAGGCAAATCGAATAAATTACCAGTTAAAAATCCGGGGGTTGGACCTGGTGGTAGCGAAGCGCCAGCGGGTGTGGCTGATCTCTGGAGGAGGAGCTTGAGGATAAAGTATATGCCTAAAAGGGCAATTACAAGACCGACAGTGTACAGCGCCATTTTGATCACTAGGTGTATGGCAGCATTATCGATATAGTTATGAGTGTGATAGTATACTTGAACGAAAATGTATTTGTATTTATGTCATGTCTACCTACTCGAGATCCGTCCCTTTCAATTGTTCGTTAACGCCGAGAATCGATAAAGGTCAAAGCTAAACAAGACAAAGAAATCATCACATCACAATCACAACTTGTGTAACTCAGGTTTTCTTTTCTTTTTCTTTTGATTTTTTCTTTTTTCCTTTTTCTTTTTTTTTTTTTTTTTCTTGTTGTCCTTTTGTTTAAGGTAAGCCTAATCATGTGACATCACTAAATAATAATAAAAAATGGTGCTGTCAACTGTTGTGTTGTATGTAGAAATGTACTCAACGTATTTGGGAAAGACTGACATGTTTATTTGATAATAAGGCAGTTTCGTTACCAGTATATTAAAGGGTCTCGATGTAAATAGAATTTATATGTCTTCACAGTGGCCTAGAAAGATGTTGGAAACTGCCTTGGAACAGTTGGTTCGACGATTGCCACAACCATCAATATCAGGGCTAGAAACAATCAACTCCCTCTGTCGTATATGAAGAGCTTTCCCTCCGGTGCGTGATAAAGAAACGAATTAGAACGGAGTAATAATTAATTGTTGGTTATTTTCCTGCCAAGATGCACTTTCCTAAAAGACAATGCAACCAACCCAACAGAAATGACCCTCTCGTCTTGGCACTTTTCGTTGCAACACCGAACACAGCCTCGCCTGGACGCGTGGGAGTGTTCGTTTTGCAGCCAATAAACGTTTCCTTCTTTCAGCAACGCGAAAAGTACTGTTAGGCTCTGTGATTTGGGGCCGCTGAGCCTCCAGATCCTTTTGATGTGCGTAGCATTACTTCAAATTGTTGCTTATGCTTGCTTCCGTCGGAAACTCCGGCTCTGTTCCGGTTCCTCTTTCTTTATGGAACAGTGGATACCAAGGTTTGGCACCATTGATGATTGATCGCGAGATCCGCCCAGTAACGAGGCTCTGTCGCAAAGAAATCGGTTTGGTTCGGGTTGGTTTAATATATGCTCTCGCGCATACCTCTGCAGTGCCGCATACTCCCCGCTCTCTATATACTTAACCCTTCGTACTCGGAGTACTCCGTGCGCACGTACGTAGTAACAAGGTTATTAGTGGATCATCCTCAAAAAGCAGCATTGACCCTAACCTGATTTCGTATTTCTTTCTTTCTTCTTTTTCTTTTACCCACAGAACACTGCCTTGTGATCGGCTGGGGGCTATTAGTACATGTAACAATTGACAAGTGCACCTCGTGCGCATATACATACTCAACTAACCCTAACCTCTAACCCTAATCAGGGTGAGATTCGCTTAGGTTGTGTCTTATTAAGGATTACTACGAATAATAGTGTCACTATTGAAATCTTGTTTTTCGTCTTATGCTCGCTGTTCTTGCACAGAGCAAATTATTCCATTGCCATACGATTAGTGCCATCCCCTCAATTGATATTTGTCAAACTGGACGAACAGGCTACATGTCAAGGCCTACAATTAGATCAAATAACCTCAACTAGAAGACATGGAAATTTAAGAAATTGGATTGACTGATACTTAGAAGGTTAAGTACAGATTGCTTATAAAGCTGTGTTCTTTGTTTGTGCGCCTGTGCCTACCCGTTGCTCAAGGCAGATATGTCAACAATATTGATAGTACATTTGTAGCTGGTATAAAATTCATTTTCAAACAGACAATGTAAACGCCACCCCCCCACCTTTTTCACGTCAACATAAAATCAAACCGCAAGATTTTCTTCCATGCTATTCATTCTTTGTATAGCATCCTGGACAAAATCCTCATCGGATTTAACGGATAGTTCCACCCACCATTTATGATGAAGTGATCGAACGTCCGAATCGTACGAAGGGTTGAGCTGTGTAATTGCGTTCCAATAGGTACCGAGGTCCTGCCACGGCATCTGTCCATCGGTACGATGTGCAAAGTTTAACAGATTCTGCTCCGGGTAATCCATGTTAAAGGCGTCGGGCTGGTCGAGCAGCGAGAGATAATACTCGAACATCTCCTTGGAAGGGGACACGACGAAGAACCCGGCGTTCATGTAGTGGTCTAGCTCGTAGAATGTTTCGTTCTCGGGCGGTCGCTTGTTTTCTTCCATCCAGTGGTCGTGAATACCGGCGATCATGTATTTTTGTGGTGGCGTGACAGACATGTTGATTACTGGATGACTGGTATTCGGTGAAGCAGGGAGAGTGTCTCTTATCTCAGTGGCCGGTATTGAGAAAATCTCATCCATCGGATGCAGTATCACCGTGTCGGCATCGACAAAGACAACTTTCTCGTACTCGGTCAACGTCCAAAGATTCAGCTTCGCCAAAACTTTGTCCCACCGAGACGTCTTGGGGTGAATCCACTCCCGCTGCACGTCGTCAACCAAGACGACCGTTGCGCCGCCGTGTCGAAGGATGTCTTGTTTTTCCTGCTCGACGTCCCTAGTCACCAGGATAAGGAAAGGGGTACCGTCTCGTGCTCGGGTTAGCGGGTCGTGGATCAACTGGTATGTGAGGAGCTTCACGGCGGTGAAGTATTTCTCAGAATCGGTTCCATTGTATCCCGACAAGAACGTTGCAAAGGCGTGTTTGGACGTTGAGGAAGCGTTGTGGTGGTTCTTCTGCGAGACGAAGTCATCATGGGAGACGGCGTCATGGTATCCCGGGCGTTCCGAATAATATCGTGTGCTAGTTAGCCATAGAAAAGAGATAATTAGCACCATGACCGGCGTAACAATCATGGCCTTGATGGCCCACGGCTCTCGGAGCGGATACATAATAAGGATATTCAAGGAGTAAAGGCTTGCTCACCCAGGCCAGTATCGACAGTCGGGCCATGTGTGATATAAACACAATATATACAGGTGCAGTAGACATATCAGCAGTCTTGAAAGTCATGTGAGACACCCATTCTCATCCACCTACTCTGGGTCCCGAACTCCAGTGTTGTGTTGGGCTCCTTCGGACCCGCCTTGACACACAGTGCCAGATGGCT
This sequence comes from Talaromyces islandicus, assembly GCA_000985935.1. Classification (NCBI taxonomy): domain Eukaryota; kingdom Fungi; phylum Ascomycota; class Eurotiomycetes; order Eurotiales; family Trichocomaceae; genus Talaromyces; species Talaromyces islandicus. Next base: position 1,485,802 of record CVMT01000009.1, on the reverse strand, counting down.
AGGCACTATGTTGAACATTTCCACTTTAGCATAGGACTAGTCTTTTCCTACTCACTATCTGTAGTTCATCTGGCCTGCGCCTTGTTGCCAGGATGGTTCGTTTTAGATTTTATGCTCAATTTGGTGCAAATTTGCATATACGCGATCACTAAAAAAGGAAGTATTTCCCTCCACTTCTAATACGACACTACGGTTTGCTATTTGATTACCTGTTATTATCGTCAATAGTTCAAAATTTACAGTAGTTAGAATGCAAGTTAGGGCAGCTTTCAGGTTTCAAGCTTGTTTATGCCTGAATTGCAAAGCTTGCATACAATATGGTACAGGAGCGAGGGCGCACTAGGGCACAAAAGTGAGGAGATATGCGCTTAGTTCTTTTTGTCCCCTTCTATGACAAAAAGGTAATAGCACCAAAGAATAAATAAAAATAAATATATCATTCCTGTAAGCATCTTGTCGGGTACATGATGTCAGAAATATGGTTGCCTGCGAGAAGGCGCAGCATCAACACCACTAAATTTTTAAGCGGTTTTAGCGTCGCCCTTCGCAACTAGTAAAAACAAGATCTTGGTGTTGGTTTCATGGTTTTCTTTTACGTTCGTTTCACTTTAAAGTAGAAGCTTAATTATTATGTAAATAGTTAAATTTTTAACTGAGACATGCAGCTACATGTACATGTATTGGTAGGTCGAGTTGGTATAATTAGCAACAACCTGCATTACAATAAATTCTTCAATGCTGGTCGTGCCATTATTTTTGTGTTTTGTGGGTGACCAATCAAGATGTTTTGGAAAAGAGTTTATACTGAATAAATATGTGCGTAAAAAATAATAAATCAAGAAAAAGTTGTGCTCGCTGTAAAGAGATGTAGGGCTGTGTAACTTGCCCTAACTGACCGCTGCTGACAAAATACAAGTAACTAACAAAGGCCTACTAATTAGAGTTGTTCCTTGTTTTCTTTTTTCTTTTCTTTTCTTTTCTATTTCTTTTTCTTTCTTTCTTTCTTTTTTTTTTTGTGAGAAATAAAGAGACTGACACTAACGGTGACTTGCTGACGCGATGAGAGAATCGAGTCTAAAGCTGTTGTCGACCTAATAGGGCATTCTTGCACGGACACAGCCGCATTGGGCTTTGTGCCCTACTTACACGTACTGGACCCAGTATGGCTCCCTAATTATTCTAGGTCGTCGAGGATAATGGTACTCGGGTCAAGAAGCAGTGAACCATCGATTTCTCAACGCCGATCAACGTGCGTATATCGCCATTTACTTTCTTTTTATCCAGAGCCATTTGATGAATTTAATTTGAAATACGTAAAATTATAATTCTAATTACCTAATTAGATGAACCAATTTGGTACGGACTTTCCCCTCGCGAGCAAAGCGAACACTATTTAGCACACTCTCTAACCATCCCTGCTTGATGTCATGAGGCATAACTTTAATCTTGGGTTCTGTTAGAAGACGCTCAATAATGCGGTAGAAAGAAATCATGAATTTCCTATCTTCATCAGAGGCCTCATAAATATGGCGAATACTGAAGGTTTCGTTTATAATACTAGACCGTTTCCCAAAGCAGGTGTATACAAAGTTCCACTTGGCGAGTATTGTGGTGTTGGGGGTGGTGCAATGAAGGTTCTTCTGGGAGGGAATTGGAAATTGGCATCAGAGAAGTATATATATAGTCTTGCTGTTTTGCGTCCCCCTCCGGTGGCGCAGTGAAGAAATGGCGGCAAAATTTGGTTCTTTGTTCATTTCCTATGCAATCCAGGATGAAGGATAACCCTGTTTCGTGGACATAGCTCCTGATTTGCGTTATGACATATCGGCTTTTGTAGTCCAGAGTTTTATCAGGCCTTAAAGACTGGATCCCAGGGCATGTTTTGTTCAGAGCATGTTGCAATAACCCAATATCTAGACCTATTCTACGTTTCTTTAAGTGAAAATATGACATTTTGAAGAAATTAGTACTCACAGCTTGGCAAGCTGAATCGAAAGGCCGCCTGTTGCGGTGCTTACAACCATATATCAAAACCGTCTGGTTTTGGGAGTTATATTCATCTCCGGCAGGGGGAAAGGCAAAGATTGATATAGCGCTTGTCCCGCTGTGCGGAGACCCATACCGAGAGTAGACGCCTCCTTGAATAAAATATGTTCCGATAAACGTATAACAAGCTCCGCATCAACAGTCAAGTATTCGCGAAATGAGCCAAGGCTATAATTTGCGGCGTGGCCTATGAAACATCAGCGTCTCCAGATACTCTTCCTTACTCGAGGGACTTTTGAAGGGCAATTACAGCCATACACAAACAAAGCTACGCGATCCCCGGTATTCCAGAAATCCTGAACTCACTGCCTTATCTCGACAACTTCACCGGAAAAGTCATAATCCAATCCGGTCCCCGGGCGCACACAGGTGCCCAGGGCCATCCAGTCAGACAGGTCAAGTGCTACAGCATGCATCAGAACCAAAATCTGACCCAAAATTCTGGAGATGGGGTTGATATATCGTGTGTAACTTGGGCCTCACCCGGGCCTTTCACGATTATAGCTGATTGGAGATTCAGATCGGATATGGTGTGCTATTCAAATTGGCGGTTGTTGAGAAAACTGGACCAGAAAACACCAGGTCAAGCTTTTAATGTGTCGATTCTCGACTATAACGAAAAGCTAAAATGGAAACAGGCTGTATATATAATAAAATTATATGCCCATACCAATCCGAAGACGTCATAAGCTACTTTGATATATAGATACCCGGTTGTTGACACTCAGGCTGCGAGTAATTCTATCACCTAAACTGCAACGTATGAGTTGGAAATTTCCAATGAATCTATAGATCTGCTTTTTCCGGAATTTCTGTTCCTGGTGCCAAATGGGGCGGTAGGCTAAGCGATATGTTCACCGTGCCGGGTGGAAACTACAGAACAGCCACTCAACGACGCATTCACTGCCACTTCCAACAAAGAAACAACCTAAACAATCAAAATTAAAGTCACAGTGTGTCTTGCGAAGTTAATTGACTCCGGTGGCCTGATTGACAAATAGCCAACAATTGGGTTTCAATTACAAAATCATACAATTATATAAACCCATCAAGATCCCCCCCAAATTTATTAAGTGATGCCTCCCACAAACAAGAAAAGAAACATTAAACAAACATTTTAAGCCTCTTTTTAAACCATAAATCTTAAAATCTTACAAAAACCGATATAAAAATGGAAGAACCAACCTATGACCCAAGGTAAGTCACAGCGCCGAACAACTTATCAGCCCTAGCAAAAAACTAAGCAAAAAACTTATAGAAGGCCAAGGTCCGCATTCGAGATTCCTTATTACTACCGGCTAGTGGGCATTCCCCCAAAACCTTCGTCAGCCTGCGCGTTGAATTGAATTCACTCCAAACGCCTGGACTCCTCCCCACCACCACGGTGGCGCTAACGTGAGCGCGTACGTTCTCAAGGGAAAATTGCTGAACAAGATAAACGATGACCCAACAAAACTAATTGAGGAGGGTGGGACCTAGTTTGAAGCACCGGCATGTCATCATCGAGTCAGTGATAATGCTAGCAAGATGGAACACTTGACGATAATTGCCACCATGCTTACCCCTCCTTCCCAGCCTGATGCATCGTGCCTTACATTCTCCTACTCATTATCTCAATATCGATACAGGACTTGGCCTCTAGCTTGTTTCTTTGTTTGGACCCACAATGATGTCTTCGACGCACGACGACTACAAAATCGCGTGGATATGCGCATTGCCGGTAGAGGTCGCAGCGGCCCGCGTCATGCTAACCAGAACCCACAGTCCGCTGCCAAATCCGTCCACTGATGCGAATGCCTACGAACTCGGCAAATTAGATGGCCACTATATTGTCATTACCTGCCTTCCAGCTGGCGTATACGGAACAGTGGCAGCCACGAATATTGTCTCTCACATACGTTCAACCTTTCCTCAGCTCCAGTATAGATTAATAGTGGGCATTGGAGGCGATATCCCAAATAAAAACAATAACATTCGACTAGGCGATATCGTGATCAGTAAACCTGTTAGACAGCACAGTGAGGTAATACAATATAATTATAGAAAGACCATGATAGAGGGGAAATTTAAGCCAACTAACACCTTAAATAAATTACTACAAACTCTTTTGACCTATATAAGTCAACTAGAGACGAAAAGAGTCACTAGAAGTGAAGATAATTTAAAGAAAATAATAAAGAAAGCACTGAAACGAAATCCTAACGTAAAAGAAAGGTTTTTACCTCTAGAACAGCTTACTGATATCCTTTTTGAATCCTTATATCATTATGTTACCAGGAAAGGCACCTATGAAAAGTGCGATAAAGAACAATTAGTCAAATAAAAACTACAGGAAATCAGGTGATGAAGGACTCAGAGACACAAGACCGTCTAGCCTTACAGTATGGGATTCTCTGCTTTAAGATGGAAGCCGCTGGTTTTATAGATAAGCTTCCGACACTGATGATTTATAGAATATACGACTATTACGACTCTCATAAGTAGAAATAATAGTAAAGATATATAGCTTTTATAGCAGCTGCTTATGTGAAATTGCTTCTATTAATAATTCCAACACTCCCCATCATTAATAGTAGAATACCCTGTTTTTTTGACAAGATACGTACAAAATAAAGCTAATCAGTGATATAATTAATACAAAATTACGTGAATATTATATCAACCCTAAGAATAATTATCTTGGGATCGAACATCTCTCTAAATATTTACTAGATATATAGTAATACTATATCAATCTTTCAATAATAGAGTATAAGTAAAATGATCAGAATATACTACTATAAGAGAAATCGCTATCTTTAATATTTTCACTATCTAATCGCCTGAAATTAAGAGTAGATAATCCTAAAAAGAAGATTATACTTCCACAACTCTTCCACAAGCAGAAGCTATTAGATAGTCGAAAGGTCCAGCCCCAATAGATCCTAATCCAAGGGCAGACCAGTGTTGGAAAGATGACACTTTACAAGAAGATTGTCTACAGCTTTTTATACCAACAGATGTGGGCAGATCTTTTTAATCGCATCATATAGATACGTTTACGAAGACTTAAGGGGATATCAGACTTAGATGAATTTTTCCATCAGAAATTCTTTAAGTACGAAGCAGAGCGCGACAGTTTAGTTACAAAACTCTAGAAAACAGCTTTGGACTAAACCCACAAGAAAACTCTCTAGCTATTAGATAATCTCAACGAAGTTTCAGAATATCATAATCCTTCCAGTGCCGACTTAACTAAAATATTTAATAGCTTAGTGAATAAAGATAATATAATTATCACATCCCATCCACATATTATGAAGCTTTTGAAGCTAACTTCTTTTAACCTAGAGTTAGAGACTATCAGATTTCATCTTAATTAAGTGTAAGCTTACTTAGCGAAAGTCATTACAGATCCAGATACTATTAACTAGATCTCTTTGTTTATTCAGAGCTACTAGCTCATTCAGGGACTAGTTCGAATATCTATCTAGCTCGATATATTATGCTTTAGTTGGGATAATAACTTTCATTCTGATACTTTATTACAAACCATGACAGCTGTATACCAGACTATTGAACTGAAACTATAGAAAAAGAATATCTTAAATCTAGAGAAGAGAAACAATACTGAACATAATGGTAGAATGGTAGTCTAAAAACTATGGATATACCTACAGATTAAATCATAACACATAAAGATAGAGATAAAATTCTTTAAATATCTTACCTTTACAGGATTATACAGTGACATTATTAAATTTTATCTAGATTATCGTGATTGACTATATGAATAACTAGAATTTTATAAGATGTCTGATGATATTTTAGATCAACTCTCTTTTCTATATATATCAGATATATTAGATTAGAATAAGAATTATTATTTCTTGTATCTTACTTTTCAGGAATTCTTTGCTGCCCAATATTTCGTCTAGTGTTGGAGATTGGAGTCCAGAGAACCACTTATCTATCTTGAACCAGGCCATGCAAGGGAAAACTGTAAAGCGGAAATACCACCTGAGACGTTTCTTCGAGAAGAAAAGTATACTGGACGCTATGATATATTCTGGAGGTTTATTATAGGACTACTATATAGTATTAACAAATAACAAGTGTACTCATTCCTTGAAAGAATGGAGGAGGAGCTATAAGATTTACTAGGCCCCACACATCAGCGGCTACTTATGTACTGCTTCAGCGAGGTACCTCAACCAGAAGACTCAGGACTAGTAAAGTCTAGCAATGATTTCTTGTTACATCTTCGAGAAAAAATGGAACTTGGATGTATATAGTGGTCTTACTATGAGGAAAATTCTCTTGAGGAAATGCGCCTCTGCAGTGAAACTGAATTTCCAGAGCATCTTGTGTGCAGATTACTTGAGGATAATTATCTGCAAAAGAAGAGCTCCAAAACGATTCTGAAAGCACTAGCCCATCGGTGGCATATATCGTTTAATCTTATGGGTGGAATCACAAAATTTATAGACGATGACGACGGGAGTGTGAGGCGCGTCGCTACTGATGCCTTAGGCAGACAATCCCCTTGGTCACCTGACATCCTGGAGGCCATCACGCGCCAACTAGGCAACGAGGAACACTCGGACGTGACGTCCAAAATAGAAGCTCTATTATGGAAACATGATAAGTTCCTTTTTCCTATCTTCAATTTGAACGCCAATGCTACCTCAGCGTTGTACAAAATTTGGGCTCAGAGAAGTATCCGTGAAACCTTTGCCTGCTATGTTCGTGATGGACATGCATGTTTTGAGACATCGCATGGACGAAGGTCAATACCTTTGTCTCAGGGAAAAATAAAGTTGCTTAAGCGTATATTATGGGCTGAAACCGTTAACAGCCCAATCTTACGTTTGGTTTATAGATTTAGATTCCCATTTACTTCATTGGGAAGCTAGTCAGCAAGGCTCTTATTTTCAAAAGAAGGGCCTGGTCAGAGAAGGCATCTGATGCGGAGCATCCTATCACGCCAATGAATATGATCAATCTGGCGTCATCTACGAACAGAGGAGTCGATTATCCTGATACTTGCCATCCTACTACGTTGATTGGTTGGCGGACTGAAAAGGTGAAAATCAATGTCGATAATAAGTGTACGCATATGTAGTGCTCTTCTGACGAACCCCAGAAGTCGTTTTGCCAAGAAGGTTCCATAGTTTGCCAGTCTGCGGGAACCTATTTTAGGACCCTATGGCTGATGTTGATTATATAGTACTAGCACTTGTAAAAGAGAAACAAGTAATGTGAATATTTTCCTCTGCACATCTGTCCAGTACAAAATATTGTACATTTATCATACCGTGAACAGAAAAGCCTCGGAATTTGAAGAAATTCCCTCATCTGAGCAGTGAAGTATTAGGGCCTACTGTGTAGTCATCCGGATTCCAGGTCATCCTCTCATGCTAAGAGCACGGAAGGGCCTTCTAGGCGCAAAACAAAAAGAAAGTAATACAGCCTACCTCTGTCCACGCCAGTTCAATTTCGTCTAATCAAAGGTAGCTGTTTCAGATCTTATTGCATAGTTGATACAAGCTTCTTCAGTTATATATCACATAACAACCAAGTAGCTAAAATTCCGTATGTACAAAAACATGCCAAGCTTACCAAAACAACAGTACTCATACGTCCCATACAGGTCGTAAAATACTGGAATACCAGTCTAAATCTATTATGCATTAGGCAACGGGAGTGGCGCCGAGAAAGAATCAAAGAGTTGCAAATCATGTAAAACCGCTCATGCAAGACGCTGTACTTATTCTAGTAGTAACTCTAGCTTCTCTACCCTGTCGTGTGGAAGGCTACAATTTCTACACGTTCAACACGCTTCCATCGCCTCTACCAGTAGTCTCCCTTCTAATTACTTACCTAATCAGTTTGGTTTGTGATCAGTACATATAATATCGTATTGAACAGAGGTAACAGCACTCTATGGAGCTGTCTGGCTGTTTACGATACGACAAAATCTCTCACCCATCTGAACCCTCTACCAATTTTATGACTGTTTCTTACTGTAGGTTCTTGAATGTTTGTTCCAATTTGACTTAGATCTTGAATTGTACTTACAATGAGAAAGAACCCAAATTTCTTCATAACATGCTTAACTTAATAAAAGCCAGGAAACCAAACTATAACCAATGTTGAAATCAAAGGGTTGATGGTATTGAGCAAGGAGAAGGAAAAAACGAAGTAGCTGCCCGCAGCCACGATCTTGTGTCATAATTCCTGAAGCAGCGTAGTAAGTTTTCTGTTGCAGCGCCCAACGCTGTCTCCGTGTCAATCCACCGGGGTCTTCAAGTAGAACATTGAATTTCATGTGTGAGTGGTTCGTATGACAAGTCAAGTTCTACAACTGAATTTGTAGACACTCAAGAATGACAGGGTCCATTGACTGGAACTGAGCTATAGCGTCTGGATACGCTTTTCTCATGTAGTTGATCAAGAGCTCCAATGAGCACTCGGAAAGATTAGAACGACTGTCACTGGTATTGCGTAAGCACCAAGTTTGTCAACATAGGGGGTGAAGGCATACAAATACCTCGCCGCGGCCTATCCGCAGGCTAGGACGGCAACAATTCCGATACCACTTCCGGTCACTGATATGGATGCTTTTGAGAGGGATGGAGTGGCTGCTCTGATTCAGATCGATGGGTAATATTTAAAATACATGAAGAGTGTATATATTGAGGAAAGATTATTTACCACAAACAATGTCGAGAGAGCTTCTAACCACGCAATATGGTCCGGTAGACAACGTTGTGCCAGTGAAGGGCATATAAGATGTACTAGGAGCTTCTTGGTCCACTAAGCCCCGGAATCGAAAACTGCATAAAATTAAAGTCATCTGTGCTAAACACCTAAAGCTGGCAAGTCAATTGATATTGGATCCGTAGGAAAGAGACATGCCGACTGTGGCAGTTTAAGCAATATGTTTTAAACCATTTAGGAAAGGGACTCAATGACTTATACAGGACAAAAAAAAAAAAAAAAAAAAAAAA
>CVMT01000009.1:1465891-1476739 GCA_000985935.1 Talaromyces islandicus | reverse complement strand
AAAAAAAAAAAAAAAAAAAAAAAAAAAGAAAATAAAAAGAAAATAAAAAACTAAAAAAATAAACCAATATACATATATATAGAAAGAGTAAAAATACTATGTAATTGATTTGAAAACCATAGAGAGCTATATTGACGTAGAGAGTATTCTAACCTGATAGAAAACTCTATTAACTTTACAATCAAGTTAAAGGCGACAATACGTAATGGAAACTCATGACCAACGTTAAAGATAGCATCAATTGGTGAATTAAAGACCAACAGTACACAGCATAATCCAAATCTGCCTCGAATCCAGAAAAAGAGCTCTTAGAGTTAAAGCACCTGCGAATACGACATGATCCTAGCATCAGTCGATCTCATCCCTGAAACCACAAAATCTAGACATTTCCCACTTAATTCCGAAATCTCTCGGCTTACAACAAATAATCATGTGGCAGACAGAAAAAAAAGCCACCCAGCCACGCTAATCCTAGAATAAACCATGGCAAACCAGCCCAACCCAGAAATCACCAGTTGACGGCAACATCAAAAAATAAATAATTACAAGCCCCCCAAAACTATAACAACATCATCACCATCTTGTTCAACCCAGCCCGTCGGCTCCAGCCGCCGTCAATTTTTGGAACAGCAGAGTCTCTCTTCTGAATGTCACACATGAGACCAATTTTCCTCGCTGTTATTAGTTACACAGCAGGTGACACAGTAGTACTTCCGAATGGGAAACCAGCTATTGTCCTTGTGACACAAGAGGAGAGGCAAGGGGTGGGGAAAAGGACGACAGGAGCGAAATTCTGCGAATCAAATCATAACATGCCCCCTCTTCGATATTCGGCCAGTTCGGTTTCCTTGGAACAAGGACAGCGCATTGCTAAAGATATCGTGGTTCCTATCCGTTAAATACGGGTCATACTGTTGATCTTAAAATGTTGTGGTAACAGTAAGTCAGGCTCATGACTCGGCATTTGCAGCTGCCCTGCGGAAAACAACCACAATCACTTGACCCAACCGCTTGACTGCCTGGCCAACTACCATCTCGATGTAGATCTACAGAACTCCAATTCACCCGTCTTATTATCACGTTTGCCATCCGGTATGGCATGACCTGACCGCTTTAAGCTGATCGGCAGACGAAGAATGCTTTATCCAGTCACCTCTGCATAAGAGAATTTTTTTTTCCTTCGGCTGCCCACGCGCTCAAAATTGAGCTCAGATTACGACACCCCGCCTTGAAATTTAGCTGCAACACGCCACTGAGGGTCCGTGTCAAAGGACTCAGAAAGCTGTCAGAGTCAGAGATGGTAAGGGCTTGCTTGGGAATCATGCAATAGAAAGCCATGGCCCAAATCATCTATTGGTCACAGGGATGCTTTGACTTTCATGAAAGTGGACGGAAAGTATGCTGCTCACTGGGGGGAGAACTGTCAAGTCTAATTGATGTCTGGTGATTGGATGTGTTAAAGGCTGGGACGGTTCAAGTAAGCGTTGTTGTCGGTTCATTCTGACACTCTCTCTGCTGCATCTACGAGATGTTGTTACCAATACAGCCGACTAACTAGTGCTTAATATGAGAAAAAGATACAATCTATATGTATATGTACGGACGAAGTGTAGACAGATGTACATTTGTATTCTATAGATAGCCAGATATGTTCCTAAACATCTTGATATAGAGAAGCACTGAATAGGCACACAAGTAACAAACAAAACAATAAAGTATTCTTACAAGTGGTATTATTTCCACTCTAGATGTCACTACTCATCAAGGAGGTCAACGGTTCTCCCAAGCTGGCGTCGACGGCTTCAAATATTACGTACATCAATCGAGATAAACTGCCGTCACTCGATTTCAAACCACATAGCACCCTGTTCGATATATGTAACATACAGCTCTGTTCTTGGCTCGAATTCTAATTTTCTGTATTATTCATGTTTCAAAGAATAAAACGTACAAAACGAAACGAATACAAAAATACCAGTCTGGTTGCCTCTTATTGCTGACAACCCGGATGGCCGCATGCATTGATGACATGAATCCACAACGTTCCAGGTAGTTCTTGTATTAAACTCTACATATTTAGTAGAGAGAATAACATAAACCGTGCCTGTCCCAGTGTTACATCAGTCCAAAAACACCCTCGTCGACATTTACAATCATCCCAGCACCAACTAGTCAACTAGGATTTATTGGCATTAGGAGCAGCAGTAATGCAGATGTAAGATTTCAATGTTCCCGAAATACGAACTCATACCATGCTATGCCCGTAATTGTACTTGACAAGATAAAACCACTGATAATATACAAATGTGAAAGCACAATATGGTACAGTTTCTTTAGAAAAACAAAACCAAAACAGTATAATTAAAAACCAAAACCCATCGAACCAGTCTTCCCTGGCCGTCAGAATAAATTCACATGATATCCGAAGAAACAAAGGAAACGCCCCAGCTCTTGTTGAAAATAGATATCCCCATTTCTCATAATAATTGCATCGTTAAAACAAACAAATTTGCCTGGGGGAATGAGTATAAAAATTGAAAAAAAAAGTGGAAGATTAGACGCCCATAAATAAAGTAGATAGGAAAAAGATAGGAAAAAAACATGGCATTTTTTCGTTTTTACCGAAAGGAGACAAAGGAGACGAAAAGAAAAGAAAAAAAATTTCATTAATAAGTCCAGTCCTACACATACTCACAAAAGTGGCTCGTCATTTTGACGATGATATTCATTAAATTCGGCCAAAATCGGTTCATTGAAAGAGGGGGGGAAAGGAAAGGGAAGAAAAAAACTTCGTTCCAACCCAACATTGCACCAGGTGTACAGATGTACAGATGTACAGATATGCAGAGGCAATTCAAACACGTACACTGCTCTGCACAGGGTCGAAACGCTGATAGCCAGCACCAGGCCGCGCGTTGTCATGGGTAAGAGGTGCAAGCTGGCGCTTCAAGTACAGCTGCTGCACATCTTCCTTCTCGCTTTGGTAGCTCGCCACCATCGGATCAAACATGTCGTCAAAGGCTCGAGGAACATCTTCTTGGCTGGGCGAGTGAGAGGTGAAGTCAAGACACATGTGGCTCTGGTTGCTTGTCGTGCTAGCCGACTTTTTACGCAGAGAGTCACCACCACCATCGTGATAATGGCTGGTGGAGAGTCCATCAGCCGAATCGGTGCCCTCCATGGGGTCGCTAAAAAATTCAAATGGAGACGACGGGGATGATATTAAAGGGCTCATGTCGTCGGGAGAATGGCGGCCAACCGAGGAGTCGATTCGGCGCTGGCTATGATGATGATGATTATGGGAATGTGAAGTCCCATTCCCAGTATAGTAAGAATCCCCACGTCGGGAATCATGAGGCATAAAGGGAAGTTGCGAATATGATTGCTGCCTCATAGAGTGCTGCTGTGGTAATAGGGGCTGACCTGGGTCGCCCGAACCACCATGGCCGCCGCCACCGCTATCCCCCATACTGGCTGAGCTATCTCGACGGTTGTCCTTGTAATGGCCGGGTGATCTTCCGCGCACCACCATTTCATCGGAACGTTTGCTCGCGATTAGCACCCAATTCGCGCTGCCGTTCTTACCAACGTTGGCGTAGAGCTCCACCACAAGGTTGTAGTATTGTTGTTGGGCCCTCCGTTTGCCGTTGTTTGCTGTTGCCTTTTGGAACTGGATGCGCTCGAATGTATGCTGCATGGGTGGCTGTGTATTTGACATGGAATATTGCGGGTTACAATCGAATTGCATAGTATTTCCAGATCGTGATAGACCAAACATCGAGCTCGATGATCCGGCATTCGAACCCAACACACTGGGGCAATAAGGTTGAAGTTGAACCCTTTCTGGTTTTTTCTCGGATTGCTTATCTCTTTTAGGCGTATGCTGAACCAGCTCGCGGGTTTCATTCTCTGAGCCACTAACAACCGCAGAAATCGACATGGCAAACCCTTTGATCCGTTCATGGTGCTGGCCCGGGCCTTGGTGGATGAGATGCGTGGAGCTAGGATCCCAAGGTTGTATGTTGAAGGAGCAAGTGACTGAGAAATAGTTGCGGCGGTAACATGTCCACTTATCTTCGACCTGAAAGAAGCCTTTGTGGATCTTGGCCTGTATGCCAAGCTGGACCTGCTGGTAATTCGCGTTGACCACCGGGTGAATGATGGTTGTGTCGTGGAACGGTGGAGCCTCTGGTTGCGTCGAGCGCTGAAGATGGCCATAATTCGAGGCACTGTACATCGAGCTTGAAGAATCGAGCTGGGTTCCAAGGTTGGAGGGCATGCTTGAGTTGTAAGAGTAATGAGTCATGTTATTGACGCCGACTGATGACGGATAGGGCCGGCTTAGGGCATATGCATCGGGGTAGCTGTCCCTCCCAATAGCACCAGTGCCGTTTGAAATCGAAGCTCCATGTCCGTGTAGTGGTCTTGGTACTTCCGCGGATGGCAGAATTCTTTTTTACAGCATCGATTAGCTTCGAAGTTCATTCATTCATCGTGCGCAAAGGAAACAACGAAGCACATACAGAGAAGGGATCCTAGCGTTGGACTGGTATCCCGGCATTCTGTCATTCCAGGGAAACGTCGACTGCGAATAGAGAGATGAAGGCGTAGGAATGATTGTTTCGGCTGATGTCACGTCGCTTGTGTATCCTGGGTGGTAGGACCCTGTTGAGCTGGTGGCTCCGCTGCCACCACCAAGTGGACTCATGAGAAGCCCCGAATTTGGCGGGAACCTGTCAGACGGGGATTCTCGTCAGAAACAGAGGTAGGTAAGATATGTTAAGCTATGACAAGTGTGAAAAAGTTCCGACTTGTAGATGGGGAGTAAAAAAAAGCCGTAATGATATTTGCAGTTGTCAGACGTTCAGCCACGCTGATCACAACGACGTCCGGAAACGCTCAAAAAATGGGGCAATTGGAGGATAACAAAAGCCGCGCGAAAGACAAAAAAGAAAAGAAAAGAAAATTAGTCGCATCTACAAGCATGCAGAATTCCACAGCCACGCAAGGCCGGACGCATAAGCATGAGATTGCAGGGCAGAGAAGCAAGTACTTACGGAGCATCCTGCAGCCCAGAGCCCGGCGAGCTGCTGTATGGCAGGCCGGTAGCAGGAGTCGTTGCACCCTGGTGAGAAAACTGGTGCCCAAGGATGCCGATCCGACGAGTATGGTCTTCTTCTTCGGTCGGAAAGGCGGCTGAAGACGAGAAGGGCCGCTGGTGACCAATGCAATCGGTCTCCGACGACGAGGGGGGGTAGTCTAGATGGAAAGGCTGGCTTTGCAACAAAGCTGAGACGCAAGAAGCACTGCGGGTTAGCCTTGCGAAGGAGAAAAAACCGCAGTATGTATGGAATCGGACGCAGGCGGGCAGCAATCACGGTTTAAAATAAGTAGAGAGAAAGACAAAAAGAACGACCTCTGCTTGCCGCCAGAGAATCGAGGCCGGGGCAGCAGGGCGGCAAAAAACAACCAAGAACGACAGAGAGAGAGGCAGACAGGGAGAGAGAAGAGAGAGAGAGAGCGATGTTGGTCCATTTGAAGTCGGCGTCAAGGTATGGGTCCTTTGTGTGACCAGGAAGTACACCGGACTCGCCATCTTGCAGCCGCCGCCCACGACAGGGGTCCAACCAGAGCAAGGTGGGCGCGCAAACGCACGCAAATGCGACACTAGGAACGTCCAAAATGACCTTCCAATCACATTTGCTGGCCCCGGTAAAAAAAAAAAAAAGAAAAAAGAAAGAAAAAAACAAAACAAAAAAAACAAAAAAACAGGAAACAGGAAAACAGGAAAAGAAAAAGAACATTGCCAAATACGGTAGTAGCAAAAATCGGAAATCGGCTTACTATGCATCGGGTCTGAACGCGCCTGGAGGCTTTCTTGTGGATTGTTTATGAATGGCGTTTGCTTGGGATCTAGTAAATAAACAGATGGCCAAAAGGATCCGCTTGGTTGAAGGGTATTGTTTGTAGCGAGTGAATGGCTTTGTCTTGGTTCATGGGGGTCCTAGTCAGTGTCCAGCGTGTTATAAAGTCGATTGGCAAGCGACGGCAGAACTGGCGTTTTAGCTGAGATGAAGCCGAAGACGGTGCCTATACGAGAGCTTCCCGATTCTTGTTAGCAACATCCCCAAGGAAAAT
Source organism: Talaromyces islandicus (assembly GCA_000985935.1). Classification (NCBI taxonomy): domain Eukaryota; kingdom Fungi; phylum Ascomycota; class Eurotiomycetes; order Eurotiales; family Trichocomaceae; genus Talaromyces; species Talaromyces islandicus. The sequence continues at coordinate 1,470,601 of CVMT01000009.1, read as the reverse complement.
AGAAGAGACGAGCGAGAATCATCTTGCTGTTTAAAAGACCGGGGGTCGATCGCAATGATCAGAGCCCGGCTTTTAAAGAAATGTTGACACCTGAGAGAGGAAAGTGAGAAATAAAAAGAGAAGAAGAAGAACGAGAAGAAGGAGCCGGGAATGACAGGAGCAGAACAAACTCGACATGCGTAGATCACTGCGATATCAGTGTTGGCCACATCACCGAGCAAAGATTCCTCCGAGAAAGTGTGACCCAGAGGCAGCAATTTTTCCATGTCTGCATATCATGATGGCGGTTCTGGAAGGAACAGTGCGCATGATCAGATGAAGCAATCCTCAGACAAACCCTAGGGCCGGTGAAGAAAACTTTGAACATATCCAGAAAGCAAGTCAAGAGGTGACGGAAATGATTACAGCAAAAGGGCTCGGCCTTGTGGGACATATATATATAAAGAAAAGGAAAGAAAAAGCCGTACCAGTAACTGCAAATAAACAATTTGTAATGTAACAGTAGAAAAAGTATTGTCCCGAATAACTGTCTGCGATCAGGACTTTTGTTTTAGTCGAACAAGATTGTACTCCGGGGCCGGCAGACACAAATGTCGCCAGACAAGATCTCACGATGTTACGTGTGATGATCTTGTTTCACAAGAGCTGGCAACGGCGAGTGAAAACGGGGGTTTTAAGAAGTAAGCAGGAAGTGAGTTGGAGTGTCGGCAAACTGCTGACTATTTGCGCGAAGTACCAGTTAATTGGGCCGCACCAACACCTGGTGATGGAAACCCGGAAAAGTTCAAGAGAACGAGCGCGTTCTTAAAAGAACCACGAGAGAGAGAGAAGAAGAAGAAGAAAAGGTGGTGCTCCTTAAGACAACCACCGGAGGGACTTTGAGGATTGATATTTGTTTCTAACCCTGGCAAAATAACGATGGCTAGCTCGACCGTTAGGCCCATGTCCTGGGGACAGTCTTGTCTGGTAGCCTCCTGAACCCAGTCCAACCATACTACGAGACCAGGCGTTGACCGCACAGGCATTTTAAATGTACTCTGCATGTCAGGAAAACCTAAACCAGTGCGTTACCCTGGGCACGCACGCGCGCACGTACCACCCTTGATCGTTTTTTTCTCACACCCAATGAAGAAAGATACATCCTTGATCAAACTCGCAACACCAATGGAGACTAGACTAGGCCGATATGGTTGAGGAGAATTATACTTGGCCAGGCCGGCTTTGTTTGCTATTTTTTTTTTTTTTTGCCCTTTTTATTTCCTTTTTCGTTGCAACGGAGAGCCACAGATGCGGGCTACATATCAGCTGCCAAAGAAGCATCAAAGTGTAAGGCGCACAACAAGCAGATTGTAAAGAACCCCCGCAGCCAAAAACCTAACCTAACGAGGAAATTTTGCTGGCTTTCGAGAATGCTTGTAACCAGCGGCCACGGACCGAAAGACAACGGACTCCAAACGGCTGAACTGTAGACCCGGATCAATAGTTCCGATGGGTTGGTTATGAATCATAATTTAGCTGCTGCAGGAACATTTCTTCTGACTCTCAAGAATAGACAAAAAGGGCGAGCTTGAACGTCTGGAGGGGCCAATAGGAGAGTGAGAAAGGGTAGAGAGAAAGAGAATTGAGAAAGAACGAATCTCCTTCTCTGCGGCGTCAATTCCTTGCAAATACCCTTTTAGGCAGAAGGATATTCGGAACGGATGCTTTGCGTAGGCGCCATGACATTCCTATTGGCGCTAAAGCAGCCGTCCGAAGAGTGATTATTATTCTGGGGCCGCCGCGTGATCGTCGAGAATGCCGAGCCAGCGATATGCAGATAGGCGTCAGAGCTTTAAAAAAGAGAGAAAGTCAAGACGGGGAAGCGCACGGAGGTCCGACGGAACAGAGCGGCCAGCAAGCCAGTAAATGCCCAAATAGGCAAGTATACATATGCGGTGGCGTTTTCCTCTCACCGATCACGCAGAAGGTTAAAATTAAGCTGACTGGGGGGAGTGAGTTGTTTCTGTGTGTCCACTGTAGCGGGCACCGGACGGAGAGGGTTTCCGAGAGGTCCAGTCACATTGAATCCAGATCTGCCTGTCACTAGTCATGCCAGATTGATCACTGATGGGAATGATGCTCTAGCGTTGAAGCTTAACAGAACAGGCAAACACAGCCTTATGGAGAATATCCAGAAGCGCTCCGGGCCGACAGGACAGTCTTTTGCCTAGAGCGGGAAGTGGAGGGGCAGCCATGGACAACCCCAGTTAGAAGAAAAATAGGAGCAATAAGGAAATCAAAAGAGCAGCCTCTCCGGCAGCGGTCGCTCCAATAGGAAGGCAAGACGAGAGACAATCAACAACTTCCCCAAGCGGCCTGGTATGCTCTCACTAGTGAAAGGAAAAGGCTTTTAGCCCTGGGCGAGACAGCTCGTTGGCTGTGGGTCTTCCGAGCCTGGTTTATCACCATTATTCCAAATCGCCAGAGATAGAAACGAGACCAGAGGCTAAAAGCTCTAGGGCTGTTTGTATGTGGTTAGCCCGCATGCATTTCAATCATGATGCCTGCAAATCCGTGGGGTCGGTCTGGGTGCGGCTGGAAGCAGCAGCAGCAAGCTGACAGGCTGACGGGCTGACGGGCTGACAGGGCCGGGCGGCAACAGTCTCTGGTCACAGAAGAGAGAGCGCACTTTCATTGAAGGGTTGCAGGGGTGCGATCAAGACTAGCAGAGGTTGAACGATTGGGGTGGGCTGACAGACGCTGACGATCAATTCCCTCAGGACTGGGAGAGGAGGAAACAAAATGATCATTCGGAAGCCGGATAGCACCTGACAGCGTGACCGAAACATGTAATTACGGTACCGAACCGAACCGAACGTACGGTACACGCGACAGCTTGCCCTGCAGCGCTCGCAACAAGCAGCAAGCCGGGGTTTATTACAGTATGTTACAGCTGCATACGCGGTCCTGAATAGCCGCTTGGCTTGCACAGGACTGCGACGGGGCTACGGTTGGGCTAGTCCAGGAACGTACTAGCGTCCGAGCCGATCACAGACGGGGCGATCGACGATCGTTTCCTCCCACGACAGTATTTGAATTGCATCGACTCCAATGACGCGGGGTCAGTAGTAGCCGGGGCCATGAATCATGATGTCAACCATCACTTGTTGTCTCGTCTCGTATACAATGGCCCTCTCTCGTACAGTGTGCACACCCGCCCGGAGCAGGGTTCTAGCTGGGACGCCCACCACAGCACGTTATATGCATACACACAGAGGGACGGGAAAAGTAAGCAACCAAGTCGATCAGAGTGTCAACAAAAATAGCATACGCACACACATACAAGCAACTTTCAATGCCACTGGCCACTCACCCAAGGCAAGATCCGACATTGCATACTACTAGTATCGCTGATCGGCCATCCGGATGGCAAATCCTTTTCGCGGGGAACGGAACGATCTACCAAAAAAAAATAAAAGGAAGAAAAAGATAGGTCCAAGCATGACGACCTTGTTTTATTTAGTACGTACGAAGTCCTCTGTACGAAGCACTCTGTACGAAGCACACTAATTACCACGTACGGACAATGATCGTTTGCCGCATTTCTATTCTTGGATGCAATTTATTTACTAGAGTAAGTTCCTATTCCGGATAGTACAGGGCCATGCACGGGGCTCCCCGTCTCCATTCAGCACGATGACATGTACGGATATGAGTAGGGAGGGTTCTCTGTGTTTGATTATCTTGTTTATTTTTAATTTCATTTTTTTTTTTTTAAAAAAAAAGACGTCAGGACTACGTAGTCCGTGGATCTCCGATATGTACCCTTTCACCAGCTGACGCCCGGGCATATTATACATACCCATGGCGAGAATCGCGGCTGCGTCCGTACCAATGACGCATCGAGGCCAAGTTACATCGCCATGTAACTATCAACAACAGCAACGACAACAACGACAACAACAACAACAAAAAGGCTTTGTCTGACAATTGAGCCCATGTCTTGCCACGAGTTCCTGGGGGTGGTGTAGACCCCAAGCTCCCTTGTCACACCACACCACACTAAGAGCATCGGCAAGCTCTTGGCAGGCAGAACAACGACGCACGCCTAAAAGACAGAAACAAAAACAAGTCGGAACCAAACCAGGCATAATCAAAACCGGAAAGGAGAACCCGGTCAAGAAAATAGGCTTGTCTATTGAGAAGGAAAGAAAGAAACGCACAGCCCATGTGGTTTGATTGCTTTCCTCTTTTGAAAGGGGGGCTTTTAAAACAAAGCAGAAAGAAAGAAAGAAAGGAGAGAACTTCTGCCCCGTCAACATAAAAAGTCAAGACAAAGCAACACAATACAATGACACGCCACGCCATGCCATACGCCATGCAGCAGTGTATTCAAGGGGGAAAAAATGGGTTAGTCGGCCCTGTCTCCAGCTTCCGGTCAGCAGTCAGCAGTCAGATCAGTTACATTATTATGTATATGCCGGTTACAACGGTGGCAGAACGAACGTCAATTGTCCAATTCAGGAGAGTCAAGTGGAGAGAGAAACACAAAATAGTGAGGCCCAGACTCATCTGCTGCAATGTTGTGCATTGACATTTGCCAAAAATGCGGTGAGCATGACTCGGCAGACTGTTGCTGCAGCCTGTACGTACCAGAAAACAGAAGCTCTGCAGCAAGTAGCAAGCAGAAGCAGCAGCAAAAATTCACAAGGCAAGCGGCAAAAAATTTAA